>JAOPSE010001229.1:0-166303 GCA_029449295.1 Zea luxurians
GCGCCATTATGGATCTAGGCACCGACCGCCCACGGGGCATCGGCCGTCCGTGGTGTTGGCATGCGAGGTGAGAGGTTAAGGGGCATAAGGAAGAAGGACGGTGGATAGGCCGTTAGATTGGATATGGGCGGAGAAGATTAGATTGCGCTAGTTTAGAAGTGCGGTCATTGATCCCAAATGGTGCGGCTCAGATTGGGTCAAGGCATACCCCTTCGGCCCATTAAAATCTGACCATCGAGCCTGATCGAACGGCTATAGTGGCGTACCGATTCAGTAGGGGGCTTGATTTAATCCCGCGCATCCAAAACTAATCCAACGGCCGGGAATTGAGGATACCCCTTCGTCTTGGCCACTTTGCGAGTGAGCCCCTCGGCTCTTACAAAAACAACCCGCCATCCTCATCAAGTCAGCTGAGCCTAAAACTTTATGTTTTAGCCCCTGTGCTCTCTCGATTTTGTTTCCTCGGTCCAAACAGTTAATAAAAAGGAAAAATCAATTTAGAAAATGAGTTTTAATACCAAATTAATTGCAAGAACTTGTTAATGCCTAGAAAATTCATATTAAATCCTTTTCAGTTCATTACAGTCCCTAAAATCTGGTAATAATATTATGCATCACATAGTGTCACTGTTTTGACATGAAAGCCACTTTAAAATTTATTTCCTAATTAAACCCGTATCAAATACATAAAACCTTAGGAAAATCATAACTCCTCCGTTTTAACTCCAATTTGATCCGTTCAAGTTGCATTAGTCTCGTATAAGTATGTACCTATACCATAACAACATTTATTATACCATGTCTCATTATTTTATAATTAGATCTCTATTTAACTTATGTTGGTTAATCTGCTTATCATTATAATTCACTAGAATATAATTATGGTCAATTTATAACTTAGATTAAAGTTGAGATAATTATTTATAGAAACAATCTCTCATATGATTCACACTAACTAATTTATAATATAGTTTAATAGTTAATCACATAGATCTCCCATAAGTCATAATTTCGTAACCATGACTCTGATTTTAGTGATTCTCGTTCCCACGATCTCGTAGCGACGCGTAGATTTTTATTATTCAGTTTGTGCTTATGTTTGATGTGATGTTAATTTTGCCTATACCATATTTGCTTGTATTGCTATGATTAGAGTGAGGTCCCGAGGATCTGAAGAATCATCCTAGTACTTGGAATCTCAAGTCCCAGGCAAGTTGTGCCCTTGAACACTTCTTTTTACCCAGTCATGTTCTGATTAATCATAATGATCTGCATAGGTTATTTTGATAGGACCCAATAGGTTACCCTAGTTTGATTATCTTTATACCTTGTTTACCACTGAATTTTTGGGTAGCACCTGCTATTGCTTTATGTGTTATGGGTATGGAGATACATTTTATTCATGATTATACCTTTATTATCAGTTGTTATTTATTGTTCATGATAAGATCATTATGTTAATTAGACATGGAGAACCACCCGGGAAAACAGTGCTACCACAAGGGTTTAATGGGACGCCCTTGGCTAACTAACTAGGGAAAGCTAGTGGAAGACTACCTTACCGAAAGGGGCAAGGGCAGTAGGGGAGTGGTCAGTGTAGGGAGGTCCTCGGGTTGATTTTGCTGCGATGGCGGTCAGGCGAGGGATTCCTGCACTGGAGCTTCTGAAAGGGAAATAGGGTCAAACCTTTTCCTATATGATTTTGGTGGTTGAATTGCCCAACACAAACAATTGGACTAACTAGTTTGCTCTAGAATATATGTTCTATAGGTGCCAAAGGTTCACAACAAACCAATACAAAGTCCAAGAAAGGGTTCAAATAAAAAGAGCAAAAGACAACCGAAGGCTGCCCTGGTCTGGCGCACCGGACTGTCCGGTGTGCCACCGGACAGTGTCCGGTGCACCAGGGAGGATCCACTCAAACTTGCCAGCTTCGGGAATTTGGGGAGCCACTCCGCTATAATTCACCGGACTGTTCGGTGTAACACCGGACTGTCCGGTGTGCCAGCGGAGCAACGGCTACTTCGCGCCAACGGTCATCTGCAAAGTAACAATGAAACGCTACAGTGCGCGCCTACGTGCGCAGAAGTCAGAGCAGGCGTCAGAAGGCACACCGGACAGTGAACAGTGACTGTCCGTTGCACCACCGGACTGTCCGGTGGCCCCACTTGTCAGAGCTCCAATGGTCGAACCCTAACGGTTGGGTGATGTGACTGGTGCACCAGATAGTGTCCGGTGGTGCACCGGACTGTCCGGTGCGCCATACGACAGACAGGCCTCCCCAACGGCCACTTTGGTGGTTGGGGCTATAAATACCCCCAACCACCAACACTTCAAGGCATCCAAGTTTTCAGTCATTGCTTTCAATACAAGAGCTCTAGACTTCACTCTAAGACACAAACAAGGAGATCAAATCCTCTCCCAAGTCCAAAGATCATTCTAATCAAATAGTGAACTAGTGAGAGAGTGATATTTGTGTTCTTTTGAGTTCTTGCGCTTGGATCGCTCTTCTTCTTCCTCCTTTCTTGTTCCCAACTCAATTATAATCAAGGCAACAGGACACCAATTGTGTGGTGGTCCTTGTGGGGACTTAGTGTCCCGATTGATTGAGAAGAAAAGCTCACTCGGTCTAGGTGACCGTTTGAGAGAAGGAAAGGGTTGAAAGAGACCCGGTCTTTGTGACCACCTCAACGGGGAGTAGGTTTGCAATAACTGAACCTCGGTAAAACAAATCACCGTGTCATCCGCTCTATTTCTTTGGTTGATTTGTCTTTGCCTTCTCTTTCGGACTCGTTTATATTTCTAACGCTAACCCCGTCTTGTAGTTGTGCTTAAAGTATGTAAATTTTAGATTCCGCCTATTCACCCCCCCTCTAGGCGACTTTCAATTGGTATCAGAGCTCGTACTTCATTAGAGCCTAACCGCTCGAAGTAATGTTGGGAGATGACGCCAAGAAGGAGGTCATGACCGACGAGAAGCCTGCTACAAGCCACGGTAAGGCTCCATCAAGGGAGTCTGGCTCCAAAGGAAAGGGAGAGTCAACCTCCCACAACAAGTTGCATCAGAGTGGTGACAAGAAGAAGATGAAGAAGGTGGTCTACTACAAGACCGACTCTTCATCGCCATCCACCTCTGGCTCCGACGCGTCGTCCGTAAACTTCTAAGCGCCATGAGCGCAAGAAGTTTAGTAAGATCCCCCTACGCTATCCTCGCATTTCCAAACGTACTCCTTTACTTTCCGTCCCATTAGGCAAACCACCCATGTTTGATGCTGAAGATTATAATATGTGGAGTGACAAAATGAGGCACCATCTAACCTCACTCCACACTAGTATTTGGGATGTTGTTGAGATTGGAGTACAGGTACCATCGCCGGGAGATGAAGACTATGATTCGGACGAAGTTGCTCAAATCCGGCACTTCAACTCCCAAGCTACCACTATACTCCTTGCCTCTCTAAGTCGAGAGGAGTATAATAAGGTGCAAGGGTTGAAGAGTGCCAAGGAAATTTGGGACGTGCTTAAGACCACGCACGAGGGAGATGAGATGACCAAGATCACCAAGAGGGAGACAATCGAGGGGGAGCTCGGTCGTTTTATGATCAACCAAGGAGAAGACCCCTAAGCCATGTACAACCGGCTAAAGACCTTGGTAAATCAAGTGCACAACCTCGGGAGCGCCAAGTGGGATGACCATGAAATGGTCAAGGTTATTCTTAGATCACTCATATTTCTTAACCCTACTCAAGTTCAATTAAATCATGGTGATCCTAGATATAAATTAATGTCTCCCGAGGAAGTGATAGGAAAAATTTGTGAGCTTTGAATTGATGATCAAATGCTCCAAGAAGATCATCGAGCAAGGCGCTTCCTCCTCCATACCCGAGGCACAACCCATTGCATTCAAGGCACGGAGGAGAAGAAAGAAGACTCTACACCGAGTAGGGTCCCCATCGACGCCTCCAAGCTCGACAACGAGGAGATGGTGCTCATCATCAAGAGCTCCCGCCAAATCCTCAAGCAAAGGAGGGGGAAGGATTACAAGCCCCGCTCCAAGAAGGTTTGCTACAAATGTGGTAAGCCCGGTCATTTATCGCTAAATGTCCTTTGTCTAGTGATAGTGACAGGGATAACGACAAGAGGGGGAAGAAGAAGGAGAAGAAGAGATATTATAAGAAGAAGGGCGGCGATGCCCATGTTTGCTGGGAGTGGGACTCCGACGAGAGCTCCACCGACTCCTCCTCCGACGAGGACGCCGCCAACATCGCCGTCAACAAAGGTCTTCTCTTCCCCAACGTCGGCCACAAGTGCCTCATGGCAAAGGATGGCAGGATGAAGAAAGTAAAATCAAGATCCTCCACTAAGTATGCAACCTCTAGTGATGAGGATAATTCTAGTGATGATGAGGATAACTTGCTTACTCTTTTTGCCAATCTTAACATGCAACAAAAAGAGAAATTGAATGAATTGATTAGTGCTATTCATGAGAAGGATGAACTCTTGGATAGCCAAGAGAACTTACTTATTAAAAAAACAAAAAGCATGTTAAGACTAAAAATGCTTATGCTTAGGAGGTAGAGAAAATGAAAAATTAACTAGTGAGCTTAGCACTTGCCATGACACTATTTCTAGCCTTAGAAATGAAAATGCCAAATTAATTTCTAAGGTTGAGAAATCAAATGTTTGTGATGATTCAATTGTTAATCTTAGAAATGATAATGCTAGTTTAATTGCAAAGATTGACATGTTGAATGAATCTCTTGCTAGCCTTAAGTTTGAGAATGATAAATTAATTGCTAAGGCTAAGGAATTAGATGTTTGCAATATTTCTATTTCCAATCTCAGAGATGAAAATGCTATTTTACATGCTAAGATTGTTGAATTAAATGATTGCAAACCCTCTACATCTACCATTGAGCATGTTTCTATTTGTACTAGATGTAGAGATATTAATGTTGATGCTATTCATGATCACCTTGCTATGATTAAACAACAAAATGATCATATAGCTAAACTAGATGCTAAAATTGCCGAGCATAAACTTGAAAATGAGAAATTTAAATTTGCCCGTAGTATGCTTTATAGTGGGAGACGCCCTGGCATTAAGGATGGCATTGACTTCTAACAGGGAGACAATGTCAAGCTTAATGCCCCTCCTAAAAGATTGTCTAATTTTGTTAAGGGCATGGCTCCCATGCCTCAGGATAACCAGGGCTATATTTTATATCCTGCTGGTTATCCTAAGGATAAGATTAGGAGAATTCATGCAAAGAAGACTCATTCTCACCATGCTTTTATTTATAAGAATGAGGCTTCTAGCTCTAGGCGTTCTACACATGTTAAAATGCCTAAGAAGAAAACTCCTATTGCATCAAATGAACATAACATTTCATTAAGACTTTTGATGCTTCATATGTGCTTACTAACAAATCAGGCAAAGTAGTTGCCAAATATGTTGGGGGCAAACACAAGGGCTCCAAGACTTGTGTTTGGGTACCTAAGGTGCTTGTTTCTAATGTAAAAGGACCCAAGACCATTTGGGTACCTAAGAACAAGGCCTAAATTTATTTTGTAGGTTTATGCATCCGGGGGCTCAAGTTGGATCATCGATAGCAGGTGCACAAACCACATGATTGGGGAGAAAAAGATGTTCTCCTCTTACGAGAAAAATCAAGATCCCCAATGAGCTATCACATTCGGGGATGGAAATCAAGGTTTGGTCAAAGGACTGGGTAAAATTGCTATATCACCTGACCATTCTATTTCCAATGTTTTTCTTGAAGATTCTTTAGATTACAACTTGCTTTCTGTTTCTCAAATATGCAAAATGGGTTACAACTGTCTTTTTACGGATACAGGTGTTACTGTCTTCAGAAGAAGTGATGATTCAGTAGCTTTTAAGGGAGTATTAGAGGGTCAGCTATACTTAGTTGATTTCAATAGAGCTAAACTTGATACTTGCTTAATTGCTAAGACCAACATGGGTTGGCTCTGGCACCGCCGACTAGCCCACGTTGGGATGAAGAATCTTCACAAGCTTCTAAAGGGAGAGCACATTTTGGGACTAACAAATGTTCACTTTGAGAAAGACAGGATTTGTAGCACATGCCAAGCAGGGACGCAAGTTGGTGTTCATCATCCACACAAGAACATCGTGACGACTGACAGGCCACTGGAGCTACTCCACATGGATCTATTCGGCCCGATAGCTTACATAATCATCGGCGGGAGTAAGTACTGTCTAGTTATTGTGGATGATTATTCTCGCTTCACTTGGGTATTCTTTTTACAGGAAAAATCACAAACCCAAGAGACTTTGAAAGGATTCTTAAGATGGGCTCAAAATGAGTTCGGCTTGAGGATCAAGAAAATAAGAAGCGACAACGGGACGGAGTTCAAGAACTCTCAAATTGAAGGCTTCCTTAAGGAGGAGGGCATCAAGCATGAGTTCTCTTCTCCCTACACGCCACAACAAAATGGTGTAGTGGAGAGGAAGAATAGAACTCTATTGGACATGGCAAGGACCATGCTTGATGAGTACAAGACTTTGGATCGGTTTTGGGCCAAGGCGGTCAACACCTCTTGCTACGCCATCAACCGGTTATATCTACACCGAATCCTCAAGAAGACATCATATGAACTCCTCACCGGTAAAAAGCCCAATGTTTCATATTTTAGAGTCTTTGGTAGCAAATGCTTTATTCTTGTTAAAAGAGGTAGAAAATCTAAATTTGCTCTTAAGGCTATAGAAGGCTTTTTACTTGGTTATGATTCAAACACAAGGGCATATAGAGTCTTTAACAAGTCCACTGGACAAGTTGAAGTTTCTTGTGACATTGTGTTTGATGAGACTAACGGCTCTCAAGTAGAGCAAGTTGATCTTGATGAGCTAGATGATGAAGAGGCTCCATGCGTCGCGCTAAGGAACATGTCCATTGGGGATGTGTGTCCTAAGGAATCCAAAGAGCCTCCACAAGCACAAGATCAACCATATTCCTCCATGCAAGCATCTCCACCAACCCAAGATGAGGATCAAGCTCAAGATGATGAAAATGAAGATCAATAAGATGAGCCAACTCAAGAGGACATTGATCAAGGGGGAGATGCCAATGATCATGACAAGGAAGATGAACAAGATCCAAGGCTGCCACACCCAAGAGTCCACCAAGCAATCCAACGAGATCACCCCGTGAACACCATCCTCGGTGATATTCATAAGGGGGTAACCACTCGATCTCGTGTTGCTCATTTTTGTGAACATTACTCTATTGTTTCCTCTATTGAGCCACATAGGGTAGAGGAAGCACTTCAAGATTCGGATTGGGTGCTGGCGATGCAAGAGGAGCTCAACAACTTCACGAGGAATGAGGTATAGCATTTAGTTCCACGTCCTAACCAAAATGTTGTAGGGACCAAGTGGGTCTTCCGCAACAAACAAGATGAGCATGGTGTGGTGACAAGGAACAAAGCCCGACTTGTGGCCAAGGGGTATTCACAAGTCGAAGGTTTGGATTTTGGTGAAACCTATGCACCCGTAGCTAGGCTTGAGTCAATTCGTATTTTACTTGCCTATGCTACTTACCATGGCTTTAAGATTTATCAAATGGACGTGAAGAGTGCCTTCCTCAATGGACCAATCAAGGAAGAGGTCTATGTTGAGCAACCTCCCGGCTTTGAAGATAGTGAGTATCCTAACCATGTGTATAAACTCTCTAAGGCGCTTTATGGGCTCAAGTAAGCCCCAAGAGCATGGTATGAATGCCTAAGAGATTTTCTTATCACTAATGGATTCAAAGTCGGTAAAGCCGATCCTACTCTCTTTACTAAAACAATTGAAAATAATTTGTTTGTCTACCAAATTTATGTTGATGATATCATATTTGGGCCTACTAACAAATCTATTTGTGAAGAGTTTAGTAGGATCATGATTCAAAAATTCGAGATGTCTATGATGGGGGAGTTGAAGTATTTTCTAGGATTTCAAGTCAAGCAACTCCAAGAGGGCACCTTCATCAGCCAAACGGAGTACATTCAAGACATACTCACCAAGTTTGGAATGGAGGATGCCAATCCCATCAAGACACCCATGGGAACCAATGGGCATCTCGACCTCGACACGGGAGGTAAATCCGTCGATCAAAAGGTATATCGGTCGATGATAGGATCTTTACTCTATTTATGTGCATCTCGACCGGACATTATGCTTTCCATATGCATGTGTGCAAGGTTCCAAGCCGATCCTAAGGAAGTTCACCTTAGGGCCGTGAAGAGAATCTTGAGATATTTAGTTCATACACCTAAGTTTGGTCTTTGTACCCCAAGGGATCCTCTTTTGATTTATTAGGATATTCAGATGCTGATTGGGCAGGGTGCAAAATTGATAGGAAGAGCACATCAGGGACTTATCAGTTTCTAGGGAGATCCCTGGTGTCTTGGGCTTCAAAGAAACAAAACTCAATAGCTCTTTCCACCGCCGAAGCCGAGTATATTGCCACAGGACATTGTTGCGCGCAATTGCTTTGGATGAGGCAAACCCTTAGGGACTATGGCTACAATTTTAGCAAAGTCCCTCTCCTATGTGATAATGAGAGTGCAATCCACATGGCGGATAATCCCATTGAACACAGCCGCACTAAGCACATAGCTATTCGGTATCACTTTTTGAGAGATCACCAACAATGGGGGGATATCGAGATAGCCTATATAAACACCAAAGATCAATTGGCCGATATCTTTACCAAGCCTTTAGATGAGAAAACCTTTACCAAACATAGGAATGAGCTAAATATTCTTGATTCTAGGAATTTTGATTGATTCTTTGCACACATAGCTCATTTATATACCTTTGATCATATCTCTTTTATGATTATGACTAATGTGTTTTCAAGTGTATTATTATGCTTAGTCATAGAATTGAAAGGGAAATGGAGTATTCGGCAAAGACGACGCTTCCACTCAACTCCATCGGTGTTATTTACTCTTTGCCGGTATTCCGCATCGTTCTCCACTTTGGTATAATCTTCACTCAAATTTATTTGTTTTCCATTGGGGAGAAAGTAAAAGGGCTTATATTTCACTCACAAGTATCCATTTTTGGCGATTCATGCCAAAGGGGGAGAAAGTATTAGCCCAAAGCAAAAGGACCGCACCACCACCGAATTTTAAAATGAAGTTTTCAAATTAGTATCTTATTGTGTTCAAAAAGGGGGAGTATCTTAAAAATTTGAAAACCCCTCTTGAACACTAAGAGGAGAATTTCATTGAGGGGGAGTTTTGGTTAAGTCAAAGGAAAAGCATTTGAAACAAGGGGAGAAAATTTCAAATCTTAAAAATGCTTCTTGCAATCTTATTCATATACCTTTGACTATTTGCAAAAGTATTTTGAAAAGAATTTTACAAAGACTTTGCAAAAACAAAACTCATGGTGCATGCGTGGTCCAAAATTTTAAATAAGAAGAAAACAATCCATGAATATCTATTGAAATAATCTTATTGGTTTCATTCAAAGCAACCTTTGCACTTACCTCATGCAAACTAGTTCAACTCTGCACTTTTATATTTGCTTTGGTTTGTGTTGGCATCAATCACCAAAAAGGGGGAGATTGAAAGGGAAATAGGGTAAAACCTTTTCCTATATGATTTTGGTGGTTGAATTGCCCAACACAAACAATTGGACTAACTAGTTTGCTCTAGAATATATGTTCTACAGGTGCCAAAGGTTCACAACAAACCAATACAAAGTCCAAGAAAGGGTTCAAATGAAGAGAGCAAAAGACAACCGAAGGCTGCCCTGGTCTGGCGCACCGGACTGTCCGGTGTGCCACCGGATAGTGTCCGGTGCACCAGGGAGGATCCACTCAAACTTGCCAGCTTCGGGAATTTGGGGAGCCACTCTGCTATAATTCACCAGACTGTCCGGTGTGCCAGCGGAGCAACGGCTACTTCACGCCAACGGTCGTCTTCAAAGGAACAGTGAAACGCTACAGTGCGAGCGGACAGTGTCTAGTGGTGCACTGGACTGTCTGGTGCGCCATACGACAGACAGCCTCCCCAACGGCCACTTTGGTGGTTGGGGCTATAAATACCCCCAACCACCAACACTTCAAGGCATCCAAGTTTTCAGTCATTGCATTCAATACAAGAGCTCTAGACTTCACTCCAAGGCACAAACAAAAAGATCAAATCCTCTCCCAAGTCCAAAGATCATTCCAATCAAATAGTGACTAGTGAGAGAGTGATATTTGTGTTCTTTTGAGTTCTTGCGCTTGGATCGCTCTTCTTCTTCCTTCTTTCTTGTTCCCAACTCAATTGTAATCAAGGCAAGAGACACCAATTGTGTGGTGGTCCTTGTGGGGACTTAGTGTCCCGATTGATTGAGAAGAAAAGCTCACTTGGTCTAGTTGACCGTTTGAGAGAGGGAAAGGGTTGAAAGAGACCCGGTCTTTGTGACCACCTCAACGGGGAGTAGGTTTGCAAGAACCGAACCTCGGTAAAACAAATCACCGTGTCATCCGCTCTATTTCTTTGGTTGATTTGTTCTTGCCCTCTCTTTCGGACTCGTTTATATTTCTAATGCTAACCCTGGCTTGTAGTTGTGCTTAAAGTTTGTAAATTTCAGATTCCGCCTATTCACCCCCCCTCTAGGCGACTTTGAGTTTCCAATAAACTGTAGCGGGTTTTCTGAAGCTAGTGGAACTTTGTAAAGGCCTCGTAGTGTTACCCTACCTCGCCTCCTCGGTAGAGGTGTATGGGATTGGCCGTCTCTTGGCAGATGGGTAACATGACTTGTGGGTAAAGATGTGCAACCTCTGCAGAGTGTAAAACTAGTACACTAGTCGTGCTCACGGTCATGAGCGGCTCGGACACTCACATGATTAATTTATGGAACTTAAATTCAATTTGTCATATGCATTGCATCGCAGGTGATGTTGTTACTTTTGTTCTTCTACTTAATTGGGTTGGTATTTACTTATACTTATTAATTGCTAATAATATTTTGACTAACTTTAAAAGTAATGCTCAGCTTCAACCATCCTCTTTGGTAAGCCTTACACTTCACATGAGCTCCCACCTTTGGCGAGTTCATGCACATTATTCCCCACAACTTGTTGAGCTATGAACATATGTGAGCTCACTCTTGCTGTCTCACCCCCCCACAGGTCAAGAACAGGTACCGCAGGATGAGGTGCTTGGAGGATGCTGTGATGTGTTCATGAGAGGTCTAGGCCGTCGTCTCCCAGTCAACTTTGGGTTGCTGGACCGTTGTCTCCTTATAATGTAATTATTTATTTTGTATAGAACTCCTGTTATATAGTAAAGATGTGACATTCGATCCTGTGCCATGATTCATCATATGTGTGAGACTTGGTCCCAGCACACCTAGTGATTATGTTCACGCCTAGGTCTTGGTGCCCCAAAACCCGGGTGTGACATCATAGTTGATCTTAGCACTCTAGAATCTGTAGCCGATCCCTCCCAACCACTAGAAACAAAAGTGATGTTGAGATCAAAGTCACATACCACCATCACATTTATGCTGAGCGTTCCCTTCCGATTTCGAAAAAGGAGAATGTTTCTCAGGAGACATGGAAATATGAATATGAGTTCCATCAATAGCACTGAGACAATTCTTGAAGAATGGATAGAATCTAGGATTATCTTGAACTTTTTGATGCACTTGATTAGGATCAGGAGGCTAAATGAAACGACGAGAGAGAATAGGAATGACCTTCGTAAAGATGTGGTTGATGTGATGATGGAATGTGTCCTTACTATGCCCAAAGTACACTTGAAGATCTTGATATGAGGCATTGTGACTTACCATGTATAAGAAGAACCCCAACTTCTCCTCGACTGTGATCCTTGTATCAACGATGATTCTTCTCCTTCTAAGATAAGTTGCCAGCTCTCTAAAGATGTGTGGTTCCATCCTAAATGTAGCTTGATAGTTCTTGACATGTCCCTCAAGGAGTCTTCGAACCTTAACCTCGCCTGTCTCATCTGATGTATGGTGTTTCTTCTTTTGTCCCCCACCTCTAGTTGAACCCATCAAATATAAGGCAGGGAAAATAAACAACATCATGTCATCATCTTCTTCTTGCCTCCTCTTTCTAATATGATCTCGCAATGACATACTCATTGTAGAACTAAAGAATATAGATTTATTGTCAGGTAGAAGTTAAATAATAAAATAGAATTAAAGCAAATCATGTATTATTTCAAAACTACAAGTAACAAGGACTAAAGTAAACCATATATACGTACAAAGAATTTAATACCTTTTGGAGTTGGTACCGGATCCCAAGAGGGAGGAGGTTCACCTTCCCAAACTATAATTGGTGTTGTAGGGATCTACATGTAACAACTCAAATAAGTGGCTGGCATACATGATCATAAAGTATACACTAAATTCTTAAAGAAAACACATGAATCTAGGCACACAAATGAATTGGGACAAATAAATCTACGCATGACAAATGAATCTAGGTTTGTAGTTAGAGAATGATTTAAACAATGCAGATTTGGAAAACTAATCTAGACATTTTTTGAAAAACAAAACTGATGACATTGACATTCTTTTTTCCTATATACACATTTAACATCAAATCAGTATAGCACAAACACGAAAGGAAAATATCTAACAAATAATTGAAACAGCTGATGCTATCTATCAATTGACCATAGACGCAGGGATTGCACCAAATCCAGATCACCACTGCAGATCTGCACGAGTGTCCAGATCTGCAGATCGTCTAGACTACACGAGAGGTTAGAGGAGCTTAACTAGCAACTCAAAGAATCGGATAGTAGAATAGACTCAGTAAATCACAATGGCCATAGGAGGTACATGTGTTGACCATGACAGTGGTTGGGACTGATGATAGTAGACGCGGCCCGATCTTCTGTGAGATACGATAACTTGATTGAGTGGAGATCTTGACGTTGATGATCCAATGCTCCAAGCGAATGGTTCCTCGCAATCACTACACCACGGCTCCATTGGTTATCACCCGTGACACACGAATGACCTCGCCACGAAGGCTAATCCCTGCAAGCTCAATCAAGAACACAAGCAAGAACAGGAAATAAACGCAACCAAAATTGTATTGATTATGGGATGGGGTCTCACAAGCCGATGACGGCTACACTGTTCGATGACAGAATTGATCTAAGAAAAACCCAAACCTAATGTGGCGGCGGCTGCTGAATAAATAGAGTATTAGGGCGTGCGTGACCCCTGGACTCGCCCCTAATGGGCTCCGACGCGATACACGGCCCAACGGCCCAACAGACGGTGTCGCAGCACCAAAACAGAATCTAAACACTGACTTGTTTCGACGATTCCCGTTGACTCCGGATGAATTTTAGGGTGGAACCAGTTGGGTTCGTTAGATAATCTCTTTATCTTTCCAACCATATCAAGTGTGGCAGAACCGCCCGAATTATTCCAACTTAAGTGCCTAAGTCCCACCTTAACGGCTAGACTACACTTAAATAGGAATAAAACGTCAGTCCCTCGGATCTAGTCCGACGAGCCACTCACAGGGTCAAGTACCATGTACTCACTCGAAGGTGAGGCACAGAGTAGTTACAATAAAGCATAAAACCATACATTAAAGAGTATTTAATTTATTACAACATCATCGGAGTTTCTCAAAAGTAGTGAGCATTGTTCGGAGTGCAGCGGAATATAGCTAATGGTAAATCAATGGAGGAATGGGGAAGCCTAGCCCACACTCCTCATGCTCCTCCTCTGCCGAGGTAGGGTCCCACTCAACTGTCCAACCCGGTGGCAAGGTGGACGGCCAAGTCACTCCAGCAACCATGTCCTCCAGAGAACCTGTAAAAATTATGCCACAAGCAAGGCTGAGTATACTAATACTCAGCTAGACTTACCCGGTGTGAGGAGTCTACTCCTCTACCTCTAGACATGCAGCTGTTTGGCTGAGGGGTTTGGTTTGCCAAAAGCACTAGCTGAGTCTAAAATCAAGTTTTAGCTTTTCAAGTTCTAGTGTGACTCTCTTAAGACTAGATGTATACCTAGCTAATCATACATGGTAACAATCATTTTAGCAATCAACATCTTTTGCCAAATCAACACATTTCCACTTGTTACTCAATGTAGCAGCATGGATCAAGCAGTCTCATTAGCTGCGTGAAGCAGACAATTCGAATCGAGTTTTTAAACCTTGCAAGGTAAACCTAAACACACGACGTGGTGAGGCACTCCATCCCCACACATATCAACCGTCCCCATTGATTCCCTGGCAACAGAAAGAGGCCCACCGCCTTGGCGTATAATGCCTCACTGACCCCGACTACCGTCGTGCAGTGACCGCACTTGTACCCACCATAACCGGAATGGGAGACCACGTCTTAGGTCGCGTGAGGAGATCAATCCGTGAGCAAGTTCACTCAGGTACTAGGCTTACCGATTTGCCATATTTCTCGGCACGTGTTTAGTACATTCAAATGCTTGACACACGGTACCACACCTTAATCCTTATTCCAATTTCTGTCTCGTAGACAACGCATCCCCATGGACCGTTGTCCACAGACCATCATCATACGATATATAATTGGATACGATCAATTCCTGACCTCGCGCGAGTGCTAGAAAAATCACTCGACTTCTACCGAAATCCCTAATTAGTAAAGCAGCTACTCGACCTAGCATACTAGTATCCATCTCAAAAGGAATCCGAGTTCATGCAACTAGGTTTTCAGTCAACTCCTACACTTAAGTGCACAATACAAGCCTACAATCATTAAGTGCAGTAAAATAGCATATAGAATTTGGTTATGCATAAAACAGAGGTTTGCCTTCCAAAGCTAGGGCAGGCAGATCCTTGATGACAGGCTCTGGTGCTGGCTCCTGGGCTACCTCCTGAGCAGCTCCTTGCTCCGGAACGAGGATGTACTCCCCGTCAGCGAGATTACAGTCAATCGAATGCAATGGATAAGATGTATGCATATTAATGATATGGCATTTTGGAAACACTAAGCATAGTGAAACAGTATTAAAATAGTGGTATACTAGGGTTTTCTTTTTGTTATCCTTAAGGGTTTCATACCTCCATTTTTAGGGTTTTGAAAGAACTTACAATCTTTAATCACATCTTTAGGTTTCATGGGATCCTTAGAAAGTTTTGATTGTACATTATCTAGTTCTCCCAAAATTCCCATTTTTCTTCCTATTGTACTTCTTATTAAGTATTTTTGAACTACCATGGTAAGTTAGAATTTTCCAAAAATGTTATAAAAATTACAGTGGGTAAACATTGACCTCTAGGTTTTATCCTACAAGTTTGGGGTTAAAAATAATTCATATATTCCTTGAGCAAAAAATAACAAAAGTAAGGGTAAAAGGGCACTTTACACTATAGCTCTAATTTAGGTAAGGTTTCTGGACTAAACTTTATTTTTGCCATGTTCCATAGGTGATAATGGGCCTTTGTGCCAAAAATCACAGAAACAGACCCACTGGGTATTTAGTTATGATTTTCTAAAGTTTAAAGCCAAAAAGGTACTTATAACTAATTTGTTATTTGAAAAATATCAAACAACAAAACTTACATTTTTCCTAGATTCATATTAGCAAATTATTTGTTATTCCAAGGATTGGGGTGGGTTCTCCTCACAATTATTTTTCTAGAATTTTTCTAAATTTTCATTGTTTTCATGAAATAAAAGGTAGTTTATTTCTTTTGTACTAACAAGTGGTCTAACCAAATTTTCCAGTGGACTATGTTAAATAAGTGAGCTAGCAAAAATGTGGTTGCCCTTGGTTCTTATTTTAAACTCCCTTTTCTATTTTCTTTAACTTTGAGTCAAAATGAGTTTAAGTGGTAAACCCTTCCCTATTCTTGTGTACTGAGGGGTTTATTATTTTTAAACAGGCTAGGAAGTGGTTTAGTGCCTCTCTGATTTTTCTTAACCCTAGTCTAAAAGTGTAGCTATTTTTCCCTTCTTTATTTAGCTTTTGGCCAGTTCACTATTTAATTCAAAACTTTACAATTTCTTACAATACTTAGGGTGTTTTGTAATTTTCCTAAGTAGTTCATATTATTTAAAGCCTAGCAAAATTGGTTTGACCAAATTTGGTGGAATAAAACTAAAGTTATGAATTTTACAAGTTCTTTTGTATTTAAATGAATAATGATTAAAAGGTTTTCTGAAAAGCTAGTTTGCACCGGGGACCCTGGGTTTTTCCTAAACCAACTCTTTAACTTATGCCCCTACGCAACTATTCACCTGAGTCTCTAACCATTTAAACCCCCCCGACTTCTTCTCCTTTCTCCCCGAGGTCCCTCCCCCCTTTGAAACAGTAACCGCAGAAGTAAACAGGGCGGTGCGGCTTACCGACGGCGAGGGAGGTCCGGCAAAGGGTGGGGTTGGCTCCGGGAAGTCCTTGCGGTCACGTCAAGGTACGGCTCGTCGACGGTGATGGCCGGAATTGGTCGGGCCACGTGCGTAGGCGGGCAGGCTCGTCGGCGGCGTGTGCTCCAGCCTGCTCATGGCGGTAGAGCTCAATCCAAGGGCACAGGGAGCTTCACGGGGTGCTAAGGAGTCTACTCGTGCAAGGAATCGAAGAAAGACTCATCGTGGCGCTCGGTCTACGTACACCGGCGATCGGGTGAAGTCCGGCGACGTCGATCCGGTGTCTTCGGCGAGGTAGAGCTCGATTCCTAGCTCTGGAAGCTTCACCGAGACACGCAGAGGCTCTCTCGAAAGTCGGACGGGGCAGGGAAAGGCTAGGGTGGCCGGTCTACGGTGGTCGGGTCTCAGGCGGCCGCTGGCACGCCGTGCGCAGAGCAATCGCCGATGAACTTGCGCTCCGGCGAGGTTGAGAGCGAGCGGGGGCGTACGGTCGAGGCCGCGGTCGGCTTTATAGGCACGGGCGCGAGCGTGGGCACGGGTTCGGCTTAGAGTGGCGCGGTGCGCGCGGGGCTGAGCGCCGGGGCGTGCTCTGGCACTCCAGAACGCGTCGAACACGTGGGCATTTGTTTCTGCCTCTGTTCAAACGTTTGCAGAGATCACAAACGTGCGAATCTTGCCATGAGTCTTGCACAAATCTCTTCCTGGCACCTAGGGCTAGCTATTATGTGTGAGTTCCAATGGGAGATATGCCCTAGTTCACAAGATATGGGGACGCCAAATCGGGTCTGTCGCACTGTTCACCCCGAGACAAAATGGATGTCAAATCATGTCAAAAGGTCTTGGCTTCGGTTCAAATTTTTTCAGGGTGCTCCTAAGGTAATTTGGCTCCTTTTTTCTATTTAGACCTCATGGGTTTGGCGACATTAAAAAGGTGAACACATCTGATCATTGGATTAGGGTAGTTTTGGGGACTTAGAGAGAAAATGGAGGGCTCTAGTGTGCTCTCTACTTAGTGAATTGATTTGGGGTCTTTGTGGGGCCTTTTTGTAATATTTCTCTTACTAAGTTTTGTAGATATTTTAGTGTACTTAAACTTTGGTAAAGGGTTTAGGTCAAGGAATGGCCATTTGATTAGCTTTCCCACTAATCTCATGCTTGGAGGTCTACTGCTTTAAGAGGGGGGGTCTAGGGTTTGAACCTCTTTTGCCCAAGGTGAGAATTGCATCAAATTCTTGGGTATTTCTTTTGTCATGAACATTCCTTAGTTAATCCATGGTTTCCATGTTTTGGTGCTCCCCCCTCCTCCACTTAAACACATGTGATAACAGGTCATAAGTGCTTGTATTGAGCCAGGGCCTTGGGTAACACCTGGGGTGTTACATCAAGTCCATCGCAATCAGAGTCCGGATGCATCTTGGGCGTCCATTTTAATGCAGACTGGTCCTAGAACCCGAGATGGAGTCGCAGCCGAGTCAGACTTGATCTCCTTCCTGTTGTGGGCGCCCTTGTTGCTCCTCCTCAACACCTAGGCCTTTCCCAAGTCCTTGCTGGTCCTCTCCAAGGTTCCTAATCATCAAAACATCCATGGCCCCAAGTGTAAGCTCTGAAACACAATTGACTAGGGTAGAATATACCTGGAGATTTAGCTGTCGTGCACGCGATCGTGTTATCGGTCCATTCATTGTATGTATAGAAGTGATGTCCTCATCATCCTCCTCCTCTTGAATTGGAGTCGTCCTCGACTCGATCTCATCTTCTTCACCGATATATGGCTTCAAATCTAAAATGTTAAAGGTGGGACTAACCCCAAAATCTGGCGGCAACTCAAGTGTATATGCATTGTCATTAATTTTTGCAAGAACTTTATAAGGACCTGCAGCTCGTAGCATAAGTTTAGACTTTCTCAAATCAGGAAACCTATCCTTTCTCAAATGAACCCACACCAAGTCACCTGGTTCCAATTTCATTTCCTTCCTGCCTTTATTAGCAGCAATACGATCTTTTCATTCATCTTTTCAATTTGCAACTTAGTTGTTTCATGTAACTTAAAATGAATTCAGAACGTTGTGTAGCATCCAAGTTCACTATTTTAGAAGGTGGTAAAGGTAGCAAATTAATTGGAGCATGAGGATTAAAACCATATACTACGATAAATGGACTAAGCTTGGTTGTGGAATGAATTGATCTGTTATAAGCAAACTCAATATGTGGCAAACAATCCTCCCACAACCTCAAATTATCCTTCAAAATAGCCTGCAACATGGTAGATAAAGTGTGATTAACAACCTCTGTTTGCCCGTCAGTTTGGGGATGACAAGTAGTAGAAAATAGCAACTTTGTTCCCAATTTAAGCCACAAGGTTCTCCAAAAATGACTTAAAAACTTAGCATCCCTATTAGAAACAATAGTATTTGGCACACCATGCAAACGCACAATCTCAGTGAAGAATAAATCAGCAACATGTGAAGCATTATCAGTTTTGTGACAAGGTATAAAATGTGCCATCTTCGAAAAACGATCGACAATGACAAAAACACTATCACTCCCCCTCTTTGTTCTAGGCAATCCCAAAACAAAATCCATAGAAATATCCTCCCAAGGTGCACGAGGAATAGGAAGAGGCAAATAAAGACCATGGGGGTTAAGTCGGGACTTAGCTTTGTTGCACGTGGTGCAACAAGAGACGTAGCGCTCAACATCACGCCGCATTCGAGGCCAATAGAAATGAGTAAACAACACATCCTCGATCTTCTTAACACCAAAATGTCCCATCAGGCCACCTCCATGTGCTTCCTGCAAGAGTAGAAGATGAACGGAGCTAGCTAGAACACACAACTTGTTAGCACGATAGAGAAGGCCTTCACGTAGCATAAATTTTTGCCACGTTCTTCCCTCTCTGCAATTTTCAAAAGCATCTTTAAAGTCCAAATCAGCAGCATATAATTCCTTTATAGTCTCCAAACCAAATATTTTATGATTAAGTTGGGACAGCATAGTAAAACGTCTAGATAAAGCATCAGCAATCACATTATCCTTTCCTTTTTTATGCTTAATAATGTAAGGAAATGATTCTATGAATTCAATTCATTTAGCATGTTGTTTGTTTAGATTAGATTGTACTTTAAGATACTTCAAAGATTCATGATCCGAATGTATGACAAATTCTTTAGACCATAGATAATGTTGCCAAGTTTGTAAAACTTGTACTAAAGCATATAATTCTTTGTCATATGTAGAATAATTCAGAGTTGGACCATGCAATTTTTCACTAAAGAAAGCAACAGGTTTACCTCCTTGAATGAGCACTCCTCCAATCCCAATGTCGCTCGCATCACACTCGAGCTCGAATGTCTTGTCAAAATCAGGAAGTTGCAGCAGTGGTGCTTGTGTGAGCTTCGACTTGAGGGCATCAAAAGCTTGTTGTTGTGATGGTCCCCAACAAAATGACACTCCATTCTTTGTCAACTCGTGGAGTGGTGCGGCAATGGTGCTGAAATCCCGCACAAATCGCCTGTAGAATCCTGCAAGACCAAGAAAACTTCGAACCTGCATGACCGTGGTTGGAAGTGGCCAGCTCGTGATGGAAACAATTTTTGCCTCATCCATCTCAATGCCTTGTGATATCACAACATATCCAAGAAAAGACACATGATCGGTGCTAAAGGTGCACTTCTCAAGGTTACCAAATAAACGTGCATCACGCAAAGCATCAAAAACAGCACGTAAATGTTCAATATGATCATCATGAGATTTACTATAGATAAGAATATCATCAAAATATACCACCACAAATTTACCAATGAAAGCACGTAAAACCTCATTCATCAATCTCATGAAAGTGCTAGGCGCATTAGTAACCCAAAATGCATGACTAACCACTCATAAAGACCGAACTTAGTTTTCAATGCAGTTTTCCTTTCATCACCTAAAGACATACAAATCTAGTGGTATCCACTACACAAGTCAATTTTAGAGAAAACAATAGAACCACTTAATTCATCAAGCATGTCATCCAATCTAGGAATAGGATATCTGTACCGAATTGTGATGTTATTAATGGCTCTACAATCAACACACATGCGCCAAGTGCCATCTTTCTTAGGAACCAAAAGAACAGGAACAGAACAAGGACTAAGGCTCTCTCGAATGTACCCGTGATCCAAAAGGTCCTGAACCTGGCGCTGAATCTCCTTAGTCTCCTCGGGGTTGGTCCTATAGGCAGCACGGTTGGGCAAGCTCGCCCCTGGAATTAAATCAATCTTGTGCTCAATTCCATCTGAGAGACACACTCATCGTCGTTAAGCTTAGGCCCCTTTTCCTTGTCCATTTGATTCTTTGGTCCTGTCTTTGTTAGCACAAAACAGAAACAAAAAGGCAACAAACAATGTGAACCCTACAACTATCTCTCAGGGTGGTGGTGGAGGTGGTGGAATACAAATTATGAAGCGTCTTACCCTACTCTTACAACGTTCTTACCAGCACTACAGGTGGCAAACGGTGACCGGTGTGACTGTTCAACGAGCGTGGGTGTGATTGCAAAGGAGTACCTGTTCTGCTCGAGAGAAAGCTAGAGTTCTGGGAAGGCTGACTAAATATATATATGTGGCACACAAGTCAGTAACAGATAGCAATGCAGAATAAGTGTTCCAAGTACTCGTCCTAGTTGCTGGCCTAGAAAATGTAATAGGACAGTTGGACCAAAGCACAAGAAAGGAGGTACAAGTATCCAGTAGAAATGGCAGTTCTGTAAATAGAGCAGATTTTTCAGCACTAGTAGAAATCAGAGGCGCATTTGCAAAGGAGTACCAGCAAAAGAGCTCGAAATATTCTGAATTTTTTTACCACTGATCCAAAAACACAAAGGATGAAAGCACACAAAATTTCACTTGAAACAGAGTTGTATTGTGACCTAGAGAAATTCACAAACGATCTCTGAAATTCCTGAAAACACTTAAACAATTTTTTTTAATTATCTTCCCGATTTTTTTTGAATTTTTTGACCGAACCAAACAGGCCAAGGGCCAGTTTGGGTCACCCCAGAATGGAGTCAAGAATCTGATGTAAAAAATTGAGCTCAAACGGAGCACCAAGCGAAAAGTTATGCCCGTTTTATGGAAGGTACCTCAAGTTATGGTTTTCAAAGGCACAAATCGGCAGGAACCGAAGCGACGGCTATGGAGAACAGGGTCGGTTTTAGAGATAGGATTTATTTTGTGGATATGGTTGGTTTAGATACAGGATCTGTTTTGTGGATAGGGCCGGTTGTAGAGATAGGATCTATTTTGTGGATAGGGTCGGTTTTAGAGATAGGATCTATTTTGTAGATAGGGTCGGTTTTGTAGGATGGAAGCAGATGGACAGAATCAAACTGAACCAAAATAAATCTAAACCAGCAACAAAACTCAACCTAGAACACAAACTCAAAACTGCGTACTCTAAAACTGAATTGTGCAAAGGCTAAGGCGATGGTTTTTAGGTTGGAATAAACTGATCGTAATTATTTTTTTGGCTTTTTGTGGACTATGGGATGAAACAAAACTAATCTAAAGGTAGTATTATACCTCACGGGCAACCTAGAAATATGATACCAATTGATAGTAGATGCGGCCCGATCTTCCGTGAGATACGGTAACTTGATTGAGTGGAGATCTCGACATTGATGATCCAAGGCTCTGAGCGAACGGTTCCTCGCAATCACTACACCACGGCTCCATTGGTTATCACCCGTGACACACGAATAACCTTGCCACGAAGGCTTATCCCTGCAAGTGCAATCAAGAACACAAGCAAGAACAGGAAAGAAACGCAACCAAAATTATATTGATTATGGGATGGGGTATCACAAGCCGATGACGGCGATACTGTTTGATGACAGAATTGATCTAAGCAAAACCCAAACCTAATGTGGCGGCGGTTGCTGAATAAATAGAGTATTAGGGCGTGCGTGACCCCTGGACTCGCTCCTAATGGGCTCCGACGCGATACACGGCCCAACGGCCCAACAGACGGTGTCGCAGCACCAAAACAGAATCTGAACACTGACTTGTTTCGACGATTTCTATTGACTCCGGATGAATTTTAGGGTGGAACTAGTTGGGTTGGTTAGATAATCTCTTTATCTTTCCAACCATATCAAGTCCATCACAATCGGAGTCTGGATGCATCTTGGGCATCCATTTTAGTGCAGACTGGTCCTCGAACCCGAGATGGAGTCGCAGCCGAGTCGGACTTGATCTCCTTCCTGTTGTGGGTGCCCTTGCTGCTCCTCCTCAACACCTAGGCCTTTCCCAAGTCCTTGCTGGTTCTCTCCAAGGTTCCTAATCATCAAACATCCATGACCCCAAGCGTAAGCTCTGAAACACAATTGACTAGGGTAGAACGTACCTAGAGATTTAGCTGTCGTGCACGCGATCGTGTTATCGTCCATTCATTGTATGTATAGAAGTGATGTCCTCATCAATTGAACTACAACTACGTGTGGTTACCTCCATTGGAAGCGGAGGAAACGTCCAATGAGATGGAGTTCATGGAAGAAGGGACTTGTGCGGTGTGATAGCAGATCACAAGGTCGTGGATGAAGGAGCTCTTGCAGCCATAGAAGATACGTGGATAGGAGAGTGTTACTGGTGAGAAGGTGGTGGGGAGGCTTGCCATCGGAGCTGTGTGGCACCGCCACGCCATCACCTCGCGTCGCCTTCTCTTCACCTCCTACGGCACCAGCGTCGCGCTGTGCCCTACGTCGTTTTGGCTAGGATCCGATCTAGAGGAGATGGTGCCAGTGTTTGTGTCGGGCTGTGGAAGGAGGAGAAAATCTGAACTGGGTCAGATTTCCATCTAGTTCAGACCCAAACAAATGGTTCCAGTGGCTCCAACCAAATTCCAATCCAGGCCAATCTATTTCACCCGAAAAAGACCAGGAACAGCCTAATCCAACCGAAACAAACATGGCCTAATTCACTCCATATTCATGCTCACTTGATCATTCGTGGGTTTCTCAGAAGATACACATGTTGGAATAAGCATGGCGAAGAAGGGGTTAATGACGAAGAGATGGACCAAGATTTTCTAGACAAGGAGCTAGTTCAAGTTGGTAGTCATACCAATCTATATCTGAGTGATGATGATGTAGTAGAGATTGGTGCTCAATATGCCCATGTGACCAATAAATTAGAGGAGATGATCCATGATTGCAAGGGAAATGATGGCTATCACTACCGGAATTGGGTGCTTTGCCGAGTGCCTGAAGCACTCGGGAAAGCCTGAAAAACACTCAGCGAAGTCTTTGCCGAGTGTAGTACTCGACAAAGAGGGCTCTGCGAACAGTACATCGGCAAAGGCTTCTTTGCTGAGTACTTTTTATCGGGGCTCGACAAAGGCTTTGCCAAGTGCTAGTCGGTACTCGGCAAAGAAAAGCGGCAGTCATGGCGGTGGGGTGACGGAGATGGCGCCTTTGCCGAGTGTTCTAGGTGACACTCGGCAAAGAAGTTAACTCTTTGCCGAGTGTCTACGACCAGCACTCGGCAGAGGATCCACCAGTGGGTCCCTTTGTCAGGTTCTTTGCAAAGTGCCCTATACGGCATACGGCAAAGTGTGTCTCTTTGCCAAGTGCCAGGGCCTCAACACTCGGCAAAGAAGCTATATCGGTACCTAGGTATTGCTTCTCTGCCGAGTGCTATGGCCCTGACACTCGGCAAAGCACCTCTTTGCCAAGTGTAACACTCGGCAAAGTGACCAGTATACACCTTTTTTATTTGTTTTTTCTATTCCATCCAAACAAACAAAAGATACCACATATACATCACATATATACATCACAGATATTCATCACATACATAAATATCCAACACAAACATAAATATCCAAGTTCTCAACACAAACATAAGTATCAAGACCATAGGTCTCATAAGTGTCAAGCTCTGACATAAGTATCCAACACAAACATAAGTACTCGACACAAGTTCTGAAGTCTCAACACTAAGAACATAAGTCTCATCGAGGTGGGCGGCTGGAGTGGTGCGGCGATGGGTTGGGTGATCCATGAGGGTTGTTGGATGCCGCCCAGATTGGCCTTGCATAGAGAAGAGATTGCATGTGTTATACCAGATGCATTACCAACATCTAACTACAATTTTGATACTCACAGGTGTATGCAATAGTGCAGGGTCAATTGTAGGGAACAATGGAGGTGGTGGAGCGAAACCCTGTGCGATGCCAAGGCTCTACATGTATTGAAACATCTCCGCCATCCTCTGCTGATCTGCCAGACAGGCCTCCCGCTCCACCTCCCGCTCTGCCATCATCCTCGCCTCCATCTCTTGACGTTCCCTCCTCTCTTCTTCTAGCTGGGTTTGTAATATTCCAAGCCAATGTTAAAGTAACTCAAAGAGAAGGTATATAACTCAAGAAATGACGAGTTATAGAAGCACTAACCTCAAGTTGCTGTATGTGATGCTGTGAGCTGTCGTGCCGAGGTCGTATGGCTAGACTCGAGCCCGTGCTCCTTGCTAGCACCTGAGACAGAGTGGTAGTGGACGACGGGTCGATTGCCCCGTCGGCAATCCAGTAACGCCCATGTCTCTTGCCTCCTCCGACCCTCATGAGCACATCAGGGTTGATCTGCTCAATCCTCGGATCGTATTCTGGGCCATGGACCTCCTGCGCCATGGCGGTGTATCGTGAAGGTGGCTGTAGACGGCAGGGTTGCTGTACGCCTCAGGCCCGTCATCCGGGTTGTAGGTGACGTCGGACGTCGCCTTACCCTTATGGGCCATAGCTTAGGCCGAGAAGATGGAGCAAGGCTGGCCACCATGTGACGCTGACTGCAAGAAAACCAACAAGATAGTTAGAAATAATATCTAATCCAATGCTATATACCTAAATAAAAAAGAGGGCGTATCCATGCTTCTGCATATTGGCCTAGGTTGTGGCTGCCTTGGTGGTGGGAGGGACCTTGCATTATCAGACGTCGTTCCCGGCTAGCGTTGGACACCTTGTCCCACTCAGGCGAGCACCACCTATCCACCATCTGCTCCTAGCACAGAGGATGTGTGGCGCACCAATATGGAATCATCTACAAAGTAAACACGTACACTGCATATCAGAAGATAAAATTAAATTCATGCATGGAGTACTGGTACCAAACATGCATGACTTTACCTGCAGGTACTGGTCCCTGGTCAATGATATGGTTCGGGCTTGCTGCTTGGTCACCTTCTCCCCAAGGACGGAGCCGTGGTAGCTGACGATGGCCTAGATTCGGGCCTCATAGTGCATGTCCACAACGAGCTTCTTGCAGCTCGTGGTGGCCACCACATCCGCCCTAGCCTCGTATCCAGCCTCGCATCTGAATAAATCCTGCATACAAAAACAATGTATCCATACATTATTTCAAGAATGTGCAATGAATACGACATATTTTACATTATATTAAGACTTACCCACAGCTCTTGCTTCACCCGCTTCGCCTTGTTATTGAATTCCCGACCGTCCCGGTCTACTGCATCGGGGGCGACGGCGTAGTGGTCGAAGGTGTAGGCTGGGCCCATCACTCTAGTGTACTCAACCAGTCCAGGGAAGTGTTCCCTGCACAGCAGGCTGAGGATGCCATTAGGGTTGCGACGATGACCCCCAGCATTCTCCACAACCGTCCAAGACCTGTCCAAGTGATAAATGAAAAGTATTAGTTTATATTATGATTTTGAACACATAATATGACCAAGAATGAAGAACATAAAGTTACATGCCTCTCCCCATCCGGCCAAATCAGCGGCTGTCTGTCCCGAAGTATGCGACACTGAGGGAGACTCACGGGACCTCGTAGGTAGACACTCCTCGAAACTGAGGCACCAGAACCTGAGGCGTCCTGCTGAGCGTTGTCATCATCCTGCTACTGGTTGTCATCGTCCTGCTGTGTCGCCTGCTGCTGGACAAGGTCGTCCTGCTGCGTCGCCTACTTTGCCTTGTCCGTCGTCCTGCTCCTCCTCCCTCTCCTCCTCCTCAGCCAACCGCCCACCATCTTTGTCCAACAACGTGTAATTAAGAGTAAACAAATAAGCACATATAAAGTATGTATATAAAAATAGGTGCGAAATAAAAAACCTATAGCATTACATCGATTAAAAGTAATCTTCATATGTGTTGGTGTTAGCCAGATCATAACTCTCATCATCACTATCAACCATTTCATAGTCAACACCATCTAAAGGCGCAAGTTCGTCATTAATGTCATTGCCTTCAAGGATTACTAAGTCATTCTCATTTTGCACCTCATCATCCTCCTCATCAACAACCATTTCAATATCTACGTCCATTCTGATAGCTTCGCTTAAGTCTATCTCAAATCGCCCTTCTAGCCCATCTTTTTGGAAGAACTCTCCATCATATGTGTCCGGGTCTAAGTTATAATCTTCATCGTTAGGAACATGTAATCTCCCATGCGGCAATACCTTATACACAACATCCACTCTTGCCTTTACGTTATCCTTTGACTTATCAGGAATGTCCATAATTGTTGCCCAAAGTGCCTCGACAACATTATTTTCAGTGTGCATCATGTCAATGTTGTGTGGAAGGAGCAGGTCATCATAATAGGGGAGCCGAGTCAAGCCCAACTTATGTGTCCACATATGCTGCTCACCATATCCCACAAAAACACCTTCTGTATTGGCCACGAGCCCATCTATCTATTGACGAATTTCGGCACCAGTCATCGTTCCAGGTGGGCGGTCTGTCACTACAACACCTTTCGTAAAGTTCTTGATGTCTAGGTGGAATGGATGGTCAGGAGGGAGAAATTGTCGATGTTTATCGAAGGACAAATATTTGCCACCCTTTTTCAACCAAATGAACCTAAGAGCTTCCTTGCAAATTGGGCATGGGAACGTACCGTGAACACACCAAGCGTAGAATAGCCCATACGCCGGTAAGTCATGCATGGAGTACTGGTACCAAACATGCATTCTGAAGTTTGTCTTCGTAGCTCGGTCATACGTCCATACCCCTTCCTCCCAAGCACGTACCAATTCATCGATCAAAGGCTCCATGTACACGCCCATTTTATTCCCCGGGTGTCCGGAAATTATCAACGGCACGAATATATTCTTCCTTTGAAAGCACACACCGGGGGGAGATTGATTGGGATAACAAACACATGCCAACATGTGTACAGGGCAGTGCTCATTCCATATGGATTGAACCCATCTGTGGCCAGCGCAACACGTACATTACGAGCCTCTTCGGCTTTCTCACGGTGAATGGCATCAAAGTGTTTCCATGCTTCACCATCGTATGTGTGCACCATCTTGTCCGGATTATATCGTTTTCCATTTTTGTGCCATGTCATCTATTTCGCGGATTCCTCGGTCATGTATAAACGCTAGATCCTCGGTATGAACAGAAGGTGTCGTAGGATTGTCAAGGGGATGTCGAGCTACCTCTTCTATCCATCACCAGAGTCTACCTCCATGAACCTAGATGATTTACACTTAGACAGTACTTTGCCTCCGCATATTATTTCCTAAATAGCACGCAACCCTTCAGACAAGAATGTATCTGCTCATATGTCATCTTGAGTGCATGAAGGAGTTTCTGTGCCTCGTACATGCTCTTTGGCAGAACGTGATCCTCCAGAAGCAGGCTCCCAATAACCATCAACAAGCCATCGAATGCGTCTCGACTCATGCTGTACTGCGACTTGAACGCCATTACACGCCCAATGGCATCTAGTTGAGAAACCTTTGTCTGGCCATGAAGGGGCTTCTGTGCCGCGTCAAACATGTCGCAGAACGCCTTTGCAGTCGGCTCTGGCTCGTCATCCATACATCCTCCAGCGTACTGTGCCTCGTGATAGTCGTTCAACATATCCGCTACCCTCGCATCGGCATCATAATCCTCGACGCGTTGTCTCAGCACCTCCTCTCTCGTACGATGCACTTCACCGTAAAAGATCCACCGAGTATAGCCTGACGTAAATCCATTCTTCCAAATATGTTCTACCATGGCCTTCTTTGATTTTATTTTCCGGTTGGCACATTTGCTACATGGGCATGGGACTAGACTCGCTCCTTTAGCAGCTTCGCCATATGCCCGTTCTACGAAATCATCGGTCTTTCTAATCCATTCAGGGGTGACATCATTCCTTCCTCTACGCCCATGTACATCCACTCACGGTCCTCCATCCTCTAACAGAAGCCTATCAATAGAAAATTTCGGCAGCACCTCCCCTGCACAAGGAGGTTTATAAAACCTACAAATACAAGTATCAGCACGATGGCCGACACACAGATATACAAATGACGCAATGGTCACGAATCACATCTAATCGACATCCAATCATCATTACCACTATATTTTACTAAACATATTCACCATCACATTATATGATTTTATTCACAGTAATGGTAATCGTTCCAATCCAAAGAATTCTTACCACTATAGCAAATTTAGAGAACACAACTTATACTATACTTATGGGTAAACAATTCAATCATAGAATAAAACTTACGTACCGAGGTTGGGGCGGTAGTGGTGGCGGCGGGGGCTGGTGGTTGTGGCGAGGGTCGGTGGGGTGCGGGCACGGTGGGTGGCGGCGAAGCACGAGGGCGGGACGTGGGGGCGCGGCGCGGCGAGGTGGCGTGGCGGTGCGGCAGCGCGGCGGTGGCACGGTGGAACGGTGGGGCGCGGTGGCGCGTGGGCGGGGCAAGGTGGCGCGGCGGGACGCGGAGGTGCACGGCGGTGGAACGGTGGGGCACGGCGGTGGCGCGGCGGGCATGTGGGCGGGGCACGGTGGCACGTGGGCGGGGCGCGGCGGGGTGAGGTGGCGAAGACCGGGCGAGGTGGGGGCGTGGAGGTGAAGGCTGGGCGCGGCGGGAGCAACGACGGCAGCGACCGCGTGGAGAAGTGAGTGAAGAAGAAGTTATTTCTGCCTATGTAAACAATCTTTGCCGAGTGCCCGTGATCTAGCACTAGGCAAAGTTTGTTTTAATTTAAAAATATACTTCGTCGAGTGCTAAATCATGGGCACTCGGCCAAGGCATCTTTGCCGAGTGTCAGCCGTTGGGCACTCGGCAAAGGAAGCGTTGCCGAGTGTCCATCATATGACACTCGGCAAACATAGCTTTGCCGAGTGCCCAAAGGCCAGCACTCGGCAAAGTAGATTTTTATTTTTTTATTTTGCCAACCAAACTTTTGTCATATGTTCGTACACTATGTAGACCTACATGTACCATTTTGGGACAATTATAAAAGTGTTTACAATAACTATTGGATTTAATTGTTTTATTTGAATTTCTTTGGAAAATTCACATATGAACTGCAAGTCACTCGAAACTTATAAAACCATGCATGCAAAAATGATATTCATGCTATTTAGCACAAGTTACGACAGATTTTAGGAGCGGACCGGAAACTTCGAGCATCGTGCTCACTAAACATGGCCATGAACTTGCCATCTAGCTATTTAAAAATTATATAAAATGCAAACAAAGTCAGAAAATCATGAAACTTGTCGACATGTCATGATATCATATATAGAGGTTGTGATAAAAATTTGAGAAAGTTTTGAGAAAGTTGTGAGGCACTATGTGTAGAAACCTAAGCGATCTACACATGAAATCATAGAGTTTCAATGTAGTTCTCTTAGATTTCTACACATTGCCTCACAACTTTCTCGAAACTTTCTCAATTTTTTATCACAACCTCTATATATGATATCATGACATGTCGACAAGATTCACGATTTTCTGACTTTGTTTACATTTGATACAATTTTTAAACAGCTGGATGGCAAGTTCACGGTCATGTTTAGTGAGCATAGTGCTCGAAGTTTGCTCGAAGTTTCCGGTCCGCTTCTAAAATCAGTCGTAACTTGTGCTAAATAGCATGAATATCATTTTTACATGCACTGTTTTCCAAGTTTCGAGTGACTTGCAGTTCAAATGTGAATTTTTCTGAAGAAATTCAAATAAACGAACTAAATCCAATAGTTATCGTAAACACTTTTATAATTATCCTAAAATGGTACATGTAGGTCTATATAGTGTAGGAACATACCATAAAAAGTTTGGTTGGCAAAATAAAAAAATAAAAATCTACTTTGCCGAGTGCCCCAGAAAGGCACTCGACAAAGCTTTCTCTGTCGGGTGCCAGAACTCGGCTCTCGGCAAAGATAACGGCCCAACTTTAGACGGCGGCTGATGGTTCTTTGCCGAGAGCCGCCCTTTGCCGAGTGTTTAGCACTCGGCAAAGGAGTCTTTGCCGAGTGTATTCCTGTGCCTAGAGTCCTACTCTCGACAAACACCGTTGTTACTGAGAGCAGGACTTTGCCGAGTGTGGCACTCGGCAAAGGCTTCTTTGTCGTGTGCCTGACAAAAAGCACTTGGCAAAGCGTCGAGCACTCGGCAAAGATCCGGATTCCGATAGTGTATACTAATAGTGAGTTTGCCAAATTGGAAGAGACTGTTGAAGATATGAAGATTCCTCTATATCCTAATTGCAAGAATAAGTACACAAAGTTGCTTGCAACTCTTAACCTTATGTTTTTGAAGGCTACCCGTCATATTACTGAGTCGGGCTTCAAGGCTTTTTTGGTTCTAATACGGGACATGCTTCCAGAAGGAAATGAGATTCTATAGTCCACTTAGAGCTTGTTCGGTTAGATCTCAATCCACGTGGATTGAGTGGGATTGGGTAGGTTTAAATCATACGCAAGTCAAACTTTTTCTTAATTTTTTCAATCTTATCCAATCCATAGGTAACGGAATTAACCGAACAAGGCCTTATGAGGCCAAGAAGATAATTTGTCCTATGGGATTGGAGGTAGAAAAGATAAATGCTTGTTTGAAGGACTGTGTGCTGTTCCTTGGAGATCTGATGGATTTGACTAAGTGTCCTGAGGGTGGAACATCTCGGTACAAACGCAGAAATGATGGGGGTGATGAAAATAAGAAGAAAGGAGCTCCTCAAAAGGTGGCATGGTATTTCCCTATAATACCTCCTTTGAAGCGTTTGTTTGCAATCAGCAAGGAAGCTCAACTAATGCGTTGGCACAAGGAGGGGCACAAGGATAATGGTTATTTTCTACGGCACCCAGCAGATTCTACTCAATGGCGAAACTTTGATGGAAAGCATGGAAAGTTTGCTGAGGATGCAAGGAATGTTCGTTTTGTTCTAAGCACGGATGGCATGAACACATTTGGCAACATGAACAGCTCACATAGTGTATGGCCTGTTCTACTATCTATCTATAATCTTCCAACTTGGCATTTTAACACGAGGAAATACATCATGATGTCAATGCTGATCTCTGGGCTGCATCAGCCAGGCACAGCTAAATCCTTCCAATAAGGAAGCTCCCATAGAATAGATTTCTTTTTCCACCTCTTCTTTTCTTCACCTTCTATAATTCTCTTTCTCTTTCCATGAACTTTGTTTTTCTTTCCAAAGGTGACATTGATATCCTTCACTTGAATGTAGAGGTATTCACCACTAAAAATGCCTTGGAGGTAATGCGATCTCCCTTGTGCCATGGAATTGTTTCTTCATCTTCCGATATACATTTGACTTGGTAAGGAAACGTCGATTCCTTAGGTAAACTTGTTTCTTTGAGTTGTTTAGCCACACACTCTCGGTGACTCGGTTCATCCAAACACTGTACACAATCTTTTTCTCCTTTACACAGCCTAGACAAGCAACAATGTGATGGCAAGTCATTAATAGTACAAAACAACATGCCACGTAGAGTAAACTCTTCTTGCTTATACCCGTCCAAGATGTTCTTCACACCAGGTGACCAAAGTAGCTTAAGATCATCCACAAGTGGTCTGAGATAAAAACATTTATTTGAAATTCTTATCTAGCATACACATATTTAAATATGAAATACTTGATATAGATCTAAATCATAAAAGGTAATTATATAACTATTTAGCTCGTACGTTAGATTATAAAAGGTAATTTAAATATGAAATACTTCATAATTAGAAAACTTTGCATAAATTGATTATAACAAACATAATTTAAATTGATTCACGAGAGCACGCTAACTATTGAAAACACGTAATTAAAGAGGTTTATCACCTAATTACAAAGCTTAACAAAATAATGATTAACTTGCTAAATATTATTTCTTATATACCAATCGTAATTCAAATTAAACTATGAAAATACATGAACTGTTGGAAACACTAATTAAAATGATTATCACATAATTATGAAACTAACAAAACCATTTCTATTTTATTTGGGTTCTAAATTTATATTTTATAATAAAATTGTAACATAGACCTACACATAAATAAACGTAGACTAGAAGGTGTAGCATGTATATTTAAATTTTTGTGCATAGATAACATTATAAATAACAATCTCCTATTTTTGGTTACAAGAAACATAAAGGCACAATTCTATTTAATTTCTTATTTAGAAACCTATATACAAAGCAATTATAACAACCATAATTTAAATTAAATAACGAAAATATGTAAATTTTTGTTGACACTAATATTTCGTATGAACTTATATAGCAAATAACACAAGAATCCATTTCTTTGTATCTAAACAACATAAAAGGCTAGATCGTAGGTGCTGGGCTTCGGGCGTGTGCGCGTGTGACTGAGAGGGAGCCGGTTGGACGGTTGGCCTAGTGTGGGCAAGGGCGCTGTCGCGCTCCATAGCTCAGGCTGGAGGAGGAGGGGGGAGCCGGGGAGAGCAGGCCAGAGGAGAGGGAGCTGGGGAGAGCTGGTCGGTCGGTCGTAGTAGGAGCTAGGGCCTGGGGAGAGCAGGTCGACCGGCCAGAGGAGGAAGAGCAGCCAGGGAGAGCAGGAACGACGGAGGAGACTATGAGTGCACGGACTAACTCGAGCACTCTACGGAGGAGGAGAACCAGAGGTGGGAGCTGAGCACGCCGCCAGAAGATCGCTGGCGGCCGGCGCACAGGCTGGATCTGAAGCCGCCACCACCACCACACTAGGGTTGGACCGGTCCAAGGCTCCAAGTGTAATACCCAAACTTGTAAACCATATTAAAGGAGATAATTCTCTTATGTGTTTTGTCTCTATTTATTAGAACATGAGAACAACCACATTTAAAAGTGAATGATTAACAAATGACACATGAATAGCTTGTGCATCATGTTGGAGTTATTTGTTTGTGCATTTAATAGTAGTAATAGTAATAGTAACAAAGATATAATGATGTGAATATTGGCATTGGAACCTATTTTGCACTTTGGGATTTAGAGAAAGAAAAGGAAAAAAAGAAATACTATACAAAATAAAGAAAAGTAATTATATAAATGAACAAAACCCTTCTATACTGGTATGTTCAAGTGGTATATTCAATATAAGTGCAAGTTCACAGTCAATTTGAATCCAAAATTCGAAATATAAAAAAATGAGAAAACAAAATAAAAAGAAAAGAAGGAATAAAAAAAGGAAAAGGATAACCAAAACTGGGTCATGGGTGCAACTCAGATCGGCCCAGTTACCGGCCTGCTCCCTTCCGCAGGTGTGCGCGCGCTAGCTGACAAGTGGGGCCCCTAACCCCATCTCTCTGCGCGCACCAACTCTACTGTGATTCCCTGACATGCGGGCCCGCGTGGCAGTTCGCTTTTTTGCGCTGTGACTGACGCGTGGGGTCGCGGTGTCAGATCCTTCTCCAACCGAATCTGTCGCCTTCTCCGGAGTCCACACGGGATGATTGGCACGAACGCCCATCCTGGATCTCTGCTCTGTGTATAAGTTAGGCCGTCACCCACCTCTGCGACCCTCTTCCCATTGCGTCGAGAAGTCGGAGCACTACTCCGCTAGAAGCCGGTGCTGTGCAAGGTGAGGGAAGGTGCAAAGGCACGCCGCCGTCGGCGCAACCTTTGCACGTCGGGAGCAGAACGCCGGTGGGTGCCGGGTCCAACGTCGGGGCACTCCGCACGTGATAGTGTCCATCCTAGGTGAGCTTGGCGGTTTGTCACACCCGGCTTTAAGGAACAAAGCCAGGTGCATCTCATACATGCGCCAAGAAGACAACATATATAATAACAGAGTATATAGAGATAAATGTCACAATAATCAGAGTATTTATTACATAGCAGAAGTCTTATTACAAAATAAAAGATAAATATAAAACAAACTAAGGATCATCGTTAGCGCCAATGTCAACTGAGAAACGCCACCTAGATCAGATCAAACTCCTCGTCTTGTGGCTCCTCCTGAACCACCTGTTCTTCTCCTGTGGGGGGTGTGAGGCAGCAAGGGTGAGCTCACACATGATCATAGCTCAATAAGTTGTGGGGAACCAGTGGACATGAACTCACAAAGGTGGGAGTTCATGTGATGTGTAAGGCTAATCAATGACAGGGGTTAAAGCTGAGCATTGCTTTTAATTGGTTGGTCAAAGTTTTATTAGCAATTACTAAGTGTAAGTAAATACCAAACCTTAAGTAAAGTAATAGAACAAAATTAATAATAAACCCATGCATATGCAAATGACAAAATTGAATTTAAGTTTCATAATTTAATCATCAGAGAGTCCTGAGCTGCTCATGACCGCGAGCACGGCTAGTATACCAGTTTTACACTCTGTAGAGGTTGTACCCTTTACCCACAAGTCATGTTACCCATCTGCCAAAGAGTCGCGACTCCCATACACCTCTACCTAGGAAGCGAGGCAGGGCAACACTATGAGGCCTTTACAAAGTTCCACTAGCTTCCGAAAACCCGCTACAGTTATGGGAAGAGCACTTGCAAGAATCCCCCGTCTGACCGCCATCGCACAAAATCAACCCGAGAACCTCCTTGCATGCAACTCCCCTACTGCCCTTGCCCCTTTCGGGTAAGGTAGTCTTCCACTAGCTTTCCTAATTAGTCAGCCAAGGGCGTCCCATTAAACCCTTGTGGTGGCACGTGTTTCTCAAGTTAAGCTCTATGTTTGAATTAATATTAATGATCTTGACATGAACAGAAATAGAATAACAAAAGAATTGGAACATAGATAAAATAAATGATTATCCCAAAACCATGTAAAGTAATAGCAAACTACCCAAATGATTCAAGAATAAACAAGGTAATGAGATAAACAATCTAGGGTGACCTATTGGGTCCCATCAAAATTAACCTATGCATGAATAAATGGTATTAAAGAACATTATTGGGTAAAAAGTGGTCAAGGGCACAACTTGCCTTCAATGAGCTCCTGCTCAGCTACTTCTATCTGCTGCTCACCAGGATCCTCACTCACGGGCTCTTCTACTCGCCACAATACAAACAAGCACATTATATAGAGGAAATTAACATTACACCAAACATGTAAACAAAATACACAGTAATAATCTACGTATTAAAACAAAATCCTAGGAACAGGAATCATAATTTTTTGGAGTTATAGATTTTAAGTTATGAATTTTCAAAGGTTTTATGTGCTTTAAATAGGATTAAGTGAGTAATAAATTTTCTTACTGTTTTAATGTCAAAACAGAGACTCTAAGTGCTAGAGAATAAATTTACAAAATTTTAGGAACTGGAATGGAGTAATTTGGAGTTCATATGCATTTTCTATGAATTATTGAAGTTCTAGCAATTATTTTCCTATTAAAAATCCATTTTCCAAATTATTTATTCAATTTCAAACTGCACTGGACCGGGCCTCATTTTCCAGGAACGCCAGGGGCTCAGGCGCAAAATAATCCAGACACAGGAATAGTCGTGCGAGGACCGTGGGTTCATTTCGCCTAAACAGAGGGGTTCAAGTGCAAAGTGAACCCGCGAAGGGGTATCGGCCGCCCAGGACCGTCCGATCACGACCGATCGGACAAGATTAGAACCCAGCGCTATTTATATGTTGTAACACACCCTTGTCATCCGATCCCATATCAACGGATGAGGAACGCCCACGCCATGATTCGATCCCAACCATGCACCCGCGATCCAACGACCGAGTTTCAATGGGATGATGAGGCAAGCAACTTCTAATCTCGACCGCACAGATAGCGATCTACGGTCTAGGTCCAACACATACCAGATCTAATCCTAGGCGTCCTTTTCCCATCCAACGGTTATCGGCCCTTCTTCCTCTACCGAGCTGACCACGGCGGCGCTCAGTGCACGGCGGAGGCCTCGCCGGAATAGGTAGATCCATGGCTCCAGTGCGCCAAACCCTAATACGCTAGGCGCGGAATGAAATTGAGATGAAGGCGAACCTGGAGAGCGGGTCCTTACCCTAAGTCCGGTGTTGTTTCGGTCAGTCCACGGCGAACCATGAATGCACGACGGTGGAGGCAAATTGGGCACGCTCCGGTCACCCCCTTCCCCGCAATCGCCACCAACGCGAACCGATCGAAGACCCGGGCGAAGCCTCCTGGCCTCCCGCAAGGCTCCAATTTAGCGCCGAGCTCCACGGACGATGGTGGCACACAGATTCGGTGCAGCGGCGGGTTACGGCTTCCACGGCTCATGGTGATTGTGCTCAACGAGGTAGGGGAAAGGGCGGAATACTGGATGGGCGAACGAGTCCATGCCGCATTGTCTTTATACCTGTAAGGACGATCAACCGAGCTCGGGAGATGCACGACAATGGCGGCGAGTGAAGCGGCCCAGTGGTTGCGGCGTAGGAGATACCGTGCTGACAATACGGGACCACGCGACAGCGAGAGCATGCCAATGTGTGGACCGGTCTGACGCAGGGGCCCCTCCTGTCAGGGACATGCGCAGAACAACGCGGGCGCGGGGTGAAACCTGGGCCGCACGGAGGTGGGGATGGATGGGCCGAATTGCGTGAACCAGGCCCATCAGCAGGGTTTTTCCCTTTTTCTTTTATATTTCTCCTTCCTTTTCTTTTGTCTTTTTGATTTGAACTTTAAATTTTGAATTCACCAACTGTTGTGGCTTTATTATTCTCAACTAACACATAATTTGAACATATCCATATTACCTTTTTTTATAATATTTATTTTGTATATTTTTTGTACCTTTCTTTCCTCTTCTCCAATTTTCAAGGTTTGTTTTCCAATTAGGGTTCAAATTATATGAACCCACTTATATATTGTTATTAGCACTTTTATTTTTTATTATCTATAGATGCACAATCACATAAACTCCAGCATGATGCACAATTTATTTGGGTGTCTCTTGTTAATGGTTTATTTGTGTAAGTAATGTGTTCACATGAAATGATAGATAGAAATGTCACACTCATGCATACAAAAGGGATATAATTTTCTCCTTTTCGATTCTATTACAAAGTGGGTGTTACAAATCCTACCCCCTTAAAAATAATCTCGTCCTCGAGATTTAGGAGGAACGAGGGAAAAGATGGGGAAAATCTATACGAAGTTCTTCTTCTCTTTCCCATGTTGCTTCATCTTCACCATGGTGACTCCATTGCACTTTGCACATCTTTATCACCTTATTCCTTGTAACTCGAGTCAATGTATCAAGAATCTTGATAGGATACTCCGTGAAAGTCAAATCACCCCGAACACTGAGCTCTTCCATTGGTAATTGTTCTTGAGGGACACAGAGACACTTCTTAAGTTGAGACACGTGGAACACATTATGCACATCCGATAGACTAGCAGGTAACTCGAGTTGGTATGCCATTTCCCCAACTTGCCTAAATATCAACAATGGTCCAATATAGCGAGGGGACAATTTACCCTTAACTTTGAATCTCCTCATTCCACGAAGTGGTGACACCTTGAGATACACATAATCTCCTTCCTCAAATTCTAGTGGCCTCCTTCTATTATCAGCATAGCTCTTTTGTATGGTTTGAGCTATCCTCAAATTCTCTCGAATTATACGGACTTGTTCTTCTGCTTCTTGAATCAGTTCAGGCCCAAAGAACTGCCTTTCTCCAGTCTGATCCCAATATAGGGGAGTCCTGCACTTCCTGCCATATAAAGCTTCAAAAGGTGACATCTTCAGACTGGCCTGATAACTATTATTATATGAGAATTCAGCATAAGATAGACTTTTATCCCAACTTCCTCCATGCTGAAGGGCACAAGCTCTCAACACATCCTCCAACACTTGATTAGTCCTTTAGTCTGCCCATCAGTCTGAGGGTGATAAGCTGTACTAAAATTCAACTTCGTATTCATATTCTCATGGAAGCTTCTCCAAAATCTTGAGGTAAACTAGGAACCTCGATCAGACACGATCTTCTTCGGTACTCCATGTAAACACACAATCCGAGCCATATACAACTCTGCTAGCTGAGAACCTTTATAAGTAGTCTTGACTGGAATGAAGTGAGCCACTTTAGTCAATCTATCCACAATCACCCATATAGCATCATATCCTTTCTGGGTGCGAGGCAATCCAGTAATGAAATCCATACCAATCTCTTCCCACTTCCACTCAGGTATCTTCAGTGGATGTAACAGTCCAGCTGGCCTCTGGTGTTCAGCCTTAACTCTTTGACATACATCGCACATAGCCACATGTGCGGCTACATCTCTTTTCAATCCATACCACCAATATTTCCGCTTCAAATCCTGATACATCTTGGTACTACCAGGATGAATAGAATAATCCAAGACATGGGCCTCCTTTAAAATAGTCTCTCGAAGGCTTTCAATATTAGGAACACACATCCTGTCCTTGAACCATACGATGCCTTGCTCATCTTTCGTGAATTCCGGACCTCGACCTTCAGTAATTAGATCCTTAATCTCTTGTAATTTAGCATCACCAATTTGGCCTTTGCGAATCTCTTGCTCCAAGGTAGGTTCCACCTCAATAGTAACTCCTTCAGTGTGAGCAACTATCCCCAGGTTAAGTCTCCTGAAATCCTCAACAATCTCATCGGGTAGCTGGGCAACGATAGCTGAATGAACATGCTCCCTGCGATTCAAGGCATCTGTAACCAAATTTGCCTTGCCCGGGTGATAGTGAATCTCCAAATCAAAATCCTTAATAAGCTCCAACCAACGGCGTTGCCTAAGGTTGAGATCCTTCTGAGTGAATATATACTTCAGACTCTTATGATCCGTGTACACTTGGCACTTGGTTCCCATGATATAATGTCTCCATATCTTAAGCGCATGCACATTGGCTGCCAGCTCTAAGTCATGAGTGGGGTAGTTCAATTCATGTTTCCATAACTGACGAGAAGCATAGGCAATCACATGTCCCTCTTGCATAAGCACACATCCTAAGCCTTGGCCACATGCATCACAATAAATATCAAATCCCTTCTGTAGGTCCGGCATAACCAATACTGGTGGTGACATCAATCTCTTCTTCAATTGATCAAAGCTGTCTTGACACTTCTCATCCCACTTAAATTCTCTTCCCTTCTCTAGAAGCGAGGTCATAGGCTTAGCAATCTAAAAAATCCTTCAATAAACCTCCGATAATAGCCAGCAAGTCCCGAGAAACTCCGAATCTTAGTAACTATAGTGGGTACTCTCCACTCCATTATCTCCTTAACTTTAGCAGGATCCACTGAAATTCCTCCATTAGAAATAATATGACCAAGAAATGGCACCTTGCCAATCCAAAACTCGCACTTGCTGAACTTGGCATATAGCTGGTTATCTCGTAGCTTATGTAGCACCAATCTCAGATGTTCCTCGTGACCACTATCAGTCTTGGAATAAATAAGAATATCGTCGATGAATACCATGACGAATCTGTCCAAATACTCCATAAACACCTTATTCATCAAGTTCATAAAATAAGCAAGTGCATTGGTTAATCCAAATGACATAACAGTGAACTCATATAATCCATATCGAGTCAAGAATGTTGTCTTAGGAATATCCGATGGTCTAATCCTCATCTGATGGTAACCCGATCGGAGATCAATCTTCGAGAATACCCTTGCACCTCTCATCTGATCAAATAAATCCTCAATGCGTGGTAACGGATATTTGTTCTTCACAGTAACATCATTAAGCAACCTATAGTCCACACACATCCGCTGTGATCCATCCTTCTTCTGTACAAACAGAACTGGCGCTCCCCATGGTGAGGAACTCGGACGAATGTACCCAGCCTCTTGCAACTCCATCAACTGTTTCTTAAGTTCCTTTAACTCTTCTACAGACATCCTATATGGCCGTTTAGAAATAGGGGTAGTTCCAGGTAAGAGATAAATAATAAACTCAACTTCTCTATCAGGTGGCATCCCTGGTAACTCCTCTAGAAAGACATCCGAAAAATCTCTAACCACACGGATGTTGTCACCCATAAACTCCTCAGGTATAAAGAACATTGCACGCTTGGATGAGGTGGTTACTGCAATATTAACTTGAAATCTTTCTCCTTTACGGGTAGTGAGTTCTACGGTACCTCTACCACATGCTATAATGGCCTTTGCCTTTTTAACCATGACATACCAAGCATTAGATCTATACTGCTTGCTTCTAATATTATAGCAGTAGCTCCAAATTCTCTTCCCATAATTGTTAACGTCAATCTACGTGTCATTTGATTTGCGTCAACAGGCCCTTTAGGTGTAATTACTATCATTGGTTTTCTCATATTTAGCAGTGGTATCTCATTTGTGTTGGCATATCGAGCAGACATGAATGAATGTGTAGCACCAGAATCAAATAATATAGTTGTAGGAATTGCATTAACATAAAACATACCAAGTACGATGTCGGCACCATCAGGAGTAGCATCAACACTGACTTGATTAACCTTGGCAATAGAATATCCCTTGCCAGAACCTAGAGTTTGCTGCCTATTCTGAACTAGAGTAGTAGCCATCCTCTGTGGGCAGACATTTGCATAGTGTCCAGTCTTCCCACACTTGAAACAAGTAGTGCCTGCACTTTGCCCTGAAAACTTCGTCGGTGTGCCAGTGGGGGTAGCCTGTCGAGGCGGTGGAGTCCTCTGTGGTGACTGCTGAACTGGGCGCTAGCCTCCGCCAGTGCGAACTGGTGTACCCTAGGGTGAACTGTAGCGAGGACGAACACTGCTGCTTCCTTGTCCTTGAGATATAGCCTTTCTCTTCAAATCTCCCAGCTAAACACGCTTGTGTTCAATAGCTTGGGTCTTATCAAGCAGCCTCTGAAATGACCGGAATGTATGTGCTACCAGAGCATACTGTAGAGGTCCATTAAGTCCTTCAATAAAGTGCTCCTGCTTCCTCTCATCTTCAGCAACCTCATCTGGAGCATATCTGGATAGCTAGATAAACTTGTCGCGGTACTCGCTGATTGACATACTTCATTGCTTCAGCGACAGAAATTCCTTCTTTTTAATCTTCCTCAATCCAGCAGGTATATGATAATTCCTGAACTGTGTACTGAACTCTGCCCAAGTAATAGTATCAGCAGCATCGTGGGCAGCAGTATATGAATCCCACCAATCAGCAGCAGGACCTGTCAAACGTCTAGAAGCATATAAAACCTTCTCCCGGTCAATGCATTGTGCGATATTCAACATCTTTTCCACAGATTTCAGTCAATCATCTGCATCCAGTGGGTCAGGAGAGCGTGCAAATGTAGGTGGCTTATGACTCTTGAATTCCCTATGCTTATCTCGGGGTGGAACTGGTGGTGGTGGAGGAGGCAGTGGTACTTGTTGCTGTTGCTGCTGTTGCTGTTGTTGTTGTTGCACCCTCCTTTCCTGGCGTATCTCCTCTCGTTCCTGGCGCAACTCCTGGCGTATCTCCTCTCTTTCCTGGCGCATCTCCTGGCGTTCTTGCTGCATCTGAGCACGCATATCCGCCATAGTGTCCGCCATTTGTTGCATCATCCTCATCTGAGCTGCAATCAGTGGGTCAACTCTGCCTGGTGGAGGATTAGGAGGATTCATCTCTGCTGGTTGTGGCTAGGGTTGTCTATATATCCACCGAGTGTGTCGATTAGGAGGCAAATCAATTCCACCACCCCGCCAAGTATTGACCATCTGAGTTAGATACATATGGTAAGAGAATAGTAGACAAGGCATGTAGTTACAATTCAGGTTACTTTGGGGGATTTATTAGCTAAGCAGATTAATATTTTACCTACTAAAGCTAACTCAATGCCATATGGTGGTACATGCTAAAATGTCCATCTTTAATAAATCAATCAATCAAAGAAGCAAATCGGACATTTATCATCAGCACAATCAACCAATCATTTTTAAATAAAGAAAAATAGTTTTAAATTTTGTCTTAGGATCCCTATCTCTTTTAAAAGATCTTAGTGGTAGGATTCCAAGGTGTGAAATCCATCTTGTCTTAGAGTAGAAAAGATAAGATTAATCAGAGTAGAATAGCAAAATCTGAGACAAGATCGAGATGAGATGAGTATAGAATGAGTCAGAGTAAGGTAAGTAGCAAAGGGTTTGTCCATTTCTATCTAGGTTTCGTACTACAGTCAACATTTCCTCTGATACCACTTCTGTCACACCCGGCTTTAAGGAACAAAGCCAGGTGCATCTCATACATGCGCCAAGAAGACAACATATATAATAACAGAGTGTATAGAGATAAATGTCACAATAATCAGAGTATTTATTACATAGCGGAAGTCTTATTACAAAATAAAAGATAAATATAAAACAAACTAAGGATCGTCGTTGGCGCCAATGTCAACTGAGAAACGCCACCTAGATCAGATCAAACTCCTCGCCTTGTGGCTTCTCTTGAACCACCTGTTCTTCTCCTGTGGGGAGTGTGAGACAGCAAGGGTGAGCTCACACATGATTGTAGCTCAACAAGTTGTGGGGAACTAGTGGACATGAACTCACAAAGGTGGGAGTTCATGTGATGTGTAAGGCTAATCAATGACAGGGGTTAAAGCTGAGCATTGCTTTTAATTGGTTGGTCAAAGTTTTATTAGCAATTACTAAGTGTAAGTAAATACCAAACCTTAAGTAAAGTAATAGAACAAAATTAATAATAAACCCATGCATATGCAAATGACAAAATTGAATTTAAGTTCCATAATTTAATCATCAGAGAGTCCTGAGCTGCTCATGACCGAGAGCACGGCTAGTATACTAGTTTTACACTCTGCAGAGGTTGTACCCTTTTCCCACAAGTCATGTTACCCATCTGCCAAGGGGTCGTGACTCCCATACACCTCTACCTAGGAAGCGAGGCAGGGAAACACTACGAGGCCTTTACAAAGTTCCACTAGCTTCCGAAAACCCGCTACAGTTTATGGGAAGAGCACTTGCAAGAATCCCCCGTCTGACCGCCATCGCAGCAAAATCAACCCGAGAACCTCCTTGCATGCAACTCCCCTACTGCCCTTGCCCCTTTTGGGTAAGTTAGTCTTCCACTAGCTTTCCTAATTAGTCAGCCAAGGGCGTCCCATTAAACCCTTGTGGTGGCACGTGTTTCTCAAGTTAAGCTCTATGTTCCAATTAACATTAATGATTTTGACATGAACAGAAATAGAATAACAAAAGAACTGGAACACAGATAAAATAAATGATTATTCCAAAACCATGTAAAGCAATAGCAAACTACCCAAATGATTCAGGGGTAAACAAGGTAATGAGATAAACAATCTATGGTGACCTATTGGGTCCCATCAAAATTAACCTATGCATGAATAAATGGTATTAAAGAACATTATTGGGTAAAAAGTGGTCGAGGGCACAACTTGCCTTCAATGAGCTCCTGCTCAGCTACTTCTATTTGAAGCTCACCAGGATCCTCAGTCATGGGCTCTTCTACTCGCCACAATACAAACAAGCATAGTATATAGAGGAAATTAACATTACACCAAACATGTAAACAAAATACACAGTAATAATTTACGTATTAAAACAAAATCCTAGGAATAGGAATCATAATTTTTTGGAGTTATAGATTTTAAGTTATGAATTTTCAAAGGTTTTATGTGCTTTAAATAGGATTAAGTGAGTAATAAATTTTCTTACTATTTTAATGTCAAAACAGAGACTCTAAGTGCTAGAGAATAAAATTATAAAATTTTAGGAACTAGAATGGAGTAATTTGGAGTTCATATGCATTTTCTATGAATTATTGAAGTTCTATCAATTATTTTCCTATTAAAAATCCAGTTTCCAAATTATTTATTCAATTTCAAACTGCACTGGACCGGGCCTCATTTTCCAGGAACGCTAGGGGCTCAGGCGCAAAATAATCCAGACACAGGAATAGTCGTGCGAGGACCGCGGGTTCATTTCGCCTAAATAGAGGGGTTCAAGTGCAAAGTGAACCCGCGAAGGGGTATCGGCCGCCCAGGACCGTCCGATCATGACCGATCGGACAAGATTAGAACCCAGCGCTGTTTATATGTTGTAACACACCCTTGTCATCCGATCCCATATCAACGGATGAGGAACGCCCACGCCATAATTCGATCCCAACCATGCACCCACGATCCAATGACCGAGTTTCAATGGGATGATGAGGCAAGCAACTTCTAATCTCGGCCGCACAGATAGCGATCTACGGTCTAGGTCCAACACATACCAGATCTAATCCTAGGCCTCCTTTTCCCATCCAACGGTTATCGGCCCTTCTTCCTCTATCGAGCTGACCACGGCGGCGCTTAGTGCACGGCGGAGGCCTCGCCAGAGTAGGTAGATCCATGGCTCCAGTGCGCCAAACCCTAATACGCTAGGCGTGGAATGAAATTGAGATGAAGGCGAACCTGGAGAGTGGGTCCTTACCCTAAGTCCGACGTTGTTTCGGTCAGTCCACGGCGAACCGTGAATGCGCGACGACGGAGGCAAATTGGGCGCGCTATGGTCACCCTCCTGCCCCGCAATCACCACCAACGTGAAACGGAGACCCGGGCGAAGCCTCCTGGCCTCCCGCAAGGCTCCAATTTAGCGCCGAGCTCTACGGACGACGGTGGCACACGTAATCGGTGCAGCGGCGGGTTACGGCTTCCACGGCTCACGGCAATTGTGCTCAACGAGGTAGGGGAAAGGGCGGAATATTGGATGGGCGAACGAGTCCACGCCGCATTGTCTTTATACCCGTAGGGACGGTCAACCGAGCTCGGGAGATGTGCGACAATGGCGGCGAGCGAAGCGGCCCGGTGGTTGCGGCGTAGGAGATACCGTGCTGACAACCCGGGACCACGCGACAGCGAGAGCGTGCCAACGTGTGGATCGGTCTGACGCAGGGGCCCCTCCTGTCAGGGACATGCGTAGAACAACGCGGGCGCGGGGTGAAACCTGGGCCGCACGGAGGTGGGGATGGATGGGCCGAATTGCGTGAACCAGGCCCATCAGCAGGGTTTTTCCCTTTTTCTTTTATATTTCTCCTTCCTTTTCTTTTGTCTTTTTGATTTGAACTTTAAATTTTGAATTCACCAACTGTTGTGGCTTCATTATTCTCAACTAACACATAATTTGAACATATCCATATTACCTTTTTTTTATAATATTTATTTTGAATATTTTTTTGTACCTTTCTTTCCTCTTCAATTTTCAATGTTTGTTTTCCAATTAGGGTTCAAATTCTATGAACCCACTTATATATTGTTATTAGCACTTTTATTTTTTTATTATCTACAGATGCACAATCACATAAACTCCAGCATGATGCACAATTTATTTGGGTGTCTCTTGTTAATGGTTTATTTGTGTAAGTAATGTGTTCACATGAAATGATAGATAGAAATGTCACACTCATGCATACAAAAGGGATTTAATTTTCTCCTTTTCGATTCTCTTACAAAGTGGGTGTTACACGGTTGGAGCCATCCGAATTGCTCGTCGGCGTTGTCCAACACCGCCGCCCACCCCTCGTCGTGTCTATGGCCCGTACTGCACAACCGCTGGTATGGATGCGCCCTCATAATTTTTATTCGTTCGATAATTCGAGTAGTCGCCGTCGGAATGGCTCTCGGGTCCTTGTCGCGCAAACCGAAGGCCTCGCCAGAGTCCTCCACCGTGGCTAGGCTAGTGCTGCCGTCGACCGTCCGGGGGAAGAAGGCGAGGGATTTCCCTCGTTAGATGCGCTTTGGGCGGCGGTGATTGAATCGGCTGGACCGGTTTAGCCAGGGTGGGTTGTAACCATGGATCGTTGATCGGAGGGACGAGAGCACTCAAGGTTCTGGGATTGATTGGGTCGTTGGATCACGAATGTGTGGTTCAGATTGTAGGATATGTACCAGCTCGATGGGTTCTTTTGGACCGCAGATTTGGATCCGATGATCTCGGGCAGTAACAGATTGGGATCTAATCCGGGGCACACATTCTTGATCGAACGGCTGTTAGCTCACGATACCCTTTCAATCAAGCAAATTTGATAAAGACCCCCTGAAATTTTAGGTAATCAACCCGCAGTCCACGGCAGATGGGTTCTGAGTCTGGGGACTTATGTGTTGAAGCCCCTAAACTTTCTGTTAATAGGGTGCGCTGTACAGAGGACTCAGAAAAACCAGAAAGGTAATTTAGAAATGATTATTAGTGCAAAATTAATTCTAGAAATTTGTATAATTCCTAGAAAATTCATTTTAACTCCTTTTTAACCCATTCCAGTTCCTATAATTTTGTATCAATATTGTTTATCATATAGTGTCTCTGTTTTATCATGAAACCTGTATTAAAATTGATCACTTAATTAATTCCGTACCAAGCACATAAAACCTTCGAAAAATCATATAACTCCGAATTTAGTGATTCTTTTTCCTACGATCTCATTTCGATGCGTAGATCATTATTATGTATTCTGTACTCATGTTTGGTGTGATGTTAATTTATCCCTTGTACCATGTTTGTTTGAATTTGAGCGAGTAGACGAGCCAGTGGCCGAGGATTTAGGTGTTCAGCATGTAGAAGTTGCTGAGCAGGAGCTCATTAAAGGCAAGTTGTGCCCTTGACCACTTTTATTTTCTCAATAATGTTCTCTATAAACATTTTATCATGCATATGCTTAATTTTGATGGGACCCAATAGGCCACCCTAGTCTGGTTATCTTTTCACCTATTTACCCCTGAACTTTTGGGTAGTCTTTGCTATTGCTATATATGGTTTTGGGTGTTGAGATAACTATCACACATGATCATTCTTTATTAATATTGTATTTCTATTCATGATAAGACAATTATGTTAATTGGAACATCGAGCTTAACTTGAGAAACATGTGCCACCACAAGGGTGGAATGGGATGCCCTTGGCAGACTAACTAGGAAAGCTAGTGGAGGACTACCTTACCCGAAAGGGGCAAGGGCAGTAGGAGAGTAGGTGTGTAGGGAGGTTCTCGGGTTGATTTTGCTGCGATGGCGGTCAGACGACGGATTCCTGCATTGCTCTTCCTAGAAACTGTAGCGGGTTTTCTAAAGCTAGTAGAATTTGTAAAGGCCTCGTAATGGATCCATAGCCATTCACCTCGGCAGTTTCTAAGGGCCTTGCATACCCAGGCTAGATGGGATACACGACTAGTGGGTACAGGGTACAACCTCTGCAGAGTGTAAAACTGTTATACTAGTCGTGCTCGCGATCATGAGCAGCTTAGGACTCTCGCATGATTAATATATGAAATTAAATTCAATTTGTCATTTGCATCGCATTGTGGTTTATTATTAATTTTGATCTATTATTACTCTGGTTTGGTATCTACTTATATTTAGTAACTGCTAATAAAACATGACCAACTTATTAAAAGCAATGCTCAGCTTTAACCTTTATTTGTTGATTAGCCTTACACTTCACATGAACTCTCACCTCTGGTGAGTTCATTCACATTATTCCCCACAACTTGTTGAGCTATGATCTTTTGTGAGCTCACCCTTGCGATTATAACCCTCCCACCACAAGGAGAAGAATAGGTGGTCCAGGAGGAGCCTTACAATAAAGAGTACGAGCTCATCTAGGTGGCATCTCCTAGTCAGCTTATTGACGCCAAAGATAAATGTTTAGTAAATATAGCAAAAACTTTAAAAACTTCAAAAAAATTACCAAAACTTGACATGTAGTTCTAGGTGCTATAGAAACACATAAAAGTTTGGAAGCAAAAAGGAAAGAAAAAATATTTTACCGAATGTCAAAAAAGACACTAGGCAAAATGCCTCTCTGCCTAGTGTTTTAGTCTGACACTAGGGAAAGAGACCTTCTTTGCTGAGTGTCGAAGTCAAATACTCGGCAAAGTTAATGGTGGGTGGATGGTGTTAGCTGACGATGGCAGTTTACCAAGTGTTTTTCTTTGCCTAGTGTCTGGCACTAGGCAAACTTCCGATTTATCGAGCATTTTTCTTTGCTTAGTGCCTGACTTCCGATTTGCCCAGTGTTTTTCTTTGCCTAGTGACGGACACTCGGCAAACGTCTGATTTGCCTAGTGTCTTGCTTTGCCGAGCGTAACACTCGACAAAGAAGATCTTTGCCTAGTGCCCGTGAATTCGTACTCCACAAAATATTTAGCGCTAGGCAAAGTTTGTCTCTCCCGTAGTGTAAGGGTCATTGTCGGAAGACTCTTGCACCCACGGCCCACTGAGGTGATGGTCGTCCGTGCTCTGGCGGAGATGGTCAATAACCTCATACTTGAGCGTGTGGCAGATGAGCAGAACAAATTTTCAACCAGTGCTTGCTCAACGCTGGTAAAAGATTCTCGTTGTCAAGAGAAGCTGATACTTCTCCAACTAAAAGATTCTCGTCGGAGCACAGAACAATTGCCATGCGCCCAACATGAGACAGCACCAAATTAGCACCAGAGCGACATGAACCAGCAGATTATCAGAGATGAGGACGTGAGAATTTGAAAGTCGCCTAGAGGGGGGGTGAATAGGCAAAACCTGAAAATTAAAACTTTATCCCCCAACTAGATCCCTTGATTAGTGGTTAGAACAAGATATACAATTATCGGAGTACAAAAACTAAGTCCTTGCTTGTAAAGAGTATTGCTTTCAAATAATGCGGAATTGATAAAACAATACAACTAATAGGTCTATGAGAATAAAGCAAGGGGGCTTAGATAAGAAGAGCAATAACACAAGTTCTTTCTTGCAAAGTGTTGCTTCACCAAATGAGAATTTAACTTAAAGCAACACCAAATAGTATTAGCAAAGAATAGTGCAAGAATAAACTTTGAAAGGGAAAGAGCAAACAAATCACAAGCAATAAGCACACGAGACACAGGTGATTTGTTTTACTGAGGTTCGGCCCTCGAAGGCCTAGTCCCTGTTGAGGAGTCCAGTAAGGACGGGTCTCTTTCAACCCTTTCCCTCTCTCCACCGATCACCAAAGACCGGCGAGCTCTTCTACTTCTCAAGGATCACTTAAGACCCCGCAAGGATCACCACACGCTTTGGTGTCTCTTGCTAGCTTTACAAGCCTCCAAAACTTTGGAGGAAGTTCAATGGGAGTCAAAACTCCACACGTAAATGAACACAAAGATGTAGCACACACTATCTCTCAATGATTCTCACAAGGCACTAGTGCTAAACTCAAATGAGTAGCTCTCTCTTGCTTGCTTTCTCTTCTGTGGCACTTGTGTTGGTTGTAGTGGTCTAAATCTTGTGTATAGGATGGATCAATGAATAGAGGTGGTTGGGAGGGCTTGAGTATGTCAACTAGATGACTTGGAATGTTGCTTGGGCTCCCTCACCTTGAAGTGGCCGGTTGGGGTGGTATTTATAGCCACCAACCAAATTGTAGCCGTTGGAGAATGCTAGCGATGGGCGCACCGGACAGTCCGGTGCGCCGCCACGTCATCCTCTAGTTAGGGTTTGAAGCTAGTCGACCGTTGGAGGCTTTTGTCCTCATGTGACACCGGACAGTCCAGTGCAACACCGGACAGTCCGGTGCCCCTCTGACCAACTGCTCTGACTTCTGCCGTGTTCACTGTGCTGCACTGTTCCCTGTCAGAGTCGACCGTTGCGCGCAGATAGCCGTTGCTCTGCTGGCACACCGGACAGTCCGGTGGTACACCGGACAGTCCTGTGAATTATAGCGGAGCAGCGCCTAGAAAACCCGAAGCTGAAGTGTTTGAGGTTGATCCTCCATGGAGCACCGGACACTGTCCGGTGGTGCACCGGACAGTCCGGTGCGCCAGACCAGGGAGCACTTCGGTTTCCTTTTTGCTCCTTTCTTTTGAACCCTTTCTTGTTCTTTTTATTGGTATGTGTTGAACCTTTGGTACCTGTGTAACATATATTCTAGAGCAAACTAGTTAGTCCAATTGTTTGTGTTGGGCAATTCAACCACCAAAATCATTTAGGAAAAGGTTTAAAGCCTATTTCCCTTTCAATCTCCCCCTTTTTGGTGATTGATGCCAACACAAACCAAAGCAAGTATAAAAATGCAGAATTGAACTAGTTTGCATAAGGTAAGTGCAAAGGTTGCTTGAAATTGAACCAATAAATTGTTTCTTCTAGATATGCATGGACTTTTTCTTCATATTTAATATTTTGGACCACTCTTGCACCACGAGTTTGTTTTTGCAAATTCTTTTAGAAATTCTTTTCAAAAATCTTTTTGCAAATAGTCAAAGGTATATGAATAAGATTGAAAGAAGCATTTTCAAGATTTGAAATTCTCTCCCCTGTCTTAAATGCTTTTCCTTTGACTTAAACAAAACTCCCCCTCAATGAAATTCTCCTCTTAGTGTTCAAGAGGGTTTTGCTAATTTTTGAAGATACTAGAACTTTCTCCCCCTTTTGAACACATATTAAGATAGTAATTTGAAAACTTTTAATTTTAAACTTCGGGTGGTGGTGTGGTCCTTTTGCTTTGGTCTAATACTTTCTCCCCTTTTGGCATGAATCGCCAAAAACAAATACTTGTGAGTGAAATATAAGCCCTTTATACTTTCTCCCCAATGGCAAACAACTAAATATGAGTGAAGATTATACCAATGTGGAGAACAATGCGGAATACCGGCAAATATCAATGGAGTTGAGTGGAAGCGCCTTCTTTGCCGAATACTCCATTTCCCTTTCAATTCTATGACTAAGCATAAGATTACACTTGAAAACACATTAGTCATAGACATAAAGAGATATGATCAAAAAGATATATATCAATTAAGCATAATCATAGTTCTATATAACATAGATTGCTCCTCCTAAATATGTGCATGGAGAGGAATACATATTTTGGCCTTGAATGTCAATTGCACATAATTAGGTTAATGAGAACATAGCTATATCATACAGAATGTGAAATGCATTGTGTCATAGTATAAGTGTGACGCTCATGACAGTTTATGCACTTATGAAAGCATGTTATAAACATCTTAAGCATTTTCCCTTAAGGATTTCAAAGAGGCTTAAGCACCATCCACCTTTGAAACAAAGGTAGCTTATCCTCATTACAAGGTTAAGCTTTAAGTTCTTTGACAATAAAATTACTTCATCTAGTTTTAACAAAGATGCATTAATGCAGGAATAAAATTTTAAGAGGTTAAACTAGGTATGAAGCAGGGATAATGCATGGACATGCTTTCTCTTCCTTTTATACAAGATATGCAAAGAAAGTATAGAAAAGGAAGATTTAGGTACAAGTTTAAATGAAAGGATGTAGTTTTACCCTTTTGTACCTTCACATAGAGATGCTCTCTTTATTGTGCTTTGTCCTCAATCTTAGCTGCTTAAGACCTATACTCAAGACAATACATGGAAATGTTTTGCACAAGAGAGAGTTCTACAACTAGTGATCCTTCTCCAAATCATTGTTAGCATATAAATGGATCACAAATTGCATAAATGTATCATGAATTCTCCTTTTAACTTAGTGCATATCAAGGGAGATATCGATTGATAGTATATACGGCACTAAGAAACATGAATATTAATTTGAAGTTATTCAATGATCAAACAAATAACAGATGTGATCAAAAGAACAACATACGCATTAGATTATTAATTAAGCTTAGAGTAGGAGAATCCAGCAAATATGCTACTTTAGAGTGAAAGATAAGAAGTGAAAAATAGTAGCATACTTCATGAGAAACTCATTCTCATGCAAGAGACTATATGAAATTACTAAGATAAAGTGATAGTCTCAACATAATCAAGATATAGAAAGAGGCTTCCCCTAAAGATATGCATCAAGCATTTGAATGAATTGAATGGATGAATTTACTTTAAAGACAAATAGGGAGAAGCATTATACATCTTGATCAAGGCTTATAAAATTTGCAATAAACAACTTAAGCCTGGTATTCTCACAATGAAAAAGGTTTAGAATGCTTACAACCACACCATTGATTGTTTTGAAGATCTTACTATCCAAGTGGGTGTTGTTGTTCTTGATGACCTTCTCTTTCATGTGAGTGTCCTCCCTTTGTAGTTGTTTCTTTTTCCTTCCAAACTTATCGAAAATACTCAAGAAAGATGTTAATAGCACAAGGGAGTATATGATGAAGGATGATTCCTTTAGTTAAGAAATATAAACAATTCATCATTCATAAGTCACATAGACATGAAGTAAAATCCTTAACATTAGTGCATTTTATTAAGAAAGAAGAAAATGCACCTTTTAAACATTTTGATCAATCATTGGAATTTTACTTCTTCATATTGAATTTAGTAATCATTACTTAGAAGCAAATCAATATGGGAACATATATATAGCAAAGGCATGAATTAGATTCTAATGGACATATGGATTTATGAGAATGAGATTGAATGTACACCCAGTCAATTCAAGTCCAATAAAGAATCTATTCTTCACATGGATAGAATGTCATAGTTTAGAGCAAATAACCAATGATGGGAAAGAGAGTTCCCATACCTTTGCTTTTACCTTTCTTCCTTTGGGTGAAGAGCAACCCTTGAGGCTTGTGCACTTTCTCTTTTGTAGATATTCATAAGTAGGCTCAAGAGATACGTTGTTAGTAACACAAGCACTAGTTTCCATTTTTGTAATCATTTTTTATAAGGAATGAAAAGATAGATTACTAAAACATGGAAACTTTATAGCATGAACTAGATTATCCATAGATGATGTTATGCTCATAAAACAAGCATAAATAATCCTTTGAGATTATGGGAATAAATCTAATTCAATTATGGAGAGCGATAAATGAAGAAGAATCATATTCAATTTAAGCAAGTAGAAATACATCATAAATTATTGAATTGATTTTTCTTTTTATGTTAGATTACACGCTTCCAAAGAGAAACTTATTCTCTACGAGTGAGACTACTTGGGTTACTTAGATAAAATCCTTAGTCTCACTACTCTAGTTATAGAGATAGTTTTCTTTTTATAAGTGTCCTAAGGATTTGAATTCCTTACGTGACACCTTATTCTTTTAAGAACTTGAAATATCTCTTTATATCTAGAATCATGGCAATAATAGAATGACTAGCGAAAAACATGCCATGAGATACTTGCAACACTTTAAAGCATGTAGATTGCCATAGGATGGAGATGATGAGTATGCAATCTACCATATGAGAGGAAATTCTTCAAGGAATGGTAATATAAATTTAGAGACATTTGAAGTGCTTCTTTTTCTATGCGACTACACAAGACACATGAGAAATCATAATTTAAGATACTTGCACTCAAAAACACAAGTGTTACCATCCATCGGCTTTCCTCCATGTTGTAGGCCTTGATTTTTTGGCACAAGATAATTCTTTATTTCCTACAACATCAATATCTTCCTCGAGATGATATGAGTTTTAGACATAACAATTTGAAATAACTTTTGGTCAATCTTGGATATATAGGTCATTGAAGGTTGATAGTTTGAGTTAAATTGAATTAACTTTCTCAAGTACCCCAAAGCTTCATATCATCTCCTTCTCCTGCAAAGCTTGTCAAGCATATTTTGGTACCCATCTCTTGATGGGTCCATCAAGGTTAGTCAACAAAGATCTAGGAACTCAAACGTCCTTTGTGTTAGCACTAGGTAAACTCAGTACCTTTCTAGCACAAGTTGCAATTTTGGGTAGCCTAGTTATATGAGAAATAATTGACAAGCTAGGAGTGGGGTTGTTACCAATGGGACAATCTTTGCATTGATGTCCCTTCTTTCGGCATATGTAGCATAGGCGATCTTCAAGCCTTGAAGATTTCTTCCTTCCTTGTTTCTTGCTTGCTACATGGTTAGTGAATATTTTCTTTTCAAACATTATGCCTTTTTGTTTTAAATGGGGACAAGATCTAAATAAGTGTCCCTTCTTGGAGCATTTAAAACAAACTTTATCATCCTTGTTAATATTCAAGTCATTTTTAATATAGGGACAGGACCTAATCGAGTGCCCCTTTTCAAAGCATTCACTACACTTCTTACTTCTCTTAGTGTGAAGTGAGACTTGATTGTTACCTTGGATGTTACCTTTTATGGAGGTGTGGTTAAGGCTTTTGGAAGAGGTATTGATTTTCTTCTTTTGTTCCTTCCTCTTGGCAATCCTCAAGTCCTTGACATTTTCTTCAAGGGATTTAGTGCATGCCATGGTTGTTCCCGTCTCAAGCTTCTTCACCATGTGATCACGGTTATCTTGAGAAGGTTGAGCAATGCACTTCCCTTTTAGTTGTGTCAAGCTCATTTTTAGCCTCTCATTTTCTTCTTTGAGCTTTTGATATGTATCATCATTTGTTCCTGCAAATTCTAGCTCAAAGGAAGATTTGCTTGTCGACGGACAACAAGCATTAGCACATGGTAATGTAGTTTCAATTCGAATACATGTGCATGAGTGAGGTTGTTGGGATTTTAAGTTTTCTATCACAACCTCATGAGCAATATTTAATATGATATGATCTTCCATAAGATTTTTATGAGAACATAGGAGCATATCATACTTTTCTTGAAAAGCTAGATTTTCATCTTTTAGCTTTTCTACTTGGTCCTTAAGCAAGGCATTCTTATTTACTAATTGAGCGATACAATGTAAAGCGTTATCTTGCTCAATTGAAATAGTTTCATACCTTTGGACCAAATCAACATGAGAGCACTTTAGCTCCTCATGTTCTTTAGTCAACTCGTCAAAGTGTAGCATTTTCATGGAGAGAACATTTTCTAGCCTTTGACGAGCTTCGCTTTGCTCTCTCGCTCTTTCTAGAAGTTTGAGCATGACCGCCTCATCTTCTTGGCTTAGGCGAGCGTAGAGTTGCATGAAGCTTCTTTCTTCCTCCTCATCCTCGTGTGTGCTTCCGCTATCATTTTCATTAGCCACACAACATATGTGGGAATTGAAATGGGAAGACAAACCTCTTGGAGAGGTGGATTCATCGTTTGGTCTCCATCGGTCATTTTCTTCTTCTTCCTTGCAAGGGTTAGTATCACAAATACCAAAGGAAGTAGAAGCACAAAATGAACTATCATGTTTGGACTCATCAAGTTTCCTTTTAATTCTAGTCCAAATATCATGCGCATCACGAATAGATTCATTATAATTCATTATGAAGGCATGATAATCTTCTTCGCTAAGAGAATTACTTAAGATGTCATAAGCTAGGTAGTTTAAGCGTATACATCTTTGATCTGCCTTGGAAGCATTTTTTTATCATAACTAGGAGGAATAATACTCTTGTCTAAAATTTGTTCTAATTGTGGATCTACCGTTCTAAAAGCATTTATCAACCTAGTAGACCACGAATCATAATTAGAACAATCGGAAAGTAAAATCTCAAGAGTTACCTCCTTGTTCTCCTTCGGAGTTGTCTTCTTGTTCTTTTGGGATCTTCTACGAGCCATCACTTCGAGTTGTTAGACTCAATATGAAGTGCCTAGTTCTGATACCAATTGAAAGTCGCCTAGAGGGGGGTGAATAGGCAAAACCTGAAAATTAAAACTTTATCCCCCAATTAGATCCCTTGATTAGTGGTTAGAACAAGATATACAATTATCGGAGTACAAAAACTAAGTCCTTGCTTGTAAAGAGTATTGCTTTCAAATAATGCGGAATTGATAAAACAATACAACTAATAGGTCTATGAGAATAAAGCAAGGGGGCTTAGATAAGAAGAGCAATAACACAAGTTATTTCATGCAAAGTGTTGCTTCACCAAATGAGAATTTAATTTAAAGCAACACCAAATAGTATTAGCAAAGAATAGTGCAAGAAGAAACTTTGAAAGGGAAAGAGCAAACAAATCACAAGCAATAAGCACACGAGACACGGGTGATTTGTTTTACCAAGGTTCGGCCCTCAAAGGCCTAGTCCCCATTGAGGAGTCCACTAAGGATGGGTCTCTTTCAACCCTTTCCCTCTCTCCACCGATCACCAAAGACCGGCGAGCTCTTCTTCTCAAGGATCACTTAAGACCCCGCAAGGATCACCACACGCTTTGGTGTCTCTTGCTAGCTTTGCAAGCCTCCAAAACTTTGGAGGAAGTTCAATGGGAGTCAAAACTCCACGCGCAAATGAACACAAAGATGTAGCACACACTATCTCTCAATGATTCTCACAAGGCACTAGTGCTAAACTCAAATGAGTAGCTCTCTCTTGCTTGCTTTCTCTTCTGTGGCACTTGTGTTGGTTGTAGTGGTCTAAATCTTGTGTATAGGATGGATCAATGAATAGAGGTGGTTGGGAGGGCTTGAGTATGTCAACTAGATGACTTGGAATGTTGCTTGGGCTCCCTCACCTTGAAGTGGCCAGTTGGGGTGGTATTTATAGCCACCAACCAAATTGTAGCCGTTGGAGAATGTTGCTGGCGATGGGCGCACCGGACAGTCCGGTGCGCCACCGGACACTGTCATCCTCTGGTTAGGGCTTGGAGCTGGTCGATCATTGGAGGCTTTTGTCCTCATGTGACACTGGAGAGTCCGGTGCGACACCGAACAGTCCGGTGCCCCTCTAACCAACTGCTCTGACTTCTGCCGCGTTCACTATGCTGCACTGTTCCTTGTCAGAGTCGACCGTCGCGTGCAGATAGCCGTTGCTCCGCTGGCACACCGAACAGTCCGGTGAATTATAGCGGAGCTGCGCCTGGAAAACCCAAAGCTGAAGAGTTTGAGGTTGATCCTCCCTGTAGCACCGGACACTGTCCGGTGGCACACCGGACGGTCCGGTGCGCCATTCCAGGGAGCACTTCGGTTTCCTTTTTGCTCCTTTCTTTTGAACCCTTTCTTGTTCTTTTTATTGGTATGTGTTGAACCTTTGGTACCTGTGTAACATATATTCTAGAGCAAACTAGTTAGTCCAATTGTTTGTGTTGGGCAATTCAACCACCAAAATCATTTAGGAAAAGGTTTAAAGCCTATTTCCCTTTCAGAATTCTGACGCCCATCCTTGCTTTCCTCGATGGTCCTACATAGGAACCTATAGCGGGCTAGCTGTCGCTAAAATAGAACAAAAGTTTGACAAGCAAGGGAACATAGTTTAACATTTTATACTTGACAAGAAGTCAGAACTGAACTATAAAACAGTTTTGAGCCAACAATTGTTCATGAACCTTATAAAGCTCCTTTTGCATAGATTTTATTTTTTTACAATAAAATGGAATTTTGACAACTAAAAATAAACAATCACTTACGGTCATTCAAAGAATCCAACACATTTTGTTTATTCATTGGTAAAATAATGAAGCATTCATCATGAGAACGGTATATGCAGCTGAAGGGATCCAACTTGCTTCAACAAAGCTTCAGAACATGCCATGAGGTTACCCTTGGTGGCTTGGTCTTATGCCATCTTGCATACAGACCCCATACGTTTGCATTGCTGCCTCCACTTTGCACAATCTGCAAACTCACACAAGGTATCTAATATAAGATGAAATACAAATTCGGAGAGGGTGGTAACCTGCTGAAGGATATCACCAGTAATATCTAATAATTGATTGGATATTCTTTTCTCTTTATTTGCACCATATGTTGCTTCGTGAGTATCAACAACATCTGGAGATTGTTCTTCAAGCATTGTCATCACCTTGTCCAATATACCAACACTGAAATGCTTGCTTGGGACAAATTCAATACAATTTTCAAAGCTTCTTGGTGCTTGACTTGGACTTCACTGAGAAGGGCTCCAAGGCTTGTGCCTTCTTGAAGCAATCAAGGCCCCCACAATACTTCTCCCTACTCCTCTAATCCACCAGCTCTTTGGTTCTCATCTTTACCACTCCAAATCTAGCTTTTTATGTACCCGTGTACTTCAATACTGCAGACAAGCAAATAGGGGCGAAGCTAGGTTTATTCTATGGGTGCAAATGCACCCCCTAAAAATACAGAATCAATTATAATGCGTAAATTTTCACCATATATACACCCACATTATTTGATGTCTATACATCCATGAAGCAATTGCACCCCCGTCAAATTTGTTCTAGCTTTGCCACTGCAAGCAAAGGATATTGTGCCTACTGTTGATCAAATAAAATAAATTAGAAACAGCAAAGGAAAGGATTTGCAACCAAAATTAGGTGATGTTTGTATAACTGGATATGATGGGCTGGACAAGGAGATGCGGAAGGATGGAAAGCTCACCCGCTGCTTGGTTCATAGGGAAGGAGGGGGGAATGGAAAATTCAGACCTCTTGTTGCACCGATTCTATCCCATCGGGAGGGGTGGGTCGTGCTGAAATAAGAGCTTCGCACACCGCCGTAGATTACTGCCCTCCTACGTGCTCGCATTCCACAGTCCACATCAAGGGCCACGCACGAGCGGCTGCACGGTGGGGGCTAGGGCACCGAGAAAGCGGAGGCGAGGTTGATAGATGGGAGAACTTCCCACTGATGCGTGTGACATGGACGACCGAGGGGAGGGACGCACGCTCCGCAGTCAGGGGTGTCAACCACCGCAGCTTCCATGCCACGGGTGCATCGATATGGGGTTCAGCTTTGAGCTGACCCCCGCGGGGTTCGTCTGTGTGACGTGCGGCTGTCTCAATCGCTAGCTCCCCGATGGCCTCCTCCTTCGCAGGTCTCTCCATTGCCAGTTGTGATCTAATCACTCGTCCGGTAGCCTCGGTTCGGGCAAAGCTGTCTAGCTGAGAGATGGAGGAGAGGTGTTGGTGGATCATCCACGAGTGGGGCAGGAGAAGTCTGCGGTTGTCTCGGTGATGAAGGCGTCAGTTGTCTTGGGCGAGCGGGGCACAACGACTATCATGGTGGGAGGCGCGGGTGGGGTGCGGACGACGCATGAAGCGTGTTGCGGTTGCGGTGGAAGAGGCAGAACCAGCAAGGCAGAACGAGAGGGGGCAGAGAGGCAGGCTACCCTTAGATTCTCAATAAGTAGTATAAGTAGAGATTCCACCCCATCGATCGTGATCCATGATCTATGGCGGCCACCGTTTAGTCTGAGCAGCAACACAGCCCCAAATGTTTTCTTTTTTAACAATATTTTTTACCAAAATTAACATTTAGACACCTGGATGACTTATTTCAGGATTTGGACCCTTAGCTCGGCACCATAGCCTATGGCACCGAGCTAACACGACTCGACACCATAGGCTATAGCGCCGAGCTCTGACGTGGCCTTGGCGGCCAGCGGTGGCTAGGGCTGGTGTGGCGCCCGATGCAGCGCCGACGTGGCCTCCTAGCTCGATGCCACAGATCTTAGCACCGAGCTATCACACCCGGGTTTTAGGGACCCAGGCGTGAACATAATCACCAAGTGTGCTGGGGCCAAGTCTCACACATATGATGAATCATGGTACAGAAACAAATGTTACAACTTTACTATATAATAGGAGTTCTGTACAAAATAAATAAATAATTTCATCGTAAGGAGACAACGATCCCGCAACCCAAAGTTGACTGGGAGACGACGGCTTAGACCTCTCACGAACACATCGCAACATCCTCCATGCGCCTCATCCTATGGTACCAGTTCTTGACCTTTGGGGGTGTGAGATAGCAAGGGTGAGCTCACATATGTTCATCGCTCAACAAGTTGTGGGGAATAATGTGCATGAACTTGTCAAAGGTTGGAGCTCATGTGCAATGTAAGGCTTACCAAAGAGAAAGGTTAAAGCTGTGCATTGCTTATAAAGTTGGTCAAAATTTTATTAGCAGTTACTAGATGTAAGTAAATACCAAACCATAATAATAATAGAACAAAATTAATAATAAATCTCATGCAATGCAAATGACAAATTGAGTTTAGTTCCATAATTTAATCATGCGAGAGTCCTGAGCTACTTATGACCGCGAGCATGGCTAGTATACTAGTTTTACACTCTGCAGAGGTTGTACCCTGTACCCACAAGTCGTGTACCCATGACGCCAGGGTTTGCAAGGCACTTAGACACTTCCGAGGTGAATGGCTAGAGATCCACTACGAGGCCTTTACAAAGTTCCACTAGCTTCAGAAAACCCGCTACAGTTTCTAGGAAGAGCAATGCAGGAATCCCTCGTCTGACTGCCATCGCAGCAAAATCAACCCGGGAACCTCCCTACATGCCTACTCCCCTACTGCCCTTGCCCCTATCGGGTAAAGTAGTCCTCCACTAGCTTTCCTAGTTAGTCAGCCAAGGGTGTCCCATTCCACCCTTGTGGTGGCACATGTTTCTCAAGTTAAGCTCAATGTTCCAATTAAAAATAATAATCTTGACATGAACATAAATAAAATAACAGAATAATTGGAACATGGACATAATGTAATATTAATCCCAAAACCATATAGAGCAATAGCAAAACTACCCAAATAGTTCAGGGGTAAACAAGGTATAAAGATAATCAAACTAGGGTGACCTATTGGGTCCCATCAAGATTAAGCCTATGCATGATATAATGATTATAAAGAACATTATTGGGTAATAAAAGTGATCAAGGGCACAACTTGCCTGGGACTTGAGATTCCAGGTACCAGGATGATCTTCAGATTCTTGTGATCTCACTACTAGTCGTAGTAATACAAACAAACATGGTATAGACAAAATTAACATCACACCAAACATAAGAACAAGCTGCATAATAATAATCTATGTGTCGCTACGAGATCGCGGGTTCGAGAACCACCAAAATCGAAGTTACGGTTAAGGAGTTGTAATTTATGAAAGATCTATGTGATTCATATATTAAACTATATTATAAATTGATTAGTATGCACCATATGAGAGAATATTCTATAATAATTAACTCAACTTTGATCTAAGACATTACTTGATTAAAGGTCATCTTTTAGTCAAATTATAAGATTAGAATACTATATTAGTATTAGAAAAGCTAATCCAATAAACATAGATTAATCAATTTAGTTACATAATTATAAAAGTATGTGTTATCGTATAATTAATGTTGCTACTACGTAGTAGACATTTATACGAGGCTAACACAACTTGAATGGATCGAATCGAAGTTATGGTTCTCTAGTTATGAATTTTTGGAGTTATTTAGTACATAGAATAGAGTAATTCAAGTGAATAATTTTAATTCATGATTCATGGCTAAACAAAGGTACTAGGTGATAAACAATATTAAAACAAAATTAATGCCACTGGAATGAATCAATTTGGAGTTAGAATGAATTAAATATGAATTATACAAGTTTCTAGGTTTATTTTGTATTAAAAATCATTTTCCAAATTAATTCCTCGATTTTATTAAATGTCTGGACCGCGCTCACTATTAACAGGAAGTTTAGGGTCTACTACACAAATGTTTCTAAGACTCAGAGTCAACCTACGATGGATTGCGGGTTGAATTAAGAAAACTACAGGGGCTCTTTAGCATATTAGCACGGTCGAATAGGTATGGGTGATCACCGGCCGTTCGATCGGTAACCGGTGGGCCAGATTAGATCTTGGTGCCCCATGAACCGGTACGCTCTCCAGCCCATAGGATCAGAAACCGACGGTCCCAATTAAATAATGAAGGGATACTCTATGTTGGTCGCTCGATCAGGATCTCACGGTCGCAATAGGTGGAACAGATCAGAGCCATCCGTCCGACCACCAACGCGACGGATTTAAATAGTCGAAGGGCTATTTGTTTGACCTGAATCTAGTCGTCCTTTGGTAGATCAACGGCACCACATAACCATGACCCCGCTTGCATCGACGACGGTTGGATTACGGTCCCACGACCCAGAGGTTATCTCCTTCAACCCAATGAGCTGGCCACGGCAGCGCGCTCAGACCGCGGCGGAGGCAACGCCAGAGCTGATCTGATCCGCGTGTGAGGCCAGCAAAACATGCTACCTAGACAGCTACACATGGAGAAGATGATGGTGAGCTGGGTGGAAGGGTCCTCACCACTGATTGTCGCACAGGTGATGCAGTCCACGACGCAACAACGGATCTATGGCGAAGAAACGCTCCGACGAGCAATTCTGATGTCTTTGACGCACCCCGATCACCAATCGCGCCCAGGAAAGAGTGGCACATGGTCCACGAAGTCCCGTGTGGCGCAACGGCTGAGCTTCGGACCTCGAGTGCCCTCGCGGATGAACATCGGCGGGGGCAGCACACTCACACGCCCGGCGGTGTCAATTTGTGTGGCTGGCGCTTACCAAACGATGTCGGTCGCTTGGGTCTTCTCGCGTGGGTTAATGGAAGGTCTGGGGGTCCTAATTTATCTATATGCCCTAGGTGGGGGAGAGATGATAGCTTTGCCATGATCCACGCGCTGCGGCAATTCCGCGTGAGTTTGTTGCGGCGGAGAGGAACGAGCGGACACAGGGGCCCCGCCAGCCAGTGACCGGTTCGTCTATGGTGAGTCCTGACAATCTTGGCCCATCCGTCAGTAAGAGCAAGGGTGCATGGAGGGGCTGCCCGCAAGGCCCAGTTGTCGGTGCGCACAAGGCAAGTACCCCGGGCCGCACGGTGGAAGAGGGGGGTTAGTGGGCCGAGACGTTTGCGCTTTGGGCCCATTTCTAGTTAATCCTTTCTCTTTTCTTTTATTCTTTCTTTTCCATTTCCAAATTTAAGGATTCAAATCATTTTAAACTCTCGTTTTGAATTTCCACTTTCCAAATGTCACAATTTATTCTAAAGTGGGTATAAACACTATTGTTTTACCTTGTTATTATTTATTTTCCTTGTCATTTATTTATGGAAGGAATAAATGGTTTCATTAAAAATTCCTTTCTCATTTTCTATTTTCTATTCCCTTTTTGATTTACAAATTTCAAATTCAATCCAAGATAAAGTTTAAGAATTCAAGCTTTTAATACATACTCAAAATCAATTATGATGCAATAGATATATATTTATTTTAACTAATTTATTTGTTTGGTAGATGTTTGAAATATGAAACACACTCATATTGTTTCTTTGTTTTTAGAAAATAGCATTTTGAATGTGGTATAATCATTAAAAGTTACCTCAATAATAAATATTCATTATCTATTTATTTTGAAAGAAGGTACTGTATACTTCCATTTAAGGGTTTCTTGATTGTTTTAAGAGTATGTATAATTTATGAGGAGAACAAATCAATGGAGTATCTCACCTTTCTATTTTATTTCTTTATTATTTTTTTTCTTCTACCAAATTTTGGGCTTTACACGAGCTAGGAAGTCCTATAAATCGGTCGTTTTGCTGGCCAAGAGTTGTGCCCTCCTCATTTCTCAACTTTCTCTCCATTCAAATCTTCTTCAAAAACGACCATATTCGAGTTGGAATACTTTGTATACCAAGGTATGGTGCCTCACTGATTAGTTTTCTATATTGGATTGTAATTTTTTGATTATTAGTTTTGATTGTTGCTCCTAGGATATATAGTTCATATGATGGCTATAGTTTATTAGATAGTTTGTGAAATATGATTATATAGTTTATTAGATACTTATGTTAATATATAATCATTTCTAGGATGAAAGACATGTATCAGGAGGCGTTGTGGTAGAAGAGAGGTCGTCCTCGGGAGTTATATCCGGATGTATCTAGTAAGGATGCTTCTGTTCCTCCTGATCTTCCTGTGCCTAACTTTGACTGTGGCAGACCAGATTGGGTATATCAATTCAAATATCTAGACATTGTTGCTCGCTGCTTCTACCTTTGTGGTGGTTTTAATGTACGTAGTTTATGACTTGTGAGTTAATATTGTTTACTAGATGTGTATTAATGCTTTGTTCCATTTTTGTAGGAGCACCTGAGGTGTTTCTTTTTCTAGTGGATCGATGGTCCTGATAAATTTGACACCCGATATCTTCTTTTCGCTAATTGGTTGTGTGGAAGGACTAGTCATGAGCCTTTTAAGCGTTGGGTTCCTCCTCCCCCGAATCCTCCACCAATGACGGATGCAGAGAAGGAGGTAGCAACAGAAAGACGAATGGAGTCGCCGCCTCGATGCGATTGCGGAAATCGTGTTATCATCGATGAGGACACTGCAAAGCACTTCGTGTGTCCAAACATTGATTATGTGAGTGCATAACAAATGTCCAAACTTTTGTATTTTTTTCACAAATTTACTAAATTATTCTCATGCAGCCATACGGGTGGCATAAGTGTCATTTCTTAGAGTGGTTGTATGGTCCTATGTCCCATTGGCCAGAGCCAGAGGCAAAGGAAAAGAAAAAAATTGAGTGGCGAAAGAGTTGAAGTCTGATCCAATACTCTGCAAATGTGGTATTGAAGCTAAGTTTGGATTAGTTCCTTCCAAGCTTGGTGTTGGCTATTTTTGTGGACATATGGTAGATTACGATGAGATTGGTATTTATGTTTTGTTTGCATTAGCTGCAATGTTGCACCCGTACTTACTGTCTTTTGTGTAGGAGACGAGGAAATGCGGTTGGGAGAGATATGACGATAAAGAAGAGGTGATGCATACAATAAAGTCCAAGAGACTAATGGGACAGAAGATATGTTGTGGATCTTAGCTCGTCGATCCGTACATTAACTATCGCATACATGACATGCGTAGGTTCGTGAAATCAATGTGTTTTGACAGCCAGATGCGTGCAGAGCAAAGGAGATTGAAGGCGGCAAATGAGAAGAGAGCACAGGATGCAAGGGAATGGGAGGCGGCTAGAGCCGAGAAACAGATGTTGGGAAATCTTGCTGGTCGTCTCAGTGGAAGTGAGTGAGAAAAATGACATGATAGTTTCGCTTGTACAATTTATTTATCCTGACTTTGCAAACTTATTTGTCTCATTACATTTGCAGAGATTGGATGTGTCGTGAACTATCTCGCAGATGAGGCTTGTGCAAGATACGTTCAGGAAAAATGGTGATGGTGGAGCTGATGGAGGAGGAGGACACATCAAGGTTGAGTGAGCTTACCGCTCTCGCTGAGGTAGAGGATTACATGGGGAAGAGGAGGACGACACATCAAGGTTGAGTGAGCTCATCGCACTAGCTGAGGCAGGATTACATGTTGAAGAGGAGGAGGACGAGTTTATGTCTCAGGCCGCCGAAGAGGTAAAAGTCTCTTATTACAAGCAAAAGTGTGATGAGGCTGAGGTTGAGGACCAGTTATTCTCCCAAGCCATAGATGAAGCAGAAGCCAATTATTACAATATAAATGCAGAAAAGTGTAATGCAAGACAATGCAGCTAGTGGAACGAGGTTGTCATTGAGGATTGCGTGATGGATGACTCTGATGATGAGTTACTTATAGATTGTGATTCTAATTGAACAAGCTAGTAGTGTGTTATCTAGTACTTTCATATCCAAAATGTTTTAGAACCCTAATGTTTCTATTGCATTGTCATGTTTTTTCCAGTACACGCAAAGTATTGATAAAATATTAATACACAACGATTATCAGTTTTAGGTGTCGTCTTCAATGAGATGGAAGGAGTTTACTCTCAACCTGATAATATAATGGGACGTGTATCCCAACATGTAAATGGGTGTTCTGTTTCAGTTTTTCAGATGTTCAATTTCTTGGCATCTTGTTTGATATCACTAGCCTTTAGGAGAAGGCAACATGATTACATCTCTTATTATCATTTACATGATATTGCCCTAAGATCTCCTTGTCAAGGGCATAACATGATCAGGCCCTTCTACTACCTTAATCTATTGCTGAGATTGAACTTTGATGATGTGACCATATAATAACCAGTTGAATTTTGGTTAATTGATGTACTATAATTACCAGCAGAGACCAAGTCCAGACATATAGGTTGGTATATTGCTCTCATCTTTTGCCTGATGAGTTGCTTGAATAAGCACTGAAATGAACTTGGGTAATCGCAGGTTTTCGATCAGTCAGCAGATCATATCTCTGATTTAGTGTGAGGCGGCAGCCTGGATTGCAGCCGGGGCTAGGCAATTAACTACTCTCTTATCATCATCAACTTAGCTGTGTTGCTAGTTGTGTGTCTTTTTTTTAGTTGCTAAGAGATGCTTAGAGAGTATCTGTTGTGCTTGACATCACCTTTGTATTGACTCTTTGCGTTAAGCCATTTCTCTCTTTATCAATATATAAAGCAGAACTTCTGCCTGCTTGTTTCAACAAAAAAAACTTGGATCTAGAGGTTTGTATATTTCCCTATATATTCTGCTGTCTTGTTTAAATTGGGTTTATTGTAGGCTTTATTCAGTAGATTTTAGCAACTTTATTAGTATATGCTTCCTTGATAGAATCTTTCCCAGTTTATCTATTTGTGCTAATATTTCCTGGGTGCTCCTTTTCTTCTCTTTGTAGGCATTTTTATGACCTCTCTTTTCATGATCTTATTCTTCCGTTTGGTTCGTCGACCCGTCCATTGGTGAAATGCCTGACTGACTGGTTGTGAATGAACACAGGTGTTGAGGAAGGTGGATTTGGTGTACAGTGGAGGCAGCCTGGGGCTCATGAGGGAGGTCTCTGAGGCCTTATAAAGGGAGGCAGCCATGCCATTGGGCAGTGGCGGAGGACGCCAGAAAATTTAGGTGTTGCCAACGCAACGAAGAATAAAATTTATGACACAGTTTAAAATGACTTGTAGCTACAAAATAAGTAATAGATGTTGAAAATACCTTATTTAATAGTCATCTTGATTACAATCCATTTACAACAAAATGCCATATAGCGAATAAAATCTAGAAAAAAGAAAAAATGAGTTACGAACGGCAAATTGAAGTAAAAATTGTTGAACAAGTGAAATAAGAATATACCTTTAGTTGAGTCTAGTTCTAGGAGATCTAGGCAATTGCATTTGTCTAGTTTTCTTATTTTGAAATGCCTTCTTTATCTTCTGAAGGTCCAGTCCTTTAAAAATTTCTCTTTCAATGTAGCACATCATCAAGTCATTTAACCAACCATCGGACATCTTGTTGCGCAACTCAGTCTTAATAATGTTCATAGCTGAGAAGGCCCTTTCCAGTGTTGCAGTCGCCACCGGTAACAACAATGCTAACTCAATAAGTCGATATACCGGTGGAAACACCATATGTCTCTCAAGTTGAACCATTGTCTTCGATAGACTAGCAAGATCACAACAAGCTTTGAACTCTTCAATTCTTCGTACATGAATAATAAAAGTTCTTAGCTGATCTTTTATAGTCTTGCAATCATCAAAAGAAAAATGAATAATAAAAGTTCTTAGCCCCTCATATTTGACCAATGCATCTTTACTATAATTTGCATCCTTATGACTAACACTTGACCTTTGGTTACAAAAATCATGGAATGGTGTTGCTGTAGTATTATGTATGCTATTAGGCCCACCAACATGTTTTGGAAATGTCATATAAATATTTCTCCACTGTGAGAAGCCAACTTTTATAAATGCATCATGGCAAAATTTATCATCTATTCGATCGTGCTAAAAAAAGGTAACAATAGAAACAATGGAGCAGTCACGCAGAGGCAGCGCGGACAGTAGACTAGCTGCTAGTGTCTAGCGTCAAGCGGATTAGCGGAGCATTGGAGCAGGCACTAGGCAGCAGACTAGCAGAGTAGCAGTCTAGCAGAGCTGTAGAGGCACGCGACCAGGCAGCCAGCGCCCAGCCACAGCCGGCCAGCCCGCAGATCCTGTAGGCTGCAGTCCGCAGGCCTGCTGCCTGCAGCGCAGACCCATGGAGGTGGAGCATATCTCATATTTGGGCCGACCCAAGGTATTGCTTAGGCAATACTGGGCCATACTAGGCCCTCCGCCCCTGCCATTGGGTCAGTTGCCTCTTCTTGTCTGGCCATTCACCACCTCGATCACCAAATCTCTGTGTCTCGATTGGATTTTTGCCACTCACAATGTTGTCTTCTTGTTATAATTACTACTGTGTCTATGAATTGTGGGTCTAGCTGGGTCAATGAAATGTAGGTCTGATAGCAATTTTACAAACCTGTTTCTTGCTGATGGCAAATATCAGAATCTCTCCATAGGCAAGAAAGGTGAGCACTACAGGAAACAAGCAGACGCAGCAGGTTTAGGTCATCTCTGTCTAACTGCGGCTGCGTGTGTGCATGCAGATCAACAGGGAGATGGTGGGGCGAGGTGTGGCCCGTGGCGGATTTTTCGGTTGCCTATCTTCGGGCTAGGTTAGGCCGCGGGGATCGCTAAAACTGCTGTTGTTTTGCATGAGTTTGTGCACAGGGAGACGATCTTCACACTCGTAGGAATGGAATGATGCTGTGCAGGTAAATCTCGTGGCGGAGCAATCACATACCCTAAACTAATGATAGTAGCTTGGATTAGAATTCAGAGTTCAGAACACAAATTGGTTGCTGGCTCAGATGTTTAGATTAAGTACATACACTGGTAATAATTTCACAAAAGTGAACATCTCACTAGTCCCATGTATTTGCTGTACTACATGAATTATGCTCTTTGCCGAGTGCCAAATAATTTGCCGAGTGTTTTCTTCTAGGCACTCGATAAAGAAGCTTTTTAACGAGTGTTAAACAAAAACCCTTGGTAAAAAACACTCGGCAACAAACTCTTTCTCGAGTGTTTTTTCAACACTACGCAAAGACAGTTTAAAAATCATATTTTGAAGCAGTAAATTAATTCAAATGAAAAACTTTTCAACTACAAATTTGTATAACTCATTAAGATGTACATTTTATATTTTGATAATTTCTTCATATGATAAAATAAAAGTAAATTTATTCATAAAACATATATCTCTCTCGTAGTTTATGAAACTACAAGGGAGTTGTACAAGATTTGTGAATAATGTTAGAACTAATCATGTGTGATAAATAAATGACCAAACAACCAGAATAAACTTGTAGATATTGAGAAGTTATAGAATTTTGTAGTTGGAAACTTTTTCATTTGAAGTCATCTTGTCAACGAAAACTACGTTTGAATTTAAAAATTTTAAAAACGACTTCAAATGGAAAAACCACCAACATCAAATTTGTAGGTCTTGAAAAGTTATAAAACTTTGTAGTTGACAATGTTTTGGTTTGAAATCATCTTGTCATGCAAAACTATATTTGATTTTTAAAGTTTGAATTTTCAAACTACCTCGGATGGAAAAACCACCAAAATAATAAAAGTTGTAGGTCTTAAAATGTAATGAAACTTTGTAATTGACAATTTTGATTTGAAACCATATTATTATAGAAAAATTCATGTGAAGTTTTCAAATTTAAAATTCAAATTTTGTAAACGGCCTCGAATGAAGAAACTATTAAAATAGAACTTGTAGACCTTGAAAAGTTATGAAACATTATAGTTGATAACATTATCAATTGAATTCATTTAGTGCCAAAAATAATCAAATTACTCTTGATTTGTTATAATACACGAGGAATGAAAACGCAATATAGACATAATTGAAGTATATTGGTAGAGGAAGTTATGCGTGAGAGATAGATTGCGAGTTCGAATCTTACCATTCACAAAATATGTAAATTTTATTCAAAAAACGGTGAGCATAAAACATGTAAATTTTATTAAAAAATGGTGAAAAATGATAGGGCGATGTGTAGTGTAATGACAGTGGTTAGAGGGAGTTGTTCCCATAATTTTTTTGTTTTTTAGGAGGTTTTTATGATTCTTAATTTGCCAAGTGCTTTTCTTTGACGAGTGTTTTTCGATACTCGGCAAAGTCTTTGTCGAGTGTAAAAAAAGTACTCGACAAAGAACTCTTTACCAATAAAATATTTGCTAAGTATTATTTGCTGAGTGTAAAATGGTCTATCTCAGACACTCGGCAAAGCATGCGAGTCCGGTAGTGCTGCTTGTGACATCATATTCATTAGTTTTCATTTCATGTCCACTTTGGTCCATCCACTAACAATGCAAGTGTTTGAGGTAATGTCTGGTTGTTCCTTCGTAGCCGCAATCTTCCTTTTTGCTTGCCCTCCATGACTTGTGTATATGTGGTTACCTCTATTCCCAGGTCATGACTTCTTCAATTTCAAGTTTATCTAGACTGCCATGAGGATCAAAAGTGACTACTAGCAGCAGGGATAACATCGATTCGGTAATAAGCATTCCAACACTTCAACTGTAGGAGTTTGGTAAAACCATAGATAGATACACAGTCATACAATGTATATCCATACTTTCGTCTTTATGTAATCGTTGTGTATTAATATTTTATCAATACTTTGCGTGTACTAGTAATAAGTAATAGTATTCTTCCTCCATCCACAAAAGAATATAACTATAGTATATCCATACTTTGCTTGTCCATACACTCTAGCTTCTATAATATAATTAAATGTGAGTTTCCTTAATTATCCTTGATGATTTGCGGTAGATAAAGAGACTTGAATCGGCAGGTCATGTAACCAATGGTATAGTAGGTAATTTTTGTGCAACTTCACGAGAAGGTATAAAAGCAGTGTTTTTGAAACACCCTTTGAGGAGCTCCAAAAATTTCATGAAATGTATTGGCGTATAGTTTAAGTTTTTTAAGTGAGAGCTCGTAAAGCTGAACCTGTTTAAATTGAAGAAGCTGAGATAGACTTGAAATTATTGAAGTGGAGTTATCCCAAACAAGACACATATGTGCATCCTAGCCAAAGAAAGCCGAAGAAATGCTGGGGTTTTTCTTTTTCATCCTTCGAGAATTGTACACGTCGGACATCGGATGTGTTGGTCCTTCATGCATGAGCGCATATGGGTACATGAAAATTAGTAAAAAAAAAGAAAAGTTTCTGTCCCAAAATTCCATGCTCTCAGATTGAAGAGGAATGGGACTGTTGGGGCCATGCTTCGTCGCCGAAGGTCCCGCAGGAAGAAACACCTTCGGCAAACCCGTTTAAACGTAGTACCGAAGCTACCGCTCATGAAGCTTCGGTAATGTAACGTATCTGAAGATGAAGGTTCGAATCGACTTAAAGATGAAATGACTTCTTAGTCCATAAGGGTCTGAGTCATAATTGTAATCTTTTGTAAGGGGCATGATTGTAATTTCTCACAGGGTGCGTCCTTTGCCTATAAATAGATGAACATTACTCCTTTACTGTTCACGCAATCCTGTAATCATCGGTGCATCACACTGGAATTATCGTTCTTTACCAAGGCAAAGGTATAAATGTACTTAAATATCATGTTCTAATACTTAAAATTGTATAATGAAATTTATGTATAATAATATTTGTTCTTGATATAAATTTCCTCAATGTTTCATGTCCCAGCATTGTTTACATAATTTCATAGAACTGATCACGAAGATAAGACCTTCGTGATATTTTGCTTATGGTCTTCGTCGGAAGTTCATTAAATCCTAAAGGAGATAATGCTTCAGCGGACGAAGGACATTAACATTTAACAATTTATGTTGCCTTGTTCTTAATTCAAAGCATTTGAGAACAAGTCACCAACATTGGCGCCCACCTCCGGTGAACTCACTTCCACTTTCTGAGCTGATGGCTTCATTCAACAACAAAGCTAGCGCTGCTTCGGCTACGAAGCTGGTGCTCCCAATAACAGGCGGATCATGCTCAGAACCGGCCAATAAGAAGCAGAAGAAGGAGGCACAGAGAAGGGTACAGCATGTCGGGGTACAGGGACCCTTCATCAAGTCAAGATGGTCTCATATCTCAATTACCTTCTCCCAAGAGGACCTTCAGCTCAAGGATTACCCTCACAATGATGCTATGGTCATATCTTGTGTCATCAAAGGATTTCTAGTCCATAATGTTTTGGTTGATACAGGCAGTGCAGCCGACATTATATTTGCTAAAGCCTTCAAACAGATGCAAGAGCCAGAAGACAAAATTCATGATGATACACACCCTCTTTGTGGCTTCAGAGGAAGACAAATTGTAGCGCTTGGCAAGATTACCATGCCAGTGACCTTCGGATTTTTCAATAATACAAGGACTGAGCAAGTTGTGTTTGACATTGTCGACATGGAGTACCCTTACAATGCAATCATTGGTCGCGGAACACTCAATGCTTTCGAAGCAATTCTTCATCTAGCATATCTTTGCATGAAGATACCTTCGGATCAAGGACCTATTGCTATTTATGGGAGTCAGGAAGCTGCTAGAAAGGCTGAGGGGAATTGGACAGATTCAAAGGCAATCCACAATATAGATGAAGCCGAAGCTTGTGAGCAGTACAAGTACAGAAGGGAGAAGGCTGCTTCGGCCAATCAGCCGAAACCCATGCTTTTATGCGAAGATATCGCAGAGCAGAAGGTGCTGCTGGGATCTCAATTATCTGAGGAATAAGAGAAAACCTTGATAAGGTTTCTGTTCAACAACAAAGATGTCTTTGCATGGTCAGCTAACGATCTCTTTGGTGTTAACAGGGATGTTATTGAACACTCGCTCAATGTTGATCCATCCTTCAGACCCAGAAAGCAGAGGCTTCGGAAGATGTCTGATGACAAGGCCGAAGGTGCTCAAAATGAAGTAAAAAGACTCCTCAGCGCTAGAGTCATCAGAGAAGTGAAGTATCCAGAATGGCTGGCTAACACTGTCATGGTAAAAAAGGCCAATGGCAAATGGAGGATGTGTATTGATTTCACTGATCTCAACAAGGCTTGTCCGAAGGATGAGTTTCCATTGCCAAGGATAGATTCCCTAGTTGATGCAGCAGCTTCGTCAGAGCTTATGAGTCTGCTAGATTGTTACTCGGGCTACCATCAAATTTGGATGAAGAAAGAGGACGAGCCAAAAACCAGCTTCATAACCCCTAATGGAACATATTGTTATCTTCGGATGCCTGAGGGGCTCAAGAATGCTGGAGGAAGCTTCAGCAGAATGACAGCGAAGGTTCTCCATTCTCAGATAGGCAGAAATGTGCTAACCTATGTTGATGATATTATAGTAAAAAACACCAAGAAAGAAAATCACATTGCTGATCTGTAGGAGACATTCGCTAATTTCAGACAGGTTGGTCTGAAGCTGAATCCAGAGAAGTGCGTCTTCGGAGTAAAGAAGGGGAAATTCCGTGGTTGTTTGGTCTCAACAAAGGGAATCGAAGCTAATCCAAATAAGATCGAAGCTATTCTTCGGATGGAGCCGCCAAGCACAAAGAAGGGGGCTCAACGACTGATAGAAAGACTGGCATCTCTTAATCGATTCATATCTAGATCAGCAGAGAGAAATTTACCATTCTTAGAAGTACTGAAGTCAGCCAAAGTCTTTTAATGGGGATCAGCTCAGCAGAGAGCCTTCGAAGAGCTGAAGCAATATTTGATAGACTTAATGACGTTAACTCCACCAATGCCAGGGGCTCCTCTGTTGCTGTACGTGGCAGCTTCGCATTCAGCAGTGAGTGCAGCACTTGTTCAAGAAAAACTTGAGGGACAAACCAAAAAGCAAGCCCTAATATACTTTGTCTCCGAAGTCCTTAGTCTATCAAAGAAGAATTATACAGAATTGGAGAAGGTCTTATATGCCGTCTTAATGTCATCCAGGAAGCTTCGACATTATTTTCAAGCATATCATATAGTTGTTCCTTCGTCACAACTTTTCAAGGATGTCATGAGGAACAGAGAAGCTACTGGAAGAATTGGAAAGTGGGCTGCGGAACTCAATGAGTTCAGCATTGATTATGTGCACAGATCCTCAATACAATCCCAGGCGTTAGCAGACTTTATTGCCGATTGGACGCCAGGGGCTCAAGGAGAAGAAACAACTAAAGATACTGAAGTATGGACAATATTTTGTGACGGTTCTTGGGGAACCTTCGGGGTAGGAGCAGTTGTTGTGTTAGTAGCACCCTCCAAAGTTAAAACTTGCTACACAGCAAGACTTGATTTTAGCTGCACAAATAATATTGCTGAGTACGAAGCTTTGCTTTTGGGCCTTCGGAAGTTAAAGGCAATGGGGATTAGAAGGGCGGTTCTCAAAACCAATTCCCAAGTTATTTCTGGTCATATTGACAAAAGTTGTAAAGCAAGAGACCCGAAGCTTGAGAAATATTTAGACACAGTCCGAAGGATTGAAGCTTCCTTCAAAGGGTTTTCTATCAAAAACATTCCTCGGGGAGAAAATGAACGTGCTGATTTGCTAGCCAAGTCTGCAGCACAGGGGCTGCCTTTACCTTCGGAAGTATTTTTTGAAACAATAAAAGCACCTTCGGTTGAACTTCTTAAAAGAGCAGTCCTCAACATATCTCCTGTTCATAGTGAAGATTGGAGAACTGAGATCATTTCTTTTCTTCAGGGTAATTTCCTTTCAGATGATGAAGCTTATAACAAGAGAATAGAGGCAAGAGCCCGACCATATGTTATAATAGAAGGAGAGCTGTACAAGCATGGAGTCTGTTCTCCATTACTCAAATGTTTATCCAGAGCCGAAGGTATAGAATTGATGAAGGAAATACATGTAGGCCTGTGTGGATCTCACATTGGATCCAGGCCTTTGCTGGGAAAAGTTTTCCGTCAAGGATTTTATTGGCCAAAGGCAGCTTCGGATGCAGCGGAACTAGTCCAAAAGTGCGAAGGCTGTCAGAAATGCGCAAGAGATCAAAAGCAGCCTTCGTCTCTGACTCAGTTAATACAACCCACTTGGCCATTGCAAAGGTGGGGCCTTGATTTGTTAGGCCCGCTACCACCAGCACAAGGAAATTTAAAATATGTTGTAGTAGCAGTAGAATATTTTTCCAAGTGGATTGAAGCAAAGCCTTTAGCCACAATAACTTCGGTTACCATTCAGAAATTTTTCTGGCAGAATATCGATTGTCGCTTCGGAGTGCCGAAGGCCATTACTGTGGATAACGGAACATAGTTTGATGTCGAAGCTTTTAAAGAGTTCTGTGGACAAATTGGCACGAAGATCCATTTTGCATCGGTTAGGCATCCAGAGTCAAATGGACTTATCGAAAGAGCTAATGGCATCATAATGATGGGAATAATGAAATTAATCTTCAATCAGCCCAAAGGAAAATGGCCAGATGAATTAATTAAAGTGGTGTGGAGCCACAATACAACGACATCAAGGTCAACAGGCTTTACACCATTCAAGTTATTATTTGGTGACGAAGCAATAACTCCGGACGAAGCAAAAGCAGGATCAATAAGAACAGTGGCTTCGACAGAAGACAAAGCTCATTACTCTGTGGACAAAGATGCTATAGAAGGGATCAGGCTTCAGGCTGTGGAAAACATCAATAAATACCAAGCCGAAACAATAAAATGGCGTGATAGAAAGGTTCGGTTAAAGAATATTGAGCCAAGACATTTGGTGCTTCGGAGAGTGGCCAACCCAGACACAGTAGGCAAGCTACAACTGAAGTGGGAAGGACCTTTTCTGGTAGTATCTTCGTCAAGACCCGGTTCCTACAGATTGAAGGATATGGACGGCAACGACATTCCTAGATCATGGAATGCGGATGAGCTTCGGCGATATTATGTCTAGCTTGATGTAATTTTTTCTATTCTTTCTTATGGCACCCTTTTCCTTTCTAAAGGGGGAGAAAGGTTTTTAATGGGGCCATAGCATGTAATTTCTCTTTTTCTTATTTTAGCTCTATAAGAGCAATATCCCCCAAAGATGTAAATGTAAAAGCTGAGAACGCACCATCGAGTGCAAAGGAAAAAGAAAAGAAAACATCGAGAAGCTCAAAAGTCGTTCCTAAGGGAATGCAGAGCTTACAGCGAAAAATAAACGCTGATTCCGCCGAAGTAGAAGGCGAAGAAGCTCCTAAGGGAGGCTTACAGCGAAAAATAAACGCTGATTCCGCCGAAGTAAAAGGCGAAGAAGCTCCTAAGGGAGGCTTACAGCAAAAAGTCAGCGCTGATACACCGAAAGATAAACGGTGAAGCCGAAAAATAAGCGGCAAAGAGATTTGAGTCATTCCCAAGGGAATGAAGGTTTTGGTTATGGCTTCGAATATGTATTTGGACATTCATTTGCACGATACATCACATCATGACATTTGCATTCATAAACATTCATTTAGACATATATAGGATCATTATCATCATATCATACAGAGAAGGCAAATGCTTCGGCCATAAGGATAAAGCTTCGGGGAAAAACAGAAACAAGAAATTTTCATGCTTCGTTGTGTACGAAAAGAAGGGAAGGTGTTTTTCGCCTTCGGCTCAAAAAGAAAATTCCGTCCACAGCAAAGCAGATCATACACGGACAAAGGGGTAAAGATATATTACGAGGTACGCATAAATTTACATAAATTTCTTTACAATCATATTACAAAATTTTCTCTAGAATCTTCTACAGCAAAGCCTTTCGGAGCATCTGTTAAGGCTTCAGCTCATCATTCTTTAGCTTCATCATCATGTACATGTTAAAACAAAATGAGAAAAGTGCAGAGTTCAAGGAGAAGGTAAAAGTAACGAGTATAAGTTTCTCACTAGCTTAAGGTGGCTTCGAGCTTCGTCACCAGCCATTTTTCGCCCGCCGTTTATCCAAATTTGAGTCATAAACCTGTTTCCTATGCTTCGAGCTAGGCTGGGGATGTCAATCAAATCTGCTGGTGACAAACTGAAGTTTGGCCTATTAACAATTTTCCCGTGTGTGCAGCCGGTCTTCAGGAAAGTAGTAGCTGTGCCTCGAGAAGCTAACAGGGCGTAGAAATCGGCATGCCCAGCGATAACTTCGTCAAGTGCATCAACTTCGCCCTCAATATATTCAAAGGTGCTTGGCAGGTTTTCAACTGAAGGTGTAAACTTCTTACAGCTGGCTCCAATTGAGTGAAAGACAACCTTCAGTCGCTGCACGCATCGGTTGCCGAAGTCTAAACATTTATCCTCAAGCTTCTTCAATGATTTCTGCAAATTTGAACTCTTCTCAATTTCGGTTTTGAGATTCGTTTCAAGATTCGTCTTTTCTTGCTCAGATTTTTCTGATTTTATGAGTAATTCACTGTTTAATCTGTCAATTTTGGCTTGAGCTTCTGCCAGCGAACCCTCCATAGAGTGGATGACGAAGTCCTTTTTCTCCAAAGCAGCTTCGCGATCTTTGACTTTATTTTCTAGATCTTGAATGACGGAGTCCTTTTTCTCCAAAATAGCTTCGTGATCTTTGACTTTATTTTCTAGATCTTTAATTGTAGCTTCGTTTTTCTCGTCTTCGAGATCTTGTTGCATCCTCAGCACTTTACTTAGTAATATACTCTGCCAAAACAACCTTCGTCAGAAAAACATCTTAATTCAAAAAATAATAAAAAGTTGGTTTTTACCTTAAAATTAGCATAGAACAGGCTACCGGCGATATGCTGTCGCCGGTACCTGCAGAGGTCCGCCTCAATCTTCGGCCGGCCAACATTCTTAGAGAAAGTCCTAACGACCTTTACCTCGGTTCGATTCCGAAGGCATCTCAATTTCCCTTCATTGACTCCGCCAAACAGCAAAGCCCCTGGTTTGTACCCACAGGATACAGCATTTTTCTTCAGTTCTTCTTTTTCAGTTTCTGATAACTCTTGCCCTAGTATATCTTGAAAATTGAAGTTTTCCTCTTCCAAAGTATCTTCAATTTGCTCTTTTCCTTTCTCAATTGTTGTATCCACCACGGCCGCAGCAGCTTCTTCCTCAGCCATTTTTAGAAGCATGTTATCAATATCACCAAGTGTGGTTTCTAGATTAGAATCTTCGGCGGTTTCGGCTGTGGCACCTTTGGCTCCGGTGGCTGCGACTTCGGCAGTGCCAGCGCCTTCAGTAATTGGTATTTTTGACGCCGATGCCGGCGGCGGTGTCTGATGAATACATCGGCCACTTGGGTAATTCTCCGTTTTTCAGCTTAGCAGGACTTTTCGTTGCCGAAGGCTCCTTTTTCTTCTGAAAAAGCTTTGTCAGTTGTGGTGCCAGCGGACTTAGCTTGATAGGCAAAGGTTCAGTCATTACCTTTAGAATTTCTTCCACATCCACATCGGCAGCAGAAGGCGTCGCAGGAGCTTCTCCCTCTTGGCCCGACGTTTTTGGTTTCGGGGCCGTACCTTTCCTTTTCTTTGAAGTAGCTATCTACGGCTCAGGGCTCGGCTTTCTTTTCTCAAATATTTCTTTGTCCTTTTTAGTCAATTTGGTAACTTCTTTGTCGAGGACGCTGGCAACTCTTTTTCTTTTCTGGCCTTCAGCACCTCTGCCCAATTGCTCATAGTCAGGATAATCAAAATTCAAGGCATCCAGCACCCGATTCATTCTTCGCTTCGGACGAGTACCGAAAGCCGCAGTCATTAACTGATCTTCTTTCTTAGAATACTTGCCAAGGATCTCGTTACACATAACCTCAATTGTGTCCAACCACTCTTGGCAGGGTCCTTTAAAATGTTTTTTAAACTTGTAATAATAAGGTAGCCGAACAAGCTCTTTCTTCTTCTTCTCCCCTTTCAGCTTCAGCATGTCCCATTCCTTCAAAGTTGGGAATACTCTGAAGGCTAAGAATTCTTGGACCAGATCCCTGGTACCAATGTGCTCTGCAACAACTCGAAATTCGCCCAGCGCAATCTAGCATGAACTATCTGGATCCATAACGCATTGGGGCCTAGTTTCTCCGAAGGTTAAACTCAAAGGGCTCTGAACTAGCTTCTCCTTCTTCTCATCTACTTTGACATAAAACCATTCACTCTTCCAGCTAGCTGGCCATTTTGTACGATAGCTGATAACTGGATACTTGGCATCTTTTCGATATGCAAAATTGTAGCAGCCGAAATTATCATACAGCCCATCTTCTCTAGCTTTTGTCTGGTAATGAAGCTCGTGTGCCCGGCAAAAACCTTCGGCAAGTGGCTCTGCCTCCTGGCTTCGGAGTGCCCAGATGTAAACACTAAGCCTAACAATGGCGTTAGGAGTTAACTGATGAAGGTGAATCCCAAATCTCTCTAAAACATCTGCAATCATCCCATGAAGGGGAAATCTTAACCCCGCTTTGAAGAAGCTCTTAAAAACCACTACCTCATCTTTTTCAGGCTTTGGGGTAATTTCTTCTCCCCCGAAGCGAATCAGCTCCTTTTTGTCTTCACTGAAATAGCCTAACTTCAGTAACTTAGCCATATCACCCTCAGTAATAGTAGACTTCCCAAACTCTAGGTAGCTGGGTTTAGATGGCATCGCACCGTACTCATCCTCAGATTCATTTTCTTCAACGACAGCTTGTGTTGCTTCGGCAGCAGATTTATCCTCTGATGTTGCCAGCCCAGACCGCCTCATTGCTTCAGAAATTGGAACAGTTTCAGTGGCTTCGGCCTCATCTCCCTCACGCTCAATCCTGGCAGTGGAACGCAATCTAGCCATTTGATTATGAATTCCTAAAGTTTTTTGAAATTAATGACCTTTTTTTCCGAAGCTCTTCTTGTAACGAAGCGGAATCCAAGGTGGTGCTTCGTTTGAGTGCAAGGGTCAAGCTTCGGCTATGGTTAAATTCCTGGCAGCAAAACAATGCAATAGCAATGAATGATGTGATAACTTCACACCTACTCGTCTGTTTATATAGTGTTGCAGGTAAGAAGGTGAATCGTCAAGTCTCATATACCAGACGAACAGTCGCTCGCACCCACTGAACGGTGGGCCACAAAACCCGAGAAGGTGAATATACATGGTGGGACCACTCCGCGCTCGGAAGTTTTATCGTTTTCCGGCAACGAGCTCAGGGAAGGTGTTTTTCAGACCTTCGGCTACCCGAAGCCTAAGAGACTTTTTCACGGATCAAGCTCGTTACGAAAAACGATCTAGCACCGCGAAGGGGCTACTGTTGGGGCCATGCTTCGTCGCCGAAGGTCCCGCAGGAAGAAACACCTTCGGCAAACCCGTTTCAACGTAGTACCGAAGCTACCGCTCATGAAGCTTCGGTACTGTAACGTATCTGAAGACGAAGGTTCGAACCGACTTAAAGATGAAATGACTTCTTAGTCCATAAGGGTCTGAGTCATAATTGTAATCTTTTGTAAGGGGCATGATTGTAATTTCTCACAGGCTGCGCCCTGTGCCTATAAATAGATGAACAATACTCTTTTACTGTTCACGCAATCCTGTAATCATCGGCGCATCACACTGGAATTATCGTTCTTTGCCAAGACAAAGGTATAAATGTACTTAAATATCATGTTCTAATACTTAAAATTATATAATGAAATTTATGTATAATAATATTTGTTCTTGATATATATTTCCTTAATGTTTTATGTCCCAGCATTGTTTACATAATTTCATAGAACTGATCACGAAGATAAGACCTTCGTGATATTTTGCTTATGGTCTTCGTCTGAAGTTCATTAAATCTTAAAGGAGATAATGCTTCAGCGGACGAAGAACATTAACATTTAATATTTTATGGTGACTTGTTCTTAATTCAAAGCATTTGAGAACAAGTCCTCAACAGGGACAAACTGACTGCCAGCGTGATCATAAATTGATCTGCGCCTAGCCACCGATTGCGACGAGCCGACCGCCCGCCGATCTGCACGCTGCTCAACAACAGTCGAGTCGAAGATGAAGTGGTCATGTGAAATGTCGGCGAGAGAGGAGAGGAGAGAGGAGATCACCCACGCCGCTTCCGAGAAGAAAGAAAGAAATCACGCCCACCAAGAGTACTAATGGTCAAATTAAGTTACTGCTGACTAGCGTGATGACGCAGTACCTTTCCTGTTTCACGCGCCAATAAACCAACATAAGAGCATCTCCAAAAGCTCCTCAAAAAATAAATCCTAAAAACCTGATTTTAATAGCCTCCCGTAATTTATTAGGAGATGATTTTGACCTTGTCTCCAACAGTTCTCTTAAAAATAGACATAAAATATTTTAAACTGGGTAACAGATGAGCCTCGAGCCCATATTAATCTATTTTTATCGTCGAGGAATTGTTTACCTTGTATAGCTTACCTGAGACCGGACGTGTGCTGCCACCGAGATTCTACACTACCAGGTAATAGGTATGGCTTGTCTCGATTTGTGCACCAGCATGATGCCAAGGGTGATGCGGAGCGCATTGGGCACCTTGCCCACACCGGGACGCCATCTATCGCCCGCTTGGTTGCCAGCGCCGGCGCCGCGTTGGCACCGCCACCAGGCTCACCAGCGTAATGAACAGCTTCATGCTGATCGAGCATCGCAAGTCTCACGCCATACACATTGGATACCTTGCTTTATTCCACCTGTTTTACGTAATGCAGCCATTGGGGTATTGCATTTTTATAGGATGAATAGACGCCCTTTATTGCAACAGGAAATTGATTCGTGTCCTCTTCTGAAGAGGATGATCAGTTTCTTTTGGCAGCGTCACAAATTTTACATGAATATGTCAACAAACCTAAACATGGTGGTTCTATCCCCGGTCATCAAGTTGTTCGTTGTAAGAGAGAATTAGGACACTACAGATTATATGAGGATTACTTCTCAGATGATCCAACATACGGTCCAGAATTCTTTAGACGGAGGTTTGTGAGAGCACCTAGAGGGGGGTGAATAGGTGATCCTGTAAAAACTTGAAACTTAAAGCCACAAAACTTGGTTAAGTGTTAGAGAGATAATGCCAAGTGACTATAAAGCGAGCTCTTGCGAATCACAACAATCACACAAAAAGCAATCACAAGAGACACGCAAGTTATCCCGTGGTTCGACAAGTACAACACTTGTCTACCTCCACGTTGTGGCGTCCCAATGGACGAGGGTTGCACTCAACCCCTTTCAAGTGGTCCAAAGACCCACTTGAATACCACGGTGTTTCTCTTTCTTTCACTATATCCCGTTCGCGAGGAATCTCCACAACTTGGAGCCTCTCGCCCTTACAATTTGATGATCACAAAGAAGCACGGAAGTAAGGGTGGGAAAAGCAAAACACACACAAGACTCAAAGCAAGAGCACAAACACGCACACTAGCCAACAACTTGAGCTCAAAGTTCACACACGGAGTTCTTGACTCAGAAGGAGCTCAAATTGCTATCACAACGAATCAAATGCGCTAGAATGGAGTCTTGGTGCTTAGGGATGATCAAAGAATGCTTGGTGTACTCCTCCATGCGCCTAAGGGTCCCTTTTATAGCCCCAAGGTAGCTAGGAGCCGTTGGAAGCAATCCAGGAAGGCAATTCTTGTCTTCTGTAGGGTGGCGCACCGGACAGTCCGGTGCACCACCGGACAGGCACTGTTCACAATCCGGTGCAGATTGCTTTCCTAAATTGGTGCAGCCGACCGTTGAAGATTTGGAGTCGTTGGCGCACCGGACACTGTCCGGTGCACACTGGACGGTCCGGTGCCCCCATCCGACTATTGGCTCGGCCACGCGTCACGCGCGGATTGCGCGGCTGACCGTTGGCGCAGTCGACCTTTGGCTCACCGGACAGTCCGGGGCCTCACCGGATAGTCCGGTGAATTTTAGCCGTACGCTGTTGACTATTTTCCGAGAGCGACAACTTCGCCGCAGACGACTCACCGGACAGTCCGGTGCACCACCGGACAGTCCGGTGATTTATAGCCGTACGCCGCCGTCGAGACCCGAGAGTAGGCTATTTATCGGAACTGGTCCTGGCACACCGGACACTGTCTGGTGCACCACCGGATAGTCCGGTGCACCCAGACCGAGCAGCCTTTTGGCTGAACACAGCCAACTTATCTCCAAAGTGATTTCTCCTGTTTCTAGCACCTAGACACAATACATTAGTCTTCAAAACAATGGACTAAGTCTAGAAACATACCTTTAATGTTGATTTGCACTTCTTGAGTCTTTGGCACAAATATTACTCAAAGCATTTGTGTGGAGCACTTAATCACCAAAATCTTATAGAAATGGGGCCATTTCCCTTTCAATCTCCCCCTTTTTGGTGATTTATGCCAACACAACAAAAAGCAACTAAAAGAAGTGCAACATCAATGCAAATGTGAACAAAAATTTGTTTTTGATTCAAATTTGGCATATTTGGATCATTCTTTTCCACCACTCGGTTTGTTTTTGCAAATCAACCTCAATTTCCTATCTCTAAGTCAAAATCACTTGTTGAGGCATAGAGAGAGGTATTCCAAGAGAAATTGATCAAAGATTCAAAAACTCCCCCTTTTTCCATAATCAACCATTCTCCCCACAAGAGACCAACTTTTGACAATAAGAGACAATAAGAGTATTTTGATAAAACAAAAGCTCTAACTCTACTATTTTCAAAATTCTCAAGTGGTAGCTGATCCATTTCTTGCTTTGGCCTTAATTTCTCCCCCTTTGGCATTAAGCACCAAAACGGGATCATTATTGGCCCTTAAACCCCATTGCCTCACCAAAATCTTCAATTAAGAGTAAAAAGGCAATAAGAGCACGGAGATGAACTTGGAGTAAATTACCCTCTCATCGGAGTGCAGTGGAAGTTTTGCATGGTCCAAGTTCACCTTTTCCCTTTCAATCCTCCTTTGAGACTAATTTAAGAAAACTCAAGCACACGGTTAGTCTCAAAGGGTCAAGTTGTAGCATTTCTCCCCCTAAGTATGTGCATCATTCACACATGGACTTGTGAGGTCCGGGGATCCCTTGCACAACTTGAGCACCATAAATAAGCAATAAAATGCATAATGGAACATGACCAAAGGCATAAAACACATGTATGCTCTATATCAATCCAAGTTACGTGAATCTAAGACATTTAGCTCACTACGCAGCCTGCAAAAGGTCTTCTCATCTAAAGGTTTGGTAAAGATATCGGCTAGCTGGTTCTCAGAGCTAACATAAAACACTTCGATATCTCCCTTTTGCTGGTGGTCTCTCAAAAAGTGATGTCAGATGTCTATGTGTTTTGTGCGGCTGTGTTCAATAGGATTGTCCGCTATGCGGATAGCACTCTCATTGTCACATAGGAGTGGGACATTGCTCAGATTGTAGCCAAAGTCCCGGAGGGTTTGCCTCATCCAAAGTAGTTGCGCGCAACACTGTCCTGCGGCAACGTACTCGGCCTCAGCGGTGGATAGGGCAACGAAGTTTTGTTTCTTAGAACTCCAGGACACCAGGGACCTTCCTAGGAATTGGCACGTCCCTGATGTACTCTTCCTATCGACCTTACATCCAGCATAGTCGGAGTTTGAGTATCCAATTAGGTCAAAGGTAGACCCCTTTGGATACCAGATCCCGAAGCAAGGCGTAGCAACTAAATATCTATGAATTCGCTTAACTGTAACAAGGTGACACTCCCTTGGATCGGATTGAAATCTAGCACACATGCATACGCTAAGCATAATATCCGGTCTACTAGCACATAAATAAAGTAAAGACCCTATCATAGACCGGTATGCCTTTTGATCAACGGACTTACCTCCTTTGTTGAGGTTGACATGTCCGTCGATTCCCATTGGAGTCTTTGCGGGCTTGGCGTCCTTCATCCCAAACCGCTTGAGCAAGTCTTGTGTGTACTTTGTTTGAGAGATGAAGGTGCCGTCCTTGAGTTGCTTCACTTGGAACCCAAGGAAGTAGTTCAACTCGCCCATCATCGACATCTCAAATTTCTAAGTCATCACCCTGCTAAACTCTTCATAAGACTTTTGGTTAGTAGAACCAAATATTATGTCATCGACATAAATTTGGCACACAAATAGATCACTGTCACAAGTCTTAGTGAAAAGAGTTGGATCAGCTTTCCCAACCTTGAAAGCATTAGTAATTAAAAAGTATCTAAGGCATTCATACCATGCTCTTGGGGCTTGCTTAAGTCCATAGAGCCCTTAGAGAGCTTACACACGTGGTCGGGATACCGTTCATCCTCAAAGCTAGGGGGTTGCTCCACGTACACCTCCTCCTTGATTGGCCCATTGAGGAAAGCGCTCTTCACGTCCATTTGGAACAACCTGAAAGAATGGTGAGCGGCATAGGCTAACAAAATACGAATCGACTCTAGCCTAGCCACAGGAGCAAAAGTATCCTCAAAGTCTAAACCTGCGACTTGGGCATAACCTTTTGCTACAAGTCGAGCATGTTTGTTGCAGAACACCCACTTGGTTCCCACAACGTTTTGCTTGGGACGTGGCACCAGTGTCCAAACTTCATTTCGCTTGAAGTTGTTGAGCTCTTCCTGCATGGCCAACACCTAGTCCGGATCTATCAAGGCCTCTTCTACCCTGAAAGGCTCAATAGAAGAGACAAAAGAGTAATGCTCACAAAAATTAGCTAATCTAGAGCGAGTGGTTACTCCCTTGCTAATATCACCCAATATTTGGTCGACGGGATGATTCCTTTGAATCGTCGCTCGAACTTGAGTTAGAGGGGCTTGTGGTACTTCTTCCTCCTTATCTTGGACATCCTTTGCTCCCCCTTGATCACACGCCTCTTCTTGAGGAACCTGTTCATCATCTTGAGTTGGGGGATGCACCATGGTTGAGGAAGAAGGTTGATCTTGCTCTTGGTGTTCCCGTGGTCGCACATCTCCAATCGCCATGGTACGAATTGCGTCCGTTGGAACATCATCCTCATCTACATCATCAAGATCAACTTGCTCTCTCGGAGAGCCATTAGTTTCATCAAATACAATGTCACTAGAGACTTCAACCAAACCCGATGATTTGTTGAAGACTCTATACGCCTTTGTATTTGAGTCATAACCTAACAAAAACCCTTCTACAGCTTTGGGACAAATTTTGAATTCCTACCTTTCTTCACTAGAATATAACATTTACTCCCAAATACACAAAAATATGAAACGTTGGGCTTGTTACCGGTTAGAAGCTCGTATGACGTCTTCTTGAGGAGGCGATGAAGGTAGACCCGGTTTATGGCGTGGCAAGCTGTGTTCACAGCTTTCGACCAAAACCGCTCGGGCATCTTGAATTCTCCAAGCATCGTCCTTGCCATGTCTATAAGCGTCCTATTCTTCCTCTCTACCACACCGTTTTGATGTGGTGTGTAGGGAGCGGAGAACTCGTGCTTGATTCCTTCCTCCTCAAGAAACTCCTCCACTTGCAGGTTCTTGAACTCGGACCCGTTATCGCTTCTAATCTTTTTCACCTTAAGCTCAAATTCGTTTTGAGCTCCCCTTAGAAAGCGCTTGAGGGTCCCTTGGGTTTCTGATTTGTCCTGCAAAAAGAATACCCAAGTGAAGCGGGAAAAATCATCAACAACAACAAGACCATACTTACTTCCCCCGATGCAAAGGTAGGCGACGGGTCCGAAGAGGTCCATATGCAGTAGCTCCAGAGGTCTTGATGTAGTCATCACATTCTTGTTGTGATGAGCGCTTCCCACCTGTTTACCTGCTTGACAAGCTGCACAAGGTCTATCTTTTTCGAAATACACATTTGTTAGACCTAACACATGTTCTCCCTTCAGAAGTTTGTGAAGGTTCTTCATCCCAACATGTGCTAGACGGCGATGCCACAACTAGCCCAAGCTAGTCTTAGCAATTAAGCATGCATCTAGACTGGCCTCCTCCTTCGAAAAATCAACTAAATAGAGTTTGTCGTCTAGTACACCCTTAAAGGCTAATGAACCATCACTCCTTCTAAAGACAGACACATCTACGTTTGTAAATAAGCAATTGTAACCCATATTACATAATTGACTTACGGACAACAAGTTATATCCGAGCGATTCTACTAAAAACACATTAGATATTGAATGCTCGGATGAAATAGCTATCTTTCCTAGTCCTTTAACCTTGCCTTGATTCCCATCACCGAATATGATTGAATCTTGGGAATCTTTGTTCTTGATGTAGGAGGTGAACATCTTCTTCTCCCCCGTCATGTGGTTTGTGCATCCGCTGTCGATAATCCAGCTTGAGCCCCCGGATGCATAAACCTACAAGGCAAATTAGGCTTGGGTTTTAGGTACCCAACTCTTGTTGAGTCCTACAAGGTTAGTAACAATAGCCTTAGAGACCCAAATGCAAGTTTTATCTCCCTTGCATTTTGCCCCCAATTTCCTAGCAACCACTTTATTATTTTTACATGATAGTACAAATTTAGCATTGTAAGCATGAAACACAGTGGTAGATCTATTATACACTTTCCTAAGAGCATAAGACACAAAATTCCTCCTAGATCTACCATTAAAGTTTGAACTTGAAGCAATCATGGCATGAGAGTCAAAAGCATTATAACTCCTATTATAATGAACATTTCTAGAATATTTCTTATCATGATACAAGAAAGCATGATTCCTTTGAACACTATTAGTCATAGGGGCCTTCCCTTTGTCCTTGGCAGAGATGGGAGCCCTTTGACTTTTAAGTTCTTGGCTTCCCTTCGAAAGCCAAGTCCATCCTTAATTGAGGGATGTCTACCTACCGTGTAGGAATCCCTTGCAAATTTAGTTTATCAAAATCATTTTTGCTAGTCTTAAGTTGGGCATTAAGACTAGATACTTCATCATTTAATTTAGAAATAGAAATTAAATGTTCACTACAAACATCAACATTAAAATCTTTACACCTAGTGAAAATCACAACATGCTCAACACAAGAACTAGATTTATTTGCTACTTCTAGCTTAGCATTTAAATCATTATTAATACTTCTTAAGCTAGCCAAAGTCTCATGACAAGTAGATAATTCACACGAAAGCATTTCATTCCTTTTAACTTCTAAAGCAAGAGACTTTTGCACACTTACAAATTTATCATGCTCTTCATATAAAAGATCTTCTTGCTTTTCTAAAAGTTTATCCTTTTCATTTAGAGCATCAATTAATTCATTGATCTTTTCTACTTTTGCTCTATCTAATCCTTTAAACAAGCTAGTGTAATCAATTTCATCATCACTAGAGTCCTCATCACTAGAAGTAGAGTACTTAGGAGTTTCTCTAGTGATTACCTTCTTTTCCTTTGCCATTAGACAAGTATGGCGCTCGTTGGGGAAGAGCGACGACTTGTTGAAGGCCGAGGCGGCGAGTCCTTCGTCGTCAGAGTCAGACGACGAACAATCTAAGTCCCACTCTTTGCCGAGGTGTGCCTCACCCTTCGCCTTCTTGTAGGCCTTCTTCTTTTCCCTCTTCCCGCCTTTCTCTTGTTCCTGGTCATTAGTGTTGTCGGGACAATTTGCTATAAAATGACCATACTTACCACATTTAAAGCAGGAGTGTTTCCCCTTCGCTTTGCTTTTGTTGGGATGCTCTTTTCTTCCTTTTAGCGCGGTCTTGAAGCGCTTGATGATGAGGGCTATTTCTTCCTCGTTAAGCCCGGCCGCCTCAACTTGCGCCACCTTGCTAGGTAGCACCTCCCTGCTACTTGTTGCTTTGAGAGCAACGGTTTGAGGCTCGTGGATCGACATTGGGCCATTCAACGCCTCATCAACATATCTAGCCTCCTTGATCATCATTCGCCCGCTTATAAACTTTTCGAGTATTTCCTCGGGCATCATCTTGGTGTACCTGGGATTTTCACGAATAGAGTTTACAAGATGAGGATCAAGGACAGTGAAGGACCTTAGCATAAGCCGGACGACGTCGTGGTCTGTCCATCTCGTGCTTCCATAGCTCCTTATTTTGTTGACCAGGGTCTTGAGCCTGTTGTATGTTTGGGTTGGCTCCTCCCCCCTGATCATTGCGAACCTTCCTAGTTCGCCCTCCACCAACTCCATCTTGGTGAGCATGGTGACATCATTTCCCTCATGCGAGATCCTGAGGGTGTCCCAAATCTGCTTGGCGTTATCCAAGCCGCTCACCTTATGGTACTCTTCCCTGCACAAGGATGCTAATAGAACAGTGGTAGCTTGTGCATTTTTGTGAATTTGTTCATTAATAAACATGGGATTATCCTGTAGGAAACAGGTGACGCCTAAGAAGGGGGGTGAATTAGGACTTCTAAAACTTTTACTTAACTAGGCCACAATTAAATCCCTAGAGCAAAACCTATGCAAATAATCAAACTAGAATGTGCAAATTAGGTTTTGTCTAAGTGTTGCTATCTCTACCGCAAAGGCTAAGTTTCAATCTACACTAAATAAGTATGAATACTAGATTGAAACTTAAATGCTTAATATAAATGCAGAAACTTAAAGAGCAAAGTAGAGAAGCAAACTCTCGTGGATGACGCCGGTATTTTTACCGAGGTATCCGGAACCACGCAAGGTCCCGACTAATCCTCGTTGGTGCCTCTATGCAAAGGGAAGCCCACGCGAGGGCCAAGCACCACGGTCGAGTAACTCCGTAGAGAGCCGCGGGCCTTCTCCACGCGCAAGTGGTGCTTCGCTTCCGGCTCCTCTCGGACGCTCCCCGCCGTCTCCACTATCGAGCTTCCGGCCGAAAACGTCGCGGGCCTCGTTCCCTCCGGTACACGGTGGCGGCCGTGACACAAACGCGGTTGTCACGGTCTCGCAAGACTCTCGCCCCACTTGGTACAATTACAATGGCTCACACAAGAGCCGAGGGGTTGTGTGGTTTTACAAAACTCACTTAACTAACTAGGGATCACCTAGAGCAAGCGCTAAAGCGGTCTAACTAACCTAAGCACTTTGCAAAGCACCTACGCTAATCACCGAGTGATTCTATTAAGAACTTGGGTGTTTGAGCACTTGGAAATGTCTACAATATGCCTTGGTATGTTGCTTGGGCTCCCACACCTTCAAATGGTCGGTTGGGTGAAGTATATATAGGCCCAACTCAAATATAGTCGTTGGAAAGCAGTTCTGCAGCTTTCTGTGGCGCACCGGACAGGTGCACCGGACTGTCCGGTGGTGCACCGGACATGCCACGTGTACTAGCCGTTAAAAGTAGCCGTTGGAGCTTCCGAAGATGGCGCACCGGACATGGCGCACCGGACGGTCCGGTGTGCACCGGACAGCCCATGTCCGCTTGTCTTATTATGGCCATAACTTTTAGCTCTGAACTCCGATTTTGATGATCTTGTACTTTTTGGAAAGCTTATGAAATTCTCTACATCCCAGAGTTGAAGCCATATCAGTTTGAGCAAATTTGGCACATCGGACAGGCCAGTGTGCACCGGACATCCCATATGCTACTGCAGTTTTTTAGCAATTCCGACTTCGTATTGTGGGCATAACTTTTAGCTCCGAACTCCGATTTTGATGATCTTGGACTTTTTGGAAAGCTTATAAAATTGTCTACATCTTAGAGTTGAAGCCATGTCAGTTTGAACAGATTTGATGTTGTGAAACACTTCCAAATCAGTCAGCCCTTCCTCTCAACTTTATCAACTTCACTTTTGTTTTGTAGCTTTGTATCTCACTTCTACTTCTTGATGTGTTGGACTCTTAGCATATATAAAGTGTCTTCAATATTACTTTGTAATGTCTTCTATGAGTCTTATAATGTCTTCTTTGAGGTGTTGCATCCTTAGAGCCTCAGTCCAATCCACTTCGCATCCTGTGAACTACAACACACAAATACTTGGGAAATACATTAGTCCACAGGTTATGTTGATCATCAAACACCAAAACCTATTCAGCTAAATGGACCGGGGTCATTTTCCTTACATATCCGAACTATCAAAATGCATTCCATTCTCTACTATCTCCCATATACTTGGATGAAGAGAGAACAAGTGACTACGCATTTTGTGACTCCAAAATCCGTAGTCCTCTCCATCAAAGTGTGGAGGTTTACCAAGAGGAATGGAAAGCAAATGAGCATTCGAATTTTGCGGGATACGAGAATAATCAAAAGAAAAGTTTGAGTTGACCGTTTTCTTTTTCTCGTCGTAGTCGTCGTCGTCTCTTTGGGAAGAAGAAGACTCGTCGCTGTCGTAGTAGACTATCTTCTTGATGCGTCTCTTCTTCTTCCCGTCTTTCTTTTTGTGACTCAAGCCAGAGTCGGTGGGCTTATCGTCTCTTGGCTCGTTGAAGGTGGACTCCTTCTCCTTATCGTTGACCACCATCCCCTTTCCCTTAGGATCCATTTCTTCGAGCGATTAGTCCCTTTCGTGAAGAGAACGACTCTGCTACCAATTGAGAGCACCTAGAGGGGGGTGAATAGGTGATCCTATAAAAACTTGAAACTTAAAGCCACAAAACTTGGTTAAGTGTTAGAGAGATAATGCCAAGTGACTATAAAGCGAGCTCTTGCGAATCACAACAATCACACAAAAAGCAATCACAAGAGACACACGAGTTATCCCGTGGTTCGACAAGTACAACACTTGTCTACCTCCACGTTGTGACGTCCCAATGGACGAGGGTTGCACTCAACCCCTTTCAAGTGGTCCAAAGACCCACTTGAATACCATGGTGTTTCTCTTTCTTTCACTATATCCCGTTCGCGAGGAATCTCCACAACTTGGAGCCTCTCGCCCTTACAATTTGATGATCACAAAGAAGCACGAAAGTAAGGGTGGGAAAAGCAACACACACAAGACTCAAAGCAAGAGCCATGTCAGTTTGAACATATTTGATGTTGTGAAACACTTCCAATTCAGTCAGCCCTTCCTCTCAACTTTCTCAACTTCACTTTTGTTTTGTAGCTTTGTATCTCACTTCTACTTCTTGATGTGTTGGACTCTTAGCATATATAAAGTTTCTTCAATATTACTTTGTAATGTCTTCTATGAGTCTTATAATGTCTTCTTTGAGGTGTTGCATCCTTAGAGCCTCAGTCCAATCCACTTCGCATCCTGTGAACTACAACACACAAATACTTGGGAAATACATTAGTCCACAGGTTATGTTGATCATCAAACACCAAAACCTATTGAACTAAATGGCCTGGGGTCATTTTCCTTACAATCTCCCCCTTTTTGGTGATTGATGACAACACAACCAAAGCAAGCAAATAATACAATTATTTGAATGATAATATGCAATCTACTTGCTAAGATGCATGTTTGTCCCCACAATGTGATATTATGGACTTAAGCCTCCCCCTAACTCCATAATTCACTTCCTTCCTATTTTTGGACCAAATAACCAAAACCACTTGAAAAACCATTTGTAGATATAAAATTTTAAATTAGTGGTGTTTGGTGTTTGATAACATTTTCATTGCTTTGGTCCTTACAACTTCTCCCCCTTTGGCATCAACCACCGAAAAGGAAGATATTAAAAGCATATAGGAAGCAAATAAGACTTGCCCTCTCTAAAGAATTATCAATTAATATCAATAGAAGCACTAAAAGATCACTCCCCCTAAATGAGTGTTCTCCTTTAGAAAGAATTTTCTCCCCCTTTAGAGATGAAGAAAAACTCCCCCTGAGAGAGATCTTCTACTTAGGAAAAAGCATGTGAGAATTAGAGGTGCAAGACATGATTTGAAAAGACTAACTTCCCTTATGCATAGGTAACAGAATATGAGTTAACCACTTATGCATTTTTAGCAACATGGAAGTATATGATATGAAATATAGTCTAATCAAATATTGGAGAAGACATGTAAATGATACTAGATGTAGTCTCAAAAGATACCGATTGAAATTCAATGGCAAGCTTGAGAGACATGAGAGTTCTCAGAGATTTTACAGTGGAAGATTGTTGTCTTTCTCTGGGGACCTCATTTTCCTTACAATGAGACTATCACATGAAATAGACTTGAAAAGGTGTTAGTCTCAAAGTATTAGATTATAGAGTAACCTCCCCCTGAAGGTGTGCATACAAGTTTTGAATACTTATAGGAGACACGCACTTTGATTTGATATCAAGAGGGGCAAATTATCTATAATCCGAACTTTGGCACATATAAGTTAAATGATACAACTTGTAGAAATCAAAATTTTCAATAGATGCATCATTTACTATGGAGTGATATAGAAGCTATGTGCCGTGCTTAAATAAATATTTTAAGCCATGTAGGTTTGCTTAAGTGTATGAATTGAAAACAAGCAATCCTACCATATGATTCATCTAGTATGCATAATTTAAAACAAAGGTAAATAACAAATGTAATACTAGGCAAGAAAGGTAAACTAGATACAAGGTAAATAGATACGCATATCTAAAAACAAGAGATACAATAAATCTAGTTACCTTAGTCATGGGTGGGAAATTTGGGTCCAAAAGTTTCACTAACCCACTTGGCAATAAACTTGATCCAATATGATGTATCCCATGATATACATCCCAACTTTGCCAAGTCTCCAAATTTCCCGCAGACCTTCGGTCCACTCACTTCCCTTTCGGGATCCAAACCTTCTTGGTGCTTTTCATGGTTGAAATTATTTCCTTTGGCACCCAGATGCGTTTGGCCCCCTTTCCTTTGTTGCCTTGCTTGTTGGCCTTGATTGCTATCACATTTCCATTCTTTTTCTTCTTGATCAAATATGGTGTAGCATCCTTTTTATTCACCTTTTTGATGTAGGTGCTGGAGATTTTGCTTGATGGCTTTTGCTTGAGCTTTTGCCTTTGATTATCCCCAGTCATCACCTTGCATTGGAAAGACTTGTGGCCTTCCATGTGGCATAGCCTACAAATCACAGTTTCTCCCTCTACAGGCTTGTTCACTCCCGCAGTGGTGTTATCCTGTGGAGGTCGGATTTGTTTGGCTTTGCCTTTCTTGTCATACAAAGTCTTTCCAAGGCGAGCCACTTCTTGCTTTAATTGTTCATTTTCCTTTGCAACCTCATCCGAACATGTCTCTACAACAATATTCTCAACAACGACTTGGTTGCAGGAGTTAGAGTCATCAATTAAATCAAAGCAGGAAGTAGAAGCATCTTTCTTAATTATTTCAGGTATTTCAACTAAAGATGCTGCTAGGGTGCTACCAATGTTTTCTAGCTTAGTAGTTAGCTCATTATTGTGTATGCTAAGAATTTCCATTTTCTCTAGCAAATTTTCAATAGCTTCTTGGGAGCTAGCTAACTTAGCCTTAAGTTTTTCATTATTTTTAATAAGGCTATCATCGGTAGCAGTGGATGGAGCACTAGATTTTAATAGCTCAATTTTAGTTGACAGCTCACTATTTAAGTTTGCAAAAGTTTCAAATTTTTCTAGCAAACCTTTATAATCATTTTGGGAGCTAATCAACTTATTTTTCAAAGTTTTAAGTTGAGCTTTTTGCTTAGTGCAAACATCCTGGAAAAATTCTACGGCTTCCGGAAGCTCATCTACAGAGGGCTTTCCCTCACCTTCATCATCACTACTACTTTCATCACTAGAGGATGGAATGCTTTTGTTACCTCTTGCCATAAGGCATTTGTGTGATGACCATGATGAGCGTGATGAGGACCGGTGGCTGCGCGTCCTTGAAGGTTCATCTTCACTTGAAGAATCATCCCAAGTTCTAACACTTGTTAGAGCCTTGCCTTTGCTCCTCTCCTTTTTGGGTTTGGCCATATTTGGATAGTTGTCCCTGAAGTGGCCCTTCTCCCCACATGCGAAGCATCCTCTCTTCCTTTGCTTTTTCCTGTCAATGTTAAAGAGAAGATCCTCGACCTGCAGGGGCACACCCATTAGATTAATCTTGCGGATCATCCCCATTACCTTTCCGACGCGTCGGATTGTTTCTTCGTCCTTGGAGGATGATGTGCATGGTTGATTATCTTCATCATCATCACTTTCTTCTTCCTGCTCTTGTTCACTTGAGGAACTTGGAGTGGGAGCCTTCTTTTTGCCCTTCCTTTCATCACATGCAAAAGCATATGGTCTTGAGGAAGTTGGCTCCTCTCCCCGACACATTTTTCGTGACATCTCAAAAGCCGCGATTTTCCCAATCACAATGGTCGGGGTCATGTTGCTCAAGTCCTCCATGTTGTGAAGGATGGTGATGATGCTCCCATATCTTTGCTGTGGAAGCAGGAAGATAATCTTCCTCACAATGTTCGCATCACCTAGCTTATTAATGCCAATAGAATTGAGCTCATTGATAATTAGATTCAAACGAGAATACATGTCTCTAACAAGCTCATCATCTTTCATAGCAAAAGAATTATACTCATTTAAGACTAGGCAATGTTTTTGCTCACGGACATTGGATGTGCCATCATGGAGCTCATGCAATTTTAGCCAAATCTCATTAGCAGTTTTCAAGGTAAATACTTGATTAAAAATATCCATGCTAAGAGATTCATATAAGCAATTTTTGGCTCTAGCATTTAAATGAATTTCTTTTTCCTCACTCGTGGTGGGTTTCTCGGGATTCTTGAGGGGTTTCATCCCGTCACTTGTGACTCTCCAAACACCTAGATCAACAGCCTCTAGGTAACAAGCCATTCTAGCACTATAATATGAGAATTTAGTGTCGTCGAAGTGTGGTGGCCTATGGGTATCCATCCCTTCCTCTAAAAAGCGTTGGCTCTTTTAGCGGTGAAGCTAAAGCGTTTCAAATGAGCCAAACCAGGCTCTGATACCACTTGTAGGAAACGGGTGACGCCTAAGAGGGCGGGTGAATTAGGACTTCTAAAACTTTTACTTAACTAGGCCACAATTAAATCCCTAGAGCAAAACCTATGCAAATAATCAAACTGGAATGTGCAAATTAGGTTTTGTCTAAGTGTTGCTATCTCTACCGGAAAGGCTAAGTTTCAATCTACACTAAATAAGTATGAATACTAGATTGAAACTTAAATGCTTAATATAAATGCGGAAACTTAAAGAGCAAAGTAAAGAAGCAAACTCTCGTGGATGACGCCGGTATTTTTACCGAGGTATCCGGAACCACGCAAAGTCCCAACTAATCCTCGTTGGTGCCCCTACGCAAAGGGAAGCCCACACGAGGGCCAAGCACCACGGTCGAGTAACTCCGTAGAGAGCCGCGGGCCTTCTCCACGCGCAAGTGGTGCTCCGCTTCCGGCTCCTCTCGGACGCTCCCCGCTGTCTCCACTATCGAGCTTCCGGCCGAAAACGCCGCGGGCCTCGTTCCCTCCGGTACACGGTGGCGGCCTTGACACAAACGAGGTTGTCACGGTCTCGCAAGACTCTCTCCCCACTCGGTACAATTACAATGGCTCACACAAGAGCCGAGGGGTTGTGTGGTTTTACAAAACTCACTTAACTAACTAGGGTTCACCTAGAGCAAGCGCTAAAGCGGTCTAACTAACCTAAGCACTTTGCAAAGCACCTACGCTAATCACCGAGTGATTCTATTAAGCACTTGGGTGTTTGAGCACTTGGAAATGTCTACAATATGCCTTGGTATGTTTCTTGGGCTCCCACACCTTCAAATGGCCGGTTGAGTGAAGTATATATAGGCCCCAACTCAAATATAGCCGTTGGAAAGCAGTTCTGCAGCTTTCTGTGGCGCACCAGACAGGTGCACCGGACTGTCCGGTGGTGCACTGGACATGCCACGTGTACTAGCCGTTAAAAGTAGCCGTTGGAGCTTCCGAAGATGGCGCACCAGACATGGCGCACCGGACGGTCCGGTGTGCACCGGACGGTCCGGTGTGCACCGGACAGCCCATGTCCGCTTGTCGTATTTTGGCCATAACTTTTAGCTCCGAACTCCGATTTCGATGATCTTGTACTTTTTGGAAAGCTTATGAAATTCTCTACATCCCAGAGTTGAAGCCATATCAGTTTGAGCAAATTTGGCACACCGGACAGGCCAGTGTGCACCGGACATCCCATATGCTACTGCAGTTTTTCAGCAATTCCGACTTCATATTGTGGGCATAACTTTTAGCTCCGAACTCCGATTTTGATGATCTTGGACTTTTTGGAAAGCTTATAAAATTGTCTACATCTCAGAGTTGAAGCCATGTCAGTTTGAACAGATTTGATGTTGTGAAACACTTCCAATTCAGTCAGCCCTTCCTCTCAACTTTATCAACTTCACTTTTGTTTTGTAGCTTTGTATCTCACTTCTACTTCTTGATGTGTTGGACTCTTAGCATATATAAAGTGTCTTCAATATTACTTTGTAATGTCTTCTATGAGTCATATAATGTCTTCCTTGAGGTGTTGCATCCTCAGAGCCTCAGTCCAATCCACTTCGCATCCTGTGAACTACAACACACAAATACTTGGGAAATACATTAGTCCACAGGTTATGTTGATCATCAAACACCAAAACCTATTGAGCTAAATGGCCCGGGGTCATTTTCCTTACATATCCGAACTATCAAAATGCATTCCATTCTCTACTATCTCCCATATACTTGGATGAAGAGAGAACAAGTGACTACGCATTTTGTGACTCCAAAATCCATAGTCCTCTCCATGAAAGTGTGGAGGTTTACCAAGAGGAATGGAAAGCAAATGAGCATTCGAATTTTACGGGATACGAGAATAATCAAAAGAAAAGTTTGAGTTGACCGTTTTCTTTTTCTCGTCGTAGTCGTCATCGTCTCTTTGGGAAGAAGAAGACTCGTCGCTGTCGTAGTAGACTATCTTCTTGATGTCATCTCTTCTTCTTCCCGTCTTTCTTTTTGTGACTCGAGCCAGAGTCGGTGGGCTTATCATCTCTTGGCTCGTTGAAGGTGGACTCCTTCTCCTTATCGTTGACCACCATCCCCTTTCCCTTAGGATCCATTTCTTCGAGCGATTAGTCCCTTTCGTGAAGAGAACGACTCTGATACCAATTGAGAGCACCTAGAGGGGGGTGAATAGGTGATCCTGTAAAAACTTGAAACTTAAAGCCACAAAACTTGGTTAAGTGTTAGAGAGATAATGCCAAGTGACTATAAAGCGAGCTCTTGTGAATCACAACAATCACACAAAAAGCAATCACAAGAGACACGCGAGTTATCCCGTGGTTCGACAAGTACAACACTTGTCTACCTCCACGTTGTGGCGTCCCAATGGACGAGGGTTGCACTCAACACCTTTCAAGTGGTCCAAAGACCCACTTGAATACCATGGTGTTTCTCTTTATTTCACTATATCCCGTTCGCGAGGAATCTCCACAACTTGGAGCCTCTCGCCCTTACAATTTGATGATCACAAAGAAGCACGGAAGTAAGGGTGGGAAAAGCAACACACACAAGACTCAAAGCAAGAGCACAAACACGCACACTAGCCAACAACTTGAGCTAAAAGTTCACACACGGAGTTCTTGACTCAGAAGGAGCTCAAATTGCTATCACAACGAATCAAATACGCTAGAATGGAGTCTTGGTGCTTAGGGATGATCAAAGAATGCTTGGTGTACTCCTCCATGCGCATAGGGGTCCCTTTTATAGCCCTAAGGCAGCTAGGAGCCGTTGGAAGCAATCCAGGAAGGCAATTCTTGCCTTCTATCGGGTGGCGCACCGGACAGTCCGGTGCACCACCGGACAGGCACTATTCATAGTCCGGTGCAGATTGCTTTCCTAAATTGGCATAGCCGACCGTTGAAGATTTGGAGCCGTTGGTGCACCAGACACTGTCTGGTGCACACCGGACAGTCCGGTGCCCCCATCCGATCGTTGGCTCGGCCACGCGTCACGCGCGGATTGCGCGGCCGACCATTGGCGCAGTCGACCGTTGGCTCACCGGACACTGTCTGGTGCACCACCGGACAATCCGGTGCACCCAGACCGAGCAGCCTTTTGGCTGAACACAGCCAACTTATCTCCAAAGTGATTTCTCCTGTTTCTAGCACTTAGACACAATACATTAGTCTTCAAAACAATGGACTAAGTCTAGAAACATACCTTTAATCTTGATTTGCACTTCTTGAGTCTTTGGCACAAATATTACTCAAAGCATTTGTGTGGAGCACTTAATCACCAAAATCTTATAGAAATGGCCCAAGGGCACATTTCCCTTTTAGTTTGTTATTCAATCAAGTCGTTTTTTATTTAGTAATGCCATATCTGATATAATATCAATTTATATGTGTAGGTTTAGAATGAATCGTCCTCTTTTCTTGTGCATAATGCATGCAGTTGAAAATCATGATGATTATTTCAAGCAGAGAAGAAATGCAGCTAACGTACTTGGATTAAGTTGCTTGCAAAAGGTAATTGCGGCATTTCGTATGTTAACTAATGGGTTAGCAGCAAATGCCACAGATGAGTATATTTGTATTGGAGAAAGTACTGCTATCGAGAGTTTACAAAAATTTGTTACGGCAATTGTTGAAGTTTTTGAAGATGAGTACCTGAGATCACCTAATAAGAACGACACAACTCGCTTACTAGAGATTGGAGAGGAGAGAGGTTTTCCTAGCATGCTAGGTTCCATAGATTGTATGCATTGGAAGTGGAAGAACTGCCCTACAGCACATCACGGTATGTTCTCCGGTCATGTTCGTGAACCAACAATTATCTTGGAAGCAGTCGCTTCTAAAGATCTCTGGATTTGGCATGCAGTTTTTGGTTTACCCGGATCTCGCAATGGTATCAACGTTCTACAACGCTCTCCCTTGTTTGCCAAGTTAGCTGAAGGTGAAGCGCCAGAAGTCAATTATATCATCAATGGTCATGATTACAATATGGGATACTATCTTGCAGATGGCATATATCCATCTTGGGCCACTTTTGTAAAGACTATATCACAACCACAAGGCAATAAGAAAAAATATTTTGCAAAAGCCCAGGAAGCGGTAAGAAAGGATGTTGAACGAGCCTTTGGAGTTCTACAAGCTCGCTTTGCCATTATTCGGGGCCCAGCTCGTTTATGGGACATAGAGACATTGGCATACATTATGAAAGCTTGTGTCATCATGCATAATATGATTATTGAAGATGAAGGAGATGTGGATGCAAAAGAATGTTTTGACTCCTCTGAAGATAATGTACAACCTTCACACACACATACACCTGATGTTATGGAATTTATCGAGAACCACAAAAAAATAAGAGACAACGAAATTCATCATCAGTTACAAGATCTAGTAGAGCACTTTTGGCAGCATAAACCAGATAAATATTGACTACTTATCTGCATTGGTTTTTGGTTGAGTGTGTGGCCAGATGGAGGTCCTTTAATATTTTTCTACATTTGGTTTGATTCTTAGATGCCACATACTGAATGGTTCTTCGGTTATTGTATTTTTTTCTTATAACCATTATATTTGCTTTGGTTCTCTCTCTACTAGTCCGGTTCTCTCTTCAAATTTATAAGAACTCATCCTAAACTCTGTTAAGTATCGCATTGTTATCATACAGAAATGTCATCGAACAAGTAATTTATTTAACAGAATCCAACCAATCTAATTCTACGATTACATGAAGCATATAGTCACAATTAAAAGTTGATCCCACGACGACGGTTTATCTCACTTCGTAGGCTTTTGTAATACTGCTGCTGATCTGCATCCATTCCACTAATGTCCACTGTCATTATTCTTTCTTCCTCTAGCATTCTCTTCATATGCATACGGTCTTGTTCATTTGCAACCCTTGTTCGCTCTATCTCAAGTCTTTCCTTCTCAATTTCTAGAGATTTGTTGAATCTTTCTTCCTTCTTCACTTCTTTGTCTACATAAGATTGTTTCTTTTTCTCCCACAGATGGTCCAATGCCTCAATGCAACCATCAGCACCACCTCGGCGTAATAGTTGCTTACTCTTCTTCCTGCCAAAGGGTCTTGTAGGTGCATCACCCTCCAGAGCTGCATCGCCACTTAAGGTACCAGTCAAATCTATAACTGAAGATGATGCCTTATGTTTCTTGTTACCATATTTTGTTGAAGCTAATTGATTCATCTTTTCATTCCACTTTGGCTCTAGTCGTAAAATATTCCAACAGTGTATGAACTGAAATGATTTGTTATCTTTATCCTCAGCTTTGTACAAAGAGCATGCATCAGTGAGCTGCACAAGTACAATTATGAAAACAAGAGTTTCATGTGTGCATATTAAGTACATCTAAGAGAATAACCAAAATTCAGGCATTAGTTAATTGGTACCTTGTTTTCAAAAGTCTTTCCACTTTCATTCCTACCCTCAATCCAAGACATACAACCACAGAACTTATTCACACACTCTTGGATCGTGGCCCAGTGATGCATAAGTGAATTTTGGCTGCGATCTAGTACGATTTTCTTTTCAGAGTGGAAGAAATCATATACCCTTGTCCAATAAGCAGAACGTTTTTTATTTGTGCCTTGAATTGGATCAGTACCTATATTCAACCAGGCTCTAACAAGCAACAAATCCTCCTCCTCACTAAAATGCTTCAATCGTTTTTTGTTACCTTTTTTCATGGAAACAATTTCCACATTTGGTGATACCTGCTCCATGGGAGTACTAATTGAATCATTCCAACCAATAATGTTATTGTATTCAGTCCCATTCAACAAGCCTATATAAAATCCATCTCCTGCCATTCTCAACTTTACAACACGATTCAGTTGACGTAGTACCCTACAAAGACAGGAAGCACAATTGTAGAAGATAGTTGTTGCTTCCATATCCGATGCTACTACAAACAATAACGAAACTAAATAGGCAACAATACTAGTCAAACAACAATGAATACAAACCCACTGAATCAGATAAAGTTGAGGCCAAATCTTCTATTGATAGTAAAATTAGTGAATGCAGCCAATCTAATTAGTTTGTTTCCAATCCTTTTGTGAAGGCTGAGGAGTCGTGAGGTTGCATGCCAAGTGATGGATGAGACCGAGCCCTATAGCAATGGCCACGAGGAGGTACATGCTAGCTTTCCCCAAATCACTTTGAATCTACATCCAAGTTCTAGTTTTACTTTGAATCCACAAATCTATCTACAACTGACCTGAGCGTCGGAGGATGCGCAGGATGGTGATGAGTGCGCCGGCCACCGGGGATTGCTTGCAGGGAGGAGGCACAGGATGGCGGGCACGCCAGCGATTGGCTGTAGGGACGAGGTGCGGGACGGTGGCGACCATGACGGTGAATGCGTGCGGGGAGAAGGAGACGTGGGATTGTAGCGACCAAGTACGCGCGAACCAGTAAAATCAAGACGATTTCGCGCCAACTCGCGTTTCTGGGGCATCTAGAAAAATCCCGTTTCCTAGATACAAACGAGAGACTTTTGAGGGGCACAAAAAAGTGGGGCCAGTGTCGGTGTTTTGGGTCCGACCGCACACCCGGGGTTGCCCCTCAAGGTGCTTTTTTAGGAGTAGGACGGTGTTTTCGACTGTAGTTCAATGGTTCGTGTCAGATGCATGAGAGACAGTGGACAAAGGTTTACAGGTTCGGGCCGCTTTGAAGTGCGTAACACCCTATGTCCTGGTGAGAGTGCTTTTGCACGGTGGGTTACAAGGAGTTCTCTAGCACCGAGAGTACAGAGAATTGGGAGGATAACTAAGCAGTGGGTCTCTTTTTCTGAAGGGATGCCCCCTAGGCCTTATATACTCGACCGTGGGATAGTACATGCAGATATGATAACAATGTGCACCTAAAAAATAGTGAACCGAATGAGTCTATCTTCCCATAGTTCTACCAACTCATCCGCGCTTGGTTCCGTGGTACGGGGTTCCAGCGCGAGAAGGTCGGGTTACTGTTGTAACACCCGGTTTTAAGGAACAAAGCCGGGTGCATCTCATACATGCGCCAAGAAGACAACATATATAATAACAGAGTGCATAGAGATAAATGTCATAAAACATCAGAGTAATTATTACATAGCGGAAGACTTATTACGAAATAAAGGAATAAATGTAAAACGAACTAAGGATCGTTGGCGCCAATGTCGACTGAGAAACGCCACCTAGATCAGATCGAACTCCTCAGTGTTAGGCGGCTCCTCTTCGACCACCTGTTCTTCTCCTGTGGGGGGGTGTGAGACAGCAAGAGTGAGCTCACATACGTTCATAGCTCAACAAGTCGTGGGGAATAATGTGGCATGAACTCACCAAAGGTGGGAGTTCATGAAGTGTAAGGCTGATCAATGAATTAGAGGCTAAGGCTGAGCATTGCTTTTATAAGTTGGTCAAAATTTTATTAGCAATCACTAAGTGTAAGTAAATACCAAACCTTAATAATAATAAAGAACAGTAATAGTAAAATAATCCCAAATGCGATGCAAATGTCAAATTGAATTTAAATTCCATAATTAATCATGTGAGGGTCCGAGCCGCTCTTGACCGTGAGCACGGCTAGTATACTAGTTTTACACTCTGCAGAGGTTGCGCATCTTTACCCACAAGTCATGTTACCCATCTGCCAAGAGACGGCCAATCCCATACACCTCTACCGAGGAGGCGAGGCAGGGTAACACTACGAGGCCTTTACAAAGTTCCACTAGCTTCAGACTACCCGCTACAGTTTATAGGAAGCTCCAGTGCAGGGTTCTTGCCGACCGCCATCGCAGCAAAATCAAACAAGGACCTCCATACACTGACCACTCCCCTACTGCCCTTGCCCCTTTCGGGTAAGGTAGCCCTCCCCTAGCTTTCCTAGTTAATCAGCCAAGGGCGTCCCATTAAACCCTTGTGGTAGCACTGTTTTCCCGGGTGGTCGCTCCATGTTCCCATTAATTTAATGATCTTAACATGAACAGTAATAATAACAAGATAATAACAGAATAATCATGAATAGTGTATCTTCATACCCAATCCACATAAAGCAATAGCAAGTACTACCCAAAAATATTTCAGGGGTGAACAAGGTATAGAGGTAATCAAAACTGGGGTAACATAAAGGATCCCATCAAAATTAACCTATGCAGATCATTAAAATTAATAAGAACATGGCTGGGAAAAGTAAGTGATCAAGGGCACAACTTGCCTTCAATGAGCTCCTGCTCAGCTATCTCTACTTGTTGAACCTCAGTTTCCACAGTGGCTTGCTCGTCTACTCGCATCAACACAATACATACATAGTATAGCAAAAATTAACATTGCACCAAACATGTAAATATAATACACAGTAAAAATCTACACATTAAAATGAAATCATAGGAATTGGAATCACTAAATTTGGAGTTATAGTTTTTAAGTTATGGATTTTCTAATGTTTTATGTGCTTAATACAAGATTAAGTGAAGGAATAATGTTAATTTGTTTGTCATGTCAGAACAGAGGCACTAATGGGTAGACAATATTATTATAAAAATTTAGGAACTGGAATGGATCGATTTGGAGTTCATATGCATTTTCTATGAATTATACAAATTTCTAGAATTGTTTTTGTATTAAAAACGAATTTCTAATATCAATTCTCTGTTTTTAATATTCCCTGGACTAGGCCTCGAATTCCAGAAAACACAGGGGCCCTGTCGCAAAATACCCCAGACTCAGGGAACAGTCAATACGGACGGCGGGTTGATTTTCGCTTTACTCAGGGTCTCTTTAACAAAAGGTGCAGGCCGAAGGGGTATCGAGCGTTTCTGGCCGTCCGATCGAAAACCAGGGGCTCTGATTAAATATCTAAACTCGCGAACCGGTACGCCGCACTGGCCACCGGATCAAGATCTTACGGCTCAGATTTTAAACGACCGAGATCTACCCTGAGCCCTCCGATCGATATCCAACGGTTCACGGTTCATCCCCAACTCGATATGTCTTGACCAAATCCTAGCCGTTGCTAACCAGATCAACGGTCCACGCTGCATCCCCTTCCTCGAGCCGAGGCACGACGGTGCTCCCCCGCACGGCGGCGAGCCCGCCGGGATTTCGAATTCGGCCGGCCCGAGCACCCATCAACAATTAACTCGCGCCACGCAAAGTTGATGCATCCCTAAACTCGATCCCCCAATCAATTTTGGCCGACCCCGAGTGCCCGACTCGGTACACGGCACACTGCGGCGGCGCCATGGCCGGATAGCGGACCCAGGGGTATAGCTACACCATTTTACAATTCGATAGCGCATAGCCTAAAGGAAGGGAGGACGGATACGATGGCGACTCACCGACGGACGGCCGAGGCTAGACGACGCTCGCCCACGGGGAGGGGCGGAACTCGCCTGCAGTGATCACGGCGGCGAGCAATTCGCACACAACACCAACGCCAATCTCCAATTGAGCGCGCGACCGACTTCCTTGGACGATTGCGATCCCACTCGGCCCCACGCCGAAGCGAAATCGCCCGCACCGAAGAAGTTCACCGGCGACGCGACAAGCTCACCCTGGCGACGCCCGATCCCCACCTTTGTTCTCTCTTTTCGCGGCGGTGAGGTCTACTAGAGCCTATCACGGCGTACTGGAAATCAGGGAGGCACCCAGGGGGTTCTTATCCTCGAGTCAATGCGGCCCCAACGTGCCCGATTTACGCGCGAGCTTGAACGGCTCGGCCGAAGGACGGGGACGACGAGCAGCTCGTTCTGTTCCACGGGTCCCACCCGCCAGTGAGCACACAAGCACCCGAGAGACCGGTCCACGAGCAGTGGCCCAGTGAGCGCGCGCGGTAGATGAGAGATCTGACGAAGGTGGCCCGCACGGCGGTGACTGGCGCGAGGGGGGGGGAAGGCTGGCTGGTGGGTCCCACCGATCGGGTCCCCGGCTGATACACGCGCACGCGGGTGAAGGGAATGTGTGGGCCGCGCGCAGTGAAAGTGGAAGTGGGCCAGAAGTGAAGCAGCCGGCCCAGGTAAGCTCTTATTTTTTTTCTTTTTCATTTTTCTTTCTATTTTCTTCATTTCTAAGGTTTTTAGTTTGAAATCAAATTTAGTTTCAAACCTTGCACAAATTTGTTATCAAATCCTATTATGAAATGAAAAGTACAAATTCTAGAAATATATTTATATTATTTTTATTTTCATATCATTTCCCTTCTTACTTTTAAACCCTAGTTTTCAATGTAGGGCTTAATCCAATTTCTAGTCATTTTATATTATTGTTATTTTTATTTAATGCACAAACATAAAAACTCCAACAAATGCACTTTTTCTTTATTTTAGAATAATTGTTTTATTTAGTCACTCTCAATTACATAGGTGCTCTTTTTATGATGCATATGAGACACACAAAATGAGGAGCTCTCTCCCTATTACTCTTGGTATACAACTTTGAGTATTACAAATCCTACCCCCCTTAAAGATAATCTCGTCCTCGAGATTTAAGGAGATCTAGGGAAAAGGTGGGGAAATTCTATACGAAGCTCTTCCTCCCTTTCCCAAGTTGCTTCATCTTCACCGTGGTGGCTCCATTGCACTTTGCACATCTTTATAACCTTATTCCTCGTAACTCGAGTCAAAGTATCCAAAATCTTGATGGGGTACTCAGCATAAGTCAAATCCTCTTGAACACTAAGGTCCTCCATTGGTAACTGTTCCTCAGGTACCCTGAGACATTTCTTTAACTGAGATACATGAAAGACATCGTGAACATCCGCGAGATGATCCGGTAACTCCAATTGATATGCAACTTCTCCCACTCGCTTTAAGATTAAGAAGGGTCCAATAAAGCGAGGGGACAACTTTCCTTTGACTTTGAACCTTCTCATGCCCCGGAGTGGTGACACCTTCAAATAGACATAATCTCCTTCCTTAAACTCAAGCAGTCTTCTCCGGGTGTCAGCATAACTTTTCTGCCTGGATTGTGCAGTTCTCAAATTCTCCCTTATTTGCTGAACTTGTTCCTCGGCTTCTTGTATAATCTCAGGCCCAAACAACTGTCTTTCACCAGTTTGATTCCAATACAAGGGAGTCCTGCACTTTCTGCCATACAAAGCCTCAAACGGTGACATCTTCAAACTGGCCTGATAGCTATTATTATATGAGAACTCCGCATACGGTAGACTCTTATTCCAACTATTACCATGCTGAAGGGCACAAGCTCTCAACATGTCTTCCAATACTTAATTAGTCCTTTCAGTCTATCCATCAGTCTGAGGTAGGCCGAACAATTCAACTTCGTATCCATATTCTCATGAAAACTTTTCCAAAATTTGGAGGTAAACTGTGATTCTCTATCCAAAATGATCTTCTTCGGTACACCGTGTAGAGACACCATCCGAGCCATATATAATTCTACCAATTGAGATCCCTTATAAGTAGTCTTGACCGGAATGAAGTGAGCCACTATGGTCAGTCTTTCCACAATAACCCATATAGAATCGTATGCTTTCGAGGTGCGAGGCAATCCAACAACGAAGTCCATAACAATCTTTTCCCACTTCCACTCGGGTATCTTTAGTGGATGAATTAGTGCAGCTGGCCTCTGGTGTTCAGTCTTAACTCTTTGACACACATCGCACATAGCCACATGTGCAACCACATCTCTCTTCAATCCATACCACCAATACTTCTGCTTCAAATCCTGATACATCTTGGTACTACCAGGATGAATAGAATAATCCGAATCATGGGCCTCCTTCAATATAGTCTCACGAAGGCTATCAATCTTAGGAACTCATATCCGATTCTTGAACCATATTGTGCCTTGCTCATCCTCCGTGAATTTCCGGACCTCGACCTTCAGTAACCAGATCCTTAATCTCTTGTATTTTAGCATTACCGATTTGTTCTTTGCGGATTTCTTGCTCCAAGGTAGGTTCCGCATCAATAATAACTCCTTCAGTATGATCAACTATCCCCAGGTTAAGTCTCCTAAAATCCTAATCAATCTCATCGGGTAGCTGGGCAACAACAGCTGAATGAACGTGCTCCTTTCGACTCAAGGCATCTACAGCCAAATTCGCCTTGCCCGGGTGATAGTGAATTTCCAAATCGTAATCTTTAATAAGCTCCAACCAACGTCGTTGCCTAAGGTTGATATCCTTCTGAGTGAATATATACTTCAAACTCTTATGATCCATGTATACTTGGCACTTAGTTCCCATAATATAGTGTCTCCAAATCTTAAGTGCATGTACAACGGCAGCCAGTTCCAAGTCATGAGTGGTGTAGTTCAGTTCATGCTTCCGCAACTGACGGAATGCATAGGCAATCACATGTCCTTCTTGCATAAGCACACATCCAAGTCCTTGGCCACATGCATCACAATAAATGTCAAATCCCTTCCGTAGATCTGGCATAACCAATACTGGTGGCGACATTAGTCTCTCCTTCAATTGATCAAAGCTTTCTTGGCATTTCTCATCCCACTTAAATTCTTTTCCTTTCCCCAGAAGCGAGGTCATGGGCTTGAGAATCTTAGAAAATCCTTCAATAAATCTCTGATAGTATCCTGTAAGTCCCAAGAAACTCCGAATCTCCATGATTGTAGTGGGTATGCTCCACGCCACTATCTCCTTGACTTTAGCAAGAACCACTAATATTCCTCCATTAGAAATGATATGTCCAAGAAAGGGCACACCGCCTATCCAAAACTCGCATTTGCTGTACTTGGCGTAGAGTTGAATATCTTGAAGCTTCTGCAGTACCAATCACAGATGTTCCTCATGATCACTATCACTCTTGGAATAAATAAAAATATCATCGATGAAAACCACGACGAATCTGTCCAGATTATGAACACCTTATTCTTTAGATCCATAAAATAGGTTGGTGCATTAGTTAGTCCAAATGTCATAACGGTGAACTCATATAATCCATATCGAGTTGAGAAAGCCGTCTTAGGAATATCCGAGGGTCTAATCTTCATCTGATGGTATCCCGATCGGAGATCTATCTTCGAGAATACTTTAGCACCTCGCATCTGATCAAATAAATCCTCAATACGGGGTAACGGATACTTGTTCTTCACCGTAACATCATTAAGAGATCTATAATCCACACACATTCTTTGTGATCCTTCCTTCTTATGTACAAACAGTACCGGTGCTCCCCACGGTGAGGAACTCGGACGAATGTACCCAGCCTCTTGTAACTCAGTTAACTGCTTCTTCAGTTCCTTCAACTCCTCTGGAAAGACATCCGAAAAATCTCTAACCGCACGGATGTTGACACCAACAAACTTCTCATCTACTAAGAATGCCGCTAGTCTGATGGTGGTAGTTTCTGCAACTTCAACTTCAAATCTTTGTCCTCTGGAACTGGTGAGTTCTACGGTTCCCTTAGCACAATGTACAAAGTGCCTTTGCCTTTCTTAACCATGACATACCAAGGATCATGTCTATAGTGCTCTCTTCTAACACTATAGGGTAGTAAATCTGGGTTAGAAATACAGGGTAAGAAAGGAAGAATTGTAGACAAGGCGAGTAATTACGAGGAATGTTACTGCGGGGGATTTATTAGCTAAGTAGATTAGTGTTTTATCCACTAAAGTTAATACATTACCTTATGGTGGTACATGCTAAGATGCCCAACTATAATGTCTCAATCAATCAAAGAAGCAAATCAAGCATTGATCATCAGAACAATCAACCAACTTTTTTTTTAAATAGAGAAAATAGTTTTAATTTTGTCTTAGGTCTCCTATCTCTGAAAGGTCATAAATGTAGGATTCCAAGGTGTGAAATCCATCTTGTCTTAGAGTAGAAAAGATAAGAATGATCAGAGTAGAACAGTAGAAGGTGAGACAGGGTCAAGATAAGTATAGAAAGAATCAGAGTAAGGTAAGTATAGAGGAATTCAGAATAAGGTAAGTAGGTAAGGGTTTGTCCATTTCTATCTAGGTTTCGTCCTATAGTCAACATTTCCTCTGATACCACTTCTGTAACACCCGGTTTTAAGGAACAAAGCCGGGTGCATCTCATACATGCGCCAAGAAGACAACATATATAATAACAGAGTGCATAGAGATAAATGTCATAAAACATCAGAGTAATTATTACATAGCGGAAGACTTATTACGAAATAAAGGAATAAATGTAAAACGAACTAAGGATCGTTGGCGCCAATGTCGACTGAGAAACGCCACCTAGATCAGATCGAACTCCTCAGTGTTAGGCGGCTCCTCTTCGACCACCTGTTCTTCTCCTGTGGGGGGGTGTGAGACAGCAAGAGTGAGCTCACATACGTTCATAGCTCAACAAGTCGTGGGGAATAATGTGGCATGAACTCACCAAAGGTGGGAGTTCATGAAGTGTAAGGCTGATCAATGAATTAGAGGCTAAGGCTAAGCATTGCTTTTATAAGTTGGTCAAAATTTTATTAGCAATCACTAAGTGTAAGTAAATACCAAACCTTAATAATAATAAAGAACAGTAATAGTAAAATAATCCCAAATGCGATGCAAATGTCAAATTGAATTTAAATTCCATAATTAATCATGTGAGGGTCCGAGCCGCTCTTGACCGTGAGCACGGCTAGTATACTAGTTTTACACTCTGCAGAGGTTGCGCATCTTTACCCACAAGTCATGTTACCCATCTGCCAAGAGACGGCCAATCCCATACACCTCTACCGAGGAGGCGAGGCAGGGTAACACTACGAGGCCTTTACAAAGTTCCACTAGCTTCAGACTACCCGCTACAGTTTATAGGAAGCTCCAGTGCAGGGTTCTTGCCGACCGCCATCGCAGCAAAATCAAACAAGGACCTCCATACACTGACCACTCCCCTACTGCCCTTGCCCCTTTCGGGTAAGGTAGCCCTCCCCTAGCTTTCCTAGTTAATCAGCCAAGGGCGTCCCATTAAACCCTTGTGGTAGCACTGTTTTCCCGGGTGGTCGCTCCATGTTCCCATTAATTTAATGATCTTAACATGAACAGTAATAATAACAAGATAATAACAGAATAATCATGAATAGTGTATCTTCATACCCAATCCACATAAAGCAATAGCAAGTACTACCCAAAAATATTTCAGGGGTGAACAAGGTATAGAGGTAATCAAAACTGGGGTAACATAAAGGATCCCATCAAAATTAACCTATGCAGATCATTAAAATTAATAAGAACATGGCTGGGAAAAGTAAGTGATCAAGGGCACAACTTGCCTTCAATGAGCTCCTGCTCAGCTATCTCTACTTGTTGAACCTCAGTTTCCACAGTGGCTTGCTCGTCTACTCGCATCAACACAATACATACATAGTATAGCAAAAGTTAACATTGCACCAAACATGTAAATATAATACACAGTAAAAATCTACACATTAAAATGAAATCATAGGAATTGGAATCACTAAATTTGGAGTTATAGTTTTTAAGTTATGGATTTTCTAATGTTTTATGTGCTTAATACAAGATTAAGTGAAGGAATAATGTTAATTTGTTTGTCATGTCAGAACAGAGGCACTAATGGGTAGACAATATTATTATAAAAATTTAGGAACTGGAATGGATCGATTTGGAGTTCATATGCATTTTCTATGAATTATACAAATTTCTAGAATTGTTTTTGTATTAAAAACGAATTTCTAATATCAATTCTCTGTTTTTAATATTCCCTGGACTAGGCCTCGAATTCCAGAAAACACAGGGGCCCTGTCGCAAAATACCCCAGACTCAGGGAACAGTCAATACGGACGGCGGGTTGATTTTCGCTTTACTCAGGGTCTCTTTAACAAAAGGTGCAGGCCGAAGGGGTATCGAGCGTTTCTGGCCGTCCGATCGAAAACCAGGGGCTCTGATTAAATATCTAAACTCGCGAACCGGTACGCCGCACTGGCCACCGGATCAAGATCTTACGGCTCAGATTTTAAACGACCGAGATCTACCCTGAGCCCTCCGATCGATATCCAACGGTTCACGGTTCATCCCCAACTCGATATGTCTTGACCAAATCCTAGCCGTTGCTAACCAGATCAACGGTCCACGCTGCATCCCCTTCCTCGAGCCGAGGCACGACGGTGCTCCCCCGCACGGCGGCGAGCCCACCGGGATTTCGAATTCGGCCGGCCCGAGCACCCATCAACAATTAACTCGCGCCACGCAAAGTTGATGCATCCCTAAACTCGATCCCCCAATCAATTTTGGCCGACCCCGAGTGCCCAACTCGGTACACGGCACACTGCGGCGGCGCCATGGCCGGATAGCGGACCCAGGGGTATAGCTACACCATTTTACAATTCGATAGCGCATAGCCTAAAGGAAGGGAGGACGGATACGATGGCGACTCACCGACGGACGGCCGAGGCTAGACGACGCTCGCCCACGGGGAGGGGCGGAACTCGCCTGCAGTGATCACGGCGGCGAGCAATTCGCACACAACACCAACGCCAATCTCCAATTGAGCGCGCGACCGACTTCCTTGGACGATTGCGATCCCACTCGGCCCCACGCCGAAGCGAAATCGCCCGCACCGAAGAAGTTCACCGGCGACGCGACAAGCTCACCCTGGCGACGCCCGATCCCCACCTCTGTTCTCTCTTTTCGCGGCGGTGAGGTCTACTAGAGCCTATCACGGCGTACTGGAAATCAGGGAGGCACCCAGGGGGTTCTTATCCTCGAGTCAATGCGGCCCCAACGTGCCCGATTTACGCGCGAGCTTGAACGGCTCGGCCGAAGGACGGGGACGACGAGCAGCTCGTTCTGTTCCACGGGTCCCACCCGCCAGTGAGCACACAAGCACCCGAGAGACCGGTCCACGAGCAGTGGCCCAGTGAGCGCGCGCGGCAGATGAGAGATCTGACGAAGGTGGCCCGCACGGCGGTGACTGGCGCGAGGGGGGGGGGAAGGCTGGCTGGTGGGTCCCACCGATCGGGTCCCCGGCTGATACACGCGCACGCGGGTGAAGGGAATGTGTGGGCCGCGCGCAGTGAAAGTGGAAGTGGGCCAGAAGTGAAGCAGCCGGCCCAGGTAAGCTCTTATTTTTTTTCTTTTTCATTTTTCTTTCTATTTTCTTCATTTCTAAGGTTTTTAGTTTGAAATCAAATTTAGTTTCAAACCTTGCACAAATTTGTTATCAAATCCTATTATGAAATGAAAAGTACAAATTCTAGAAATATATTTATATTATTTTTATTTTCATATCATTTCCCTTCTTACTTTTAAACCCTAGTTTTCAATGTAGGGCTTAATCCAATTTCTAGTCATTTTATATTATTGTTATTTTTATTTAATGCACAAACATAAAAACTCCAACAAATGCACTTTTTCTTTATTTTAGAATAATTGTTTTATTTAGTCACTCTCAATTACATAGGTGCTCTTTTTATGATGCATATGAGACACACAAAATGAGGAGCTCTCTCCCTATTACTCTTGGTATACAACTTTGAGTATTACAACTGTTGTGATTACTTGCTTGAAGTTACTGGGCCGTCTGGGCTCATATCGACCCAGCCTTGTGTCGATCTGCTTCACTGGTCGTCTTCCCCAGGCCCACGAAGGAATGACCTTACGATCTATTGGACCCTTGGGCCTTTCGTGAGGTCTTTTATCCTTCCAGTGGACCCGGGGGATATCTGTCCCCCACAAGCCCCCGATCTTTGGGTTGATTTAAAATAATCGGCCCGAAGATCCTAGGTCCAACTTGGGGTCTTTGTCTATAACAGGAAATGCTTTCTGGGTAATCCGGTAAAAACGACTTCTTGTTGTCTCCTTCTGCTTTTATCACTCGGAAATTGGTGTTCTGTCCCGGTCTCACGCTTTAGAGGTTAGCGTTTCGTTTTGCAGGACTTAAAACTTGTTGGGTGCACCTCAAAGGTGCACCCAATGGGTGTAGCTCCCGAGCTTCGAGTGGATTTTTGAAAATAGTCCATTCGAAGGTCTTCATTTCGTGCCCTTTTACTAAGAATCATCCTTTCTTTTTGTCGAATGCCATAGAGGTCAGTGTTATATTATTGATATTATGCTTTAGAGGTCAGCATATATTTTTGTTTTTGAGGCCAAGGTTATGATTTGCCCATATCTTGCTAGGTAGTGCAATTTATTTGATCTGCAACTGATTGAACGTTCGATAGACGTCCCCTGGCTAGTCTTCATGTCGTTTCTGTCAATCAGACTTGCACTTCACCGGCTATATTTGGCTTTCCTTTGATCCTTGCTGATATCTGACTTTTGTCTTGAGGTATTCATTGCATGCACTGCACGGATGTGACAGTTTTGGAAAATATACTGATAATTCCTGGGCGTCCCCCCCAATGGGTGTGGGCAAGGGACGGCTTGGTACACTTAGTGTTTAGCGAACTGCTTCTGAGTATTAACTTGATGTGACCGCGGGTGTAATCATATCGCCCGCGCAGTTGACTGGAGTCCCAATGGGTGTGTTGTCCGTGTTGTTGACGAGGATGGTGAAGAAAAGGACAAAGTCCCTCTGAATCGGAAGAACAGCCGGCGTTATGTTGCTAGTGGGGAAAGTAGTGGTGTTCCTTCTCTTGCCTTGTTTGCCCTCATTGGTCTGCAAGAATTATCTCTAGCAAACTTTGATCAGGCTCTTGAGGACATGGTTCTAGAAGATCTGTTATCAGAACCGGTGGATGGTGGCACGATGGATGCTTGTGTTGATGTGCTCGACGCCGGGTTGGGGTCATCTCGGGAAGCGTCCCGTGCCTCATCGACCTTGGAGCGCGGTCTTGAGGGTCAGGAAGCTGATTTGGATTGCCCTGCTCCCATGGAAGTGACTGAGGGACCTTCAGCCTTAGAGGTGGCTGCTGCGGAGAACTCGGTCCTTAAGGACGGTGTTGGCGCCTAACCAGCCCCTGAGGGTGTTGCCGGATATGATCCGGCTCGGATGGGTAGCGCACGCTATGACCCAGCCCCCGAGGGTGTCCGAGCGGGTTCTCCCTCTTGCACTTCCATGGATGTTCACGTTGGGTCTTCTCCTCCACATTCTGGTTGCATGGTGATAGCCCAAGCTTCTAGTCAAGGAGTCGCTTTAGAGGCCAGCGTACCTGACGACAGAGTTTTGGGTTCTGCTGAGGACACTGAATTGGTTCCTGCTGATTCGTTGCAAGGTGCTCCAGGTGGTGATCCTTCACCGAGCCATCAGTTGATCTGTCACGATTTGGGGGTCCCCTCATTCTTCTCCAACCTCCAGGTATTTTGGTTTCTTCTAGTCTGACTTTTTCCCAGGCAGATAATTATTCTCATGTTTGTCTGCTTTTAATGCCAGGCGTTGGTCGATGAGATGTCTAGTCGGCTGAAGTTGCAGGGTGCTTCTGTCCCAGAAGGAGCTTTGTCTCTGGCGCATTGGAATCCGGTGCTGCTTCAGCGGCGTGTTTCTGACTTAGAGGCAGCGAATGCTGGTCAGTGCTCTTTTGCTTCTTTTTGGCTACCTTATTAAACTGCTTCTTACTTTAACACCTTTGCTTGACTGTTTCTCGCCAGATATGGCTCGGCAGTATTCTGATCTTGAAGAAAAACATTCTCAAGGTCAAGCTGAACTGGTCCGGCGGTGCTCTGATCTTGAGGAAAAGTATTCCCAAAGTCAGACTGAGCTGGCCCAGGTTTCTGCTTCTCTGAATGATGCTAACACGCTGAACTCTACTCTCCACGCTCAACTCGACTCTGAAAAGGTGACCTGTGAATCTGGGCTTTGTTTTGTCGTGTTCTTATTGCTTGTTTGACGTTTGAAGAAGCTGATTCTTGTTTGCAGGAAGAAAAACATGCCCTTGTTACTTCTCGTGACAATCTTGACAGGCTATACCGTGACTCCAACAACTCGTTGACCATCTTGGAGAGGAGTCATCGCTTCACCAGGGAGGAGTTAGACAACCATCATTGTAAGCTGCAGGAATCCTTGGATGACGTGATTCGCCTCAGGCAGTTGATATCGACCAAAGATGCTATCATCAAGGATCTGCGTGCTTCCAAGAAATCCGTCGCCCAGGAGCTAGAGACCGCTCAGTTGGCTGTCAAGGTTGCTGAAGAGACTTCCGCTACTCTGAGGGCCCAGCGTGATAAAGCTATGGATAAAGCTATTCGCACGGGGCGGATTCTGATGAGGAGACCTGGTGTGGTTGTCCCTGACGACATAAGGGCTGATGTGAACGCTGCTCCCGATTCCTCAAGTCGCCCTTCTTCGTCGGTTGCTCCTAAGAATAATGTTGCAAAATAGAAAAACATTGCATGCTTTGAGCTCATGGTTAATGTGCTCGGATGTTTTGTTAGAGGACACCTTTTAGTACTGAATACTACTATTGTTCTCCTATTGTTTAGAAGTCAACAGTATCTACATTTGTAGAAGTAAAATGCAGCGTAATGGTTTCGAGACTTCTTCATGGGACATAGAGGCCGCCCCTGGATGAGTAACCGTATACGTGTCGAGTGTGTTGCGCCAATTTAAGTTAGTATTAACTCAAACTGATCGCTCCGTTAGTGTGGTTTAGTGGCCACCCCGAGTTAAGCAAGCGCGAGCATGTTGCACCGTCTTAAGTCATCGCTGACTTAAGCCGATTGCTCCGTTAGTGGGGTATAGTGGTCACCCCGAGTTAAGTAAGCGCGAGCATGTTGCACCGTCTTAAGTCATCGCCGACTTAAGCCGATTGCTCCGTTAGTAGGGTATAGTGGTCAGCCCGAGTTAAGTAAGCGCGAGCATGTTGCACCGTCTTAAGTCATCGCCGACTTAAGCCGATTGCTCTGTTAGTAGGGTATAGTGGTCACCTCGAGTTAAGTAAGCGCGAGCATGTTGCACCGTCTTAAGTCATCGCCGACTTAAGCCGATTACTCCGTTAGTAGGGTATAGTGGTCACCCCGAGTTAAGTAAGAATGCAGGTCGACAATGAATAATTCGAGCGCTCTTGAAGTCTTTTTATTGATGATATATTTCCCAGTTTGCAGAGTACATTGTCGTCCCAATAGCTTTTGAAATAAAGCTAGGGGTAAAACTTCCTGAGGTGTTCTATGTTCCATGAGTTCCCAATTTCCGTGCCGTCCATCTGAGTGAGGCGATATGATCCCGGCCGAGTGACTTCTACTACTATGAATGGTCCTTCCCATAGCGGTGACAACTTGTGTCATCCTTCCCCCGTTAGAATTCGACGGAGGACGAGATCTCCTACTGCGAAGGATCGATGTCGCATGGTCTTATCGTGATAGCGCCTCAGAGTTTGTTGGTACCGTGCTGATTGAATTACCGTGTTCAGCCGTTCTTCTTCGAGTACATCAACATCCTCCAGCCTAGTAGCCTCGGCTTCTGCTATGTTTTCAAAGATCAACCTTGGCGCCCCAAACTTGAGATCAGCAGGTAGTACTGCCTCTGAACCGTAGACCATGAAGAAAGGAGTATTTCCATGCAGAGCTCGACTAGGTTGAGTTCTTAGGCTCCAAACGATTTAGGGCAGTTCCCTTATCCATTTTCCTACGAACTTTTCATTTTTATCGAAGACTTTTTTCCTGAGTGCCTCCAATATCATCCCGTTAGCTCTTTCAACCTGCCCGTTGGCCCTTGGGTGTGCCACCGAAGCATATTTGATCTGAATGCTCTTTTGCTCACAGAAATTGAAGAACTCTGAACTTGTGAAGTTGGATCCCAGGTCAGTTATGATACTATTCGGTATTCCGAACCTGAATATTATGTCTTGTATGAATTCCACGGCCTTAGCTAAAGTTAAAGAAGCAATGGGTTTGAACTCTATCCATTTAGTGAATTTGTCGATTGCTACCAGTATATGTGTGTATCCTCCTTGAGCTTTCTTGAAAGGTCCAATCATATCTAGTCCCCAGCATGCGAACGGCCAAGTTACTGGTATGGTCTGCAGTTGCTGCGCTGGTAGATGTTGTTGTTTCGACAAGTACTGGCAGGCTTCGCACCTCTGAACTAACTCAGCTGCATCACTCTTTGTTGTTGGCCAATAGAAACCCGACCTGAAGACCTTCCCTACCAAAGTTCTGGATGTTGCATGTATTCCACACTGCCCGGCATGGACTTCATCTAGAAGTTGCCTTCCAGTGGATGAGAGGATGCATTTCATGAGGACTCCTGATGCGCCTCTTCTGTATAGCGTTTCTCCAACGAGTGTGTAGTGAGCTGACTGTCTAGCAATGCGCTCGGCTGCATTTTTTTCATCTGGTTCCTCTTCATTCTTTATATATCTGATGATCGGCTTCCTCCAGTCATCAGAATCTGACTCTGGTTGGCTCAAGGTGTTACATTCTTCTGCCTGATCCAGTGAGATGCTTGGGTGCGGTATTTCTTGAACAAAGACTCCAGGTGGGACCTGAGTTCGACTGGATCCTAGCTTGGACAATACATCAGCTGTCGTGTTTCGATCTCTCTCTACATGGTGAAATTCCAGACCTTCAAATTTGTCCTCTAGTTTCTGGACGGCAGTGCAGTATTTTCCCATTGAATCGTTTGAACAATCCCATTCTTTGTTTATCTGGCTTATGACTACCAGAGAATCTCCATATACCATCAGTCTCTTGATGCCCAGTGATATAGCAATGTTCAGACCATGAACCAGAGCTTCATACTCGGCTGCGTTGTTAGAGGCTGGAAATAACAACTGGAGGGCATATCTGAGGTGCTCGCCTCCAGGTGCGGTGAAGAGGATCCCCGCGCCTGCTCCCTACAGTTTTAACGAGCCATCAAAATACATTCGCCATACTTCTACAGTCTCTGGATTATCTGGTACTTGTTGTTCGGTCCATTCTGATACAAAGTCAACCAGTGCTTGAGTTTTGATGGCAGTGCGAGGTCGAGATTCAATGTCATGAGATCCCAGCTCGTAAGCCCACTTGGCTATTCTGCCAATGGCTTCTTTGTTGTGAAGGATATCCCCTATCGGAAAACTAGTGACTACTATGACTTTGTGGTCATCGAAGTAGTGACGTAGCTTGCGTGCAGTTAGAAGTACTACATATAATAGCTTCTGAACTTGAGGGTATTTTTTCTTCGAGGGACCCAGAACTTCACTGATGAAATAAACAGGATGTTGCACTGGGTAGGCATGTCCTTCTTCTGCTCGCTCGACTACTAACGCGGTGCTCACCACGTGAGTCGTGCAAGAGATATACAGCAGCAAATCTTAAGCTGGTTGAGTCGGCGTGGCTCGACGCGGCGGTTTCAGCACTGGTGGTGTTGTCAAGAATTTTTTTAGTGCCTCTAGAGCCTCCTGTGCCTCTGAAGTCCATTGAAATTTGTCCACTTTCTTGAGCAACTTATAGAATGGTAAGCCTTTTTCTCCCAGCCTTGATATGAATCTGCTCAAAGCTGCCATGCATCCGGTGAGTCTTTGCACTTTCTTCTGTGACCGTGGTGCTTCCATCCTCATAATAGCCTCGATATTTTCTAGGTTGGCTTCGATTCCTCAGTGGCTGACAATGAACCCGAGTAACTTTCCTGCTGGTACCCTGAAGACACATTTTTCGGGATTAAGCTTCCATCGATATCGCCGTAGACTGTTGAAAACCAGTTGTAAATCTTCAATAAAATTTTCCGAATTTTCTGTTTTGATTACCACATCATCCACATAAGCTTCCACACGCTTGCCCCAGTGATCGGCTAAGCATGTTTGAATAGCTCTCTGAAAAGTCGCTCCAGCGTTTTTGAGGCCAAACGGCATGGAGGTATAACAGAAAGCACCGAATGGAGTGATGAACGCTGTTTTTTCCTCGTCTTCTTTCGCCAGGCTAATCTGATGATACCCAGAGTAGCAATCCAAGAAGGACAGCATAGAACATCCAGCGGTGGAATCTACCACCTGATCTATCCTAGGGAGCCCAAAGGGATCCTTCGGACAGTGTTTGTGTGACACCCCAGGTGTCTATTTCGCGTTATGTCGGGAGATTAATCCTAATCTCGGATGCTCAGTAAAAATTTCTATTTCTCGATCGTGCCTATCCCTGTTTATCAGGCTTTCTCTCGGAAGTTCACTGAATTCAGAGTTATCGATCGCGAGAAACAACCAATTTTGGAGCATGTTAAAAACTTTTAATTCTCAGAACAAATGCCAACTCGTTAATCATTCTCGCTTTATAATCGCATCTAAAGCCCATTTAATCGAGCACTCGACAGTTGCTAGTCGAGCTGTATCTGAATCCAATTTCTCGATGATTCGATCTATGTCCAAAAAAATTAATCCGACTCCGTACTCTCAAACGGGATGCTCAATATGTCGTCTCTAATCAACTTTATCTAACTCGGCCAAATATCTCCTGTCCGAACCAAATTCAAAACCCCGTATCGACTGTGATTTTAGAATGTCACGATCCGATTTCTCCGGCTAAAAATCCGAAAGCTGGACGTATCCCGAGGCATTTTATTTTTGAATCACGCATAGGGAAATTATTTCCGAGCGAAGTGAAATCCAACTCTCGGCCGAATTAATCGCTCAATCGTCCGTTCGTCGAAACCCAAATTCGCTCTGTTCTCCGAAGAGACGAAATCCGCAGGAACATTTTTAGTCCGGAAAATAAATTAGCGCAGCCTGAATTCGTATTTTGGGCCAAGCCCATTCAAGCCCAATAGGCCCACTAAGAAACCCTAAACCTAGAGCCCCTCTATAAATAGGAGCCCTCTCCCTTGCCCTTAGCAATTTTTCACTCCCACCCCTCAAAAATTTTCAGCCGCCACTTCCTTCTCTCCCTATCTTCTTCTACCTCGCGCAGCAGTCCTCCCACGGCAGCAGGCGCGCCTCGTCCTCCCATGGCCGCCAAGCTCCCTCAACGCCGGCGTTCTCCTCTCCTCCCCACGGCTGCAGCAGAGCGCCCAACTTTTCTTCTCCAGCGCACACCCTCCAGGCGTGGTGGCAGCTCCTCCTCCCTCTGTTCTTTTTTTACCGCTGGAGCAGGATCTCCTTGGGAGCATGCCGACGCCCCAGCTCTCCCCTATGGCCGCCTGCTATCCCCATGGTCGAGGCCTCTGCTCGGCCAGCAACAATGGCGCCCAAGCCCTCCTTCTTCCTCTGCCCAACGCCCCTCTTCTCCATGGCGTTAAGTGCTGAGAAATTTTTTTCTTCCCTGCGCGCAGAGAGCAGTTCCCTCAGTCGACGCCCTTTGTGGCAGCCATGGCATCTCCCTTCCTCTCTGCTCGTGCGCAAGAACCCCCTCACGCGTAGGGAAGAACAACAGCCCACCCTCCAAAACACCGAGCAGCGGCAGCAACCTCCATGGCGCCCCTGCTTCCATCCCATAGCTGAGCGCCGAACTGTTCTCCTTGATGCCCTTTGGCTGCTCGACGGAATGTGCAGCAGCCCGACGGCTCCGCGCACTGTCGGCTTGCTGTTTTGTGTTGAGCAGTGAGCAGCACGCCGTCGACGCCCGCCGTGTGCTCGCTGTTTTGCGCAGCCCAACCGCGCCGTCAAAACCCGTGGTGAGAAATCCCAGCTGTCCTTGGTGCTATTATATTTTTATTTTTGGGCTCGGTGAAATTGTTGAACGGTTGTGTGTGTCTAATCGCAGCTAGCCGTCAATTGCCATTCGTCGCGCACGCGTGTTCGACACAAGACCGGTCGGGTGAACCACGTGCTTGCACAACTCACATCCGATCCTGTTCAGGTTGATTGATTTATAGTTTGCATTATGTATGATTTGGTTGATGTCGGGCAGTGCATGTCTATATGTGGATGTGTGTAATATGTTTCGGTTATGCGCGTTGGTAGGATCACGTTTACGGTTGGAGAACAAAAGGTTATGTGATGTGCGCGATTTGTAGTTGTCTAATTATATTTTAGTCGATGTGGTGTGTATTGGTGTTTGAATATATGTGGCTGCGATGATTCATCTAGGTGTCGCGAGGATGGTTCGTGGGTGGTATTAATCGCTTGCTATACTTCGTCATAAAACAGTGTGTTAGTCGCGGTAAATCTAATAAAGCGTAAAACGTGTTTGGTGGTTTCTATAATCGGCTAATGAGTTAGTCTATGTTAAATATGTCTTATGTATTCATCGTGGCGTAGGATAGCGTGGGTTGAAAATATAAATTGTGTGACAAGGGATTCGTGTTTTAAAGGCGGGATGTGCGAATGATCAGTTGGTGTTTCGCTCGTCTAGTCGCTAAGTGTTGTCATATATAGTTGTGCAAAAATTGATTATGAGAATGCAGTGGTCATGTGATGTGGTTGGATGCGATAAGTAGACTGGAAGTGTGGGTTTGCCTAAGCACGATGTTGTCGGAGGTGTGTATCGAAATGCGATGTAGTAGTGATTGCGTTAGATTAAACGGTAATGTCTCGGGTGCACGCCGCAATATGGTTGTATGCGAGACAGGGTAAAATAAAGTGTGCTCAACCAAAATGTTTGGTCGTGGTAGGTAGAAATTGTCTCGGCTTGAGTAGAGAGGTGATGACATGCCGTAAGTAGTCATCGCTCCCTCTATAATTAAGTCGAGTCTATATGTGTTAGGCGTTCCTCGAATTATGCTTCACATATAATGTATGATTGTGCTCACGATTTTGAGTAGACACTTCAAGTAAATCAAGTAGGATCGTGATACAAGTTGTGTAATGAAGTTAGTTGCTTTGGAATAATTATTGAAATGATCTGTTCTTATGGTAAACGTGTATGTGTTCGTAGTTTGAGAAGTAAATGCCTGGTAATTGCGAATTGGAGATTGAGGGTCTACAATTCGTATGAGTTGGTCAGTGCGTGAAAATACTTGCGAATATGTGTGTCCATAAAAATATTGTAGTGTAGGTTGTGTCTCGGGTTTGGATAATAATAGACTAGCCGACGTGTGTGATGTATAGTGGCCTATGTTGTTGCGCTAGTTAGCCGAATCAATAGATGTGTTTGGGTAAGGTCGTAGTCGCGGTGATTTGCTTTTGAAGTCTGAATGTGTATGTTTATGGTCGTGATGAAAAGTAGTATTGCTCAGGTGATGTCTAAGTTAAAATGTAAGTTATTGGGTGAAAAGCGCTTCGATGTTGATTTTCGTGGAGAACGCGTGGTTAATTGAGTATGGCAAATCTAGCGCACAAAATGACTTGGATAAAATTTATGAGTCAACTTGATGGTCCTAATTTGACTAATTGAACTCTAACAAATGGTAAAGTGTTGGAATAATTCAAGTCTCTAAAACATGACTATTCTTGGATTGTATGGGAGCTGAAATTTACAAGTTGCTGTTTTGGACTGCACACAGTGATTTCCCCGTGCTATATGTTTGATGAGCTAAATTGTGTTTTCTGTAGATATGTACTATAGAAAAGTTGTAGATAACATGATTATCTTGCTTGTACAAAAATTTGACAGCCATAAGCCTGATCGTTTAGGAGTTGTGTTTTTCGCAAGCCCAGCATCTGAATCTGTCGAATTTCAGAACAGATTTCAGAAATTGCAATGGTTGATTAAGTTAATGTTGAAATCAGTTATTGGTGTTCACAAGAAAGTTGTAGACAACTCTATTATCTTACTTGTGTTAAAATTTGACAGCCATAGGTCTGACAGTTTAGGAGTTATGTATTTTACAAATTCAGTAACTGAATCTGTCCAAATTCTGTACAGATTTCAGAAACTGTATTGTTTGCTTAAGTTAATGTTAGAATCAGTCCTTGTCGATTATAAGAAAGTTGTAGAGGCTTTTCTTATCTTGCTTGTGTTAAAATTTCATAACTAAACGCCTGATGGTTTAAGAGCTATGAATTTTATAAACTGCTTGCTGTGTTCTGTCCTCTGTCAGAACAGATTTCGAAAACTGTAATATTTGATTTAGTTAAACCTGGAATCACTTCTTGGTGATTATAAAAGTTATGTAGTACTTTTGCTAAACTTTTCAAAAAGTCTTGGATCACTATTTTTGGTGGTCTGAAGCTTAAGTTATGAATGTTACAATTATGAAGACTGAATCTGTCCAGTTCTGGACAGCAAGGTCTTTTAGTGATATTTACGCTTAGTTAAATGTTGAATCACCCTGTGATGTTTATAAACAATTTGTAGAACATTTAATTAGCTTTTCAGAAAGTCTAGGATCACCTTATTTGGATGTCTGAATTTTCAGTTGTGAATTTTTGAAGTTGCTAACCTGAATCTGTCCAAATCTGGACAGCGCAGTTGTATTAGCACGTTTTGACCTTGCTAAGTGTTGGATCATGTTGTGATGAAAATACCAAAGTTGTAGTCCACTTTCTAAGCTTTCCAGAAAGTCCTAGTTTACTATTTTTGGATTAATATTTGAAGAGTTATGACTGAAACAAACAAGTGCTGTGCTGATGTCCTGAATTTGTTATGTTTGGTGAATGCTCTACTCTGTTGTGTTTGACTCGAGTCGACTGTTTTCTTCGTTTGATGATTGGTTGAACCTGCAGTGCTGATAATATAACTAATACAATTGTTCCTAATTATATAAGTAACAAGTATACATCCCGCTAAGTTAGTGAACCTAATTAGTGCGGGTCTAATAAGTGTTGCCTAGTGAATAATTTTAAAGCCCAATTAAGTATCTAGTTCCTTTTCAACTAAGTCTATCTATATATAAGTCATGGCGAACTTGTGTACTTAACTAATTTAATGTTAGGTAACTAATGGATGATTAACGTCAACATTGTAAATACTTGTGGTCATGCTTGTGTGGTCATGCTTGTATTGGTTAAGTAAAGTAAGCGTCGTCGTCTTTCCAGTGGTAGTAGCTACGTATGCCCGAGGACGTGTAGATAAGTAAAGCTAACATGTGGTTGTCTGCGACGTCTTCCACTTTAATGTTTAGTTCGCCACGGTATCTTTTTATATCTTGTGCTATTTTTGTGCTACTTTCATTATATTCATACATATGCATCTTGCATCTCATTTAGGACCGAGAGGTGACGATCGAGCAAATGATGTGGTGCCAACCACAAGCTGCAATTGGTGGACGACCTGAAGAATGGACTTAACCAGTGGATGCTCGCCAAGCGAGTACCCTCCCTCCCCCAGCAAACACTATCTAAGTGTAAAACAAAGGCAAGCCCCGGTTTTATGCATAACCCGTTATTTATACTATTTTACTTCACTTAATGATTGTAGGATTGATTGTGCACTTAGGTGTAGGAATTGTTTGAAACCCTAGTTGCACGATCTCAGGAATCCTTTTGAGATGAATACTAGTATGACAGGTCGAGTAGCTGCTTTATTTAATTAGGGTCTCGGTAGAAGACGAGTGATTTTTCTAGCACTCGCGCGAGATCAGGAAGTTGATTGTACCCACTTTCACACTGTCATGATACTAGTTGGTGGACCACAATCCATGGGGATTGGTTGTCCACGAGATGGAAAATGGAATAAGGATTAACGTGCGGATACCTGTGTCAAGCGTTTGAACGTACTAAACACATACCGAGAAATATGGTAAATCGGTAAACCTAGTACCTGAGTGAACCTGGCAGTGGACATACCTCCTCACGCGACCTGAGACGTAGTCTCCCATTCCGGTTATGGTGGGTACAAGTGCGGTCACTGCACGACGGCCAGTCGGGGTCAGTGAGGCATTGTACGCCAAGGCGGTGAGACCTGATCTGCTGACAGGGAATCGATGGGGACGGTTGATGTGTGTGGGGACGGAGTGCCTCGCCACGTCGTGTGTTTAGGTTTACCTTGCAAGGATAAAAACTCGATTCGAATCGTCTGCTTCTCGCAGCTAATGAGACTGCTTGATCCATTGTACTGCATTGAGTAATAAGTGGAAAGGAGGTGACTGGCAAAAGATGTTGATTGATAAATATGTTTGATACCATGTATGACTAGCTAGGTACACATCTAGTTAAAAGGATCATACTAAAACTTGAAAAGCTAAAACTTGATTTTAGACTCAGCTAGTGCTTTTGGCAAACCAAACCCCTCAGCCAAACAGCTGCATGTCTAGAGGTAGAGGAGTAGACTCCTCACACCGGGTAAGTCTAGCTGAGTATTAGTATACTCAGCCTTGCTTGTGGCACAATTTTTGCAGGTACTCCTTAGGATGATTGGTTGATGGTGTGACTTGGCCTCCATCCCTGCCACCGGGATAGACGGTCGAGTGGGTTACTGCTTCCGCAGGAGAGGACCAGGAGGAGTAGCGTGGCCAGGCTTCGCCATGTTGCTCGGTTCTTCTCCGTTAGTTATTTCCGCTGCATTAAAAATTTTGGTTATTATTTCTGAAACTCCGATAATGTAATCACTAATGATACTTATTAAATTGTGGTATTATGTTTTATTGTATTTCTCTGTGCCTCACCTTCGTGTGAGCTAGTGGTATTCGATCCTGGATAAGTGGCCTCGTCGGACTAGATCCGAGGGACTGACGATTTATTCCTGTTTAAGTGTGTTGCTGCCCTTAAGGGTGCGACTTAGGCACTTAAGCTGGAATAACTCGGGCGGTTCCGCCACAGCTGGTATCGGAGCGAATACCAGTACAGAGAAGTCAATAAGTCATGATTACCAACCTTTTCTAAAGTAAAACTTGCTAGAAACCAATGTTGGATAGATCGTCAGGACGATCAGGATAGACCTAGGACGTGAAGCCTTAGAAATAGATGGGTAGCTAGGTGGCTATTTATATAGGCCATAAAGGCTACTACTACTATTAATAAGGATGCTGTAGAAGCACCCGAAAAATTAGTTAGGTCTGAGAAGACGACTAGAATGAGCATGCATCATGATTGTCGCATCATTGTCTCTTGTGCACCAACCTGCTTCTCTCACCTTTATTCCAATAATAAGAAATTGTGAATAATGTGCTATATTGCTATGAACTGCAAAAAAGGGTCTTATCCTGTGTGTCATGATAGTCTTGACTAGGTTGTGTTATGTGCTACTCTTGTCTTGCTATCTAGGGAATGTTGTAGTTGTTCAGCCTTTTTGCCCATAACTAGCCAATAGGACCCCCACTCCAAACAACCTTGTGGTTAGTAAGTAAAACCTTTTAAAAAAAAAATTCATGTGCTTGTTTTGGTGTTTCTGGCCCTTGTGTGTTTTACACTTGAATTTACACCTACACAACTTGTAGATTCCCATAGCTTGACCCCTAAATCGGCTAAAGCTTCCTTGTACACTTGTAGTGTCAAAAAAAAAATTGTTGCTGGTGTCTAGTTGCGCAAACCCTATCAAGGCCCTGTTTCTTTCCATAAATCCTTGCCCCTGAAACTTCATAGCATTCTTGTTGATCATCCAGCTGATCTTGTTGCCTACCTCTCCTTTCGCATGGATCTAGTGATCTCTTTCCTTGTGAATCATGTTGTGGCTTTATCATCCGAATCTCTAGATCCCTTAATGATTCTGCCCCGTTATCTGGTTATCTGCTGTAACCCGCTCTCAGGTATCGGATGTTGATCTTGCCTAAATCTCTCATTTCTGATCATTCTCATACCCCTTCTCCAAGGATCTTGACGTTGTTTTGTCAATTTTTATCTCTAAGCAGTGTATCCATTTGGTTCAATGGATTACGTTGTTGACTCTAGTTCTCTCATGTCTCAGCAAGTTACCAATCTTGATCTCATGGTTGATTCCCCTCATATCCACTCTCGTATAAATCTCTGACCTGATAATCTCCGTATTAATCAAAAAAATAATTCTCTCAGTTGAAGAAAGTTCTCATGTGATGCTCTTTTGCCAACAATCTCTGCTTCAACTCTGGTCACATTCTCATTTTCTGAGCCATACTCTCATGGGCTCCATCTATCTTTGCTACGTGGATTTGTCGCTGGTTGCGTTGGTAATGGTGTTATGACTAATGACCGGTGGTGCCGTGACGAAACCGAGAGCCTACTATGGTGCACACATGGTTGAGCTACTCGGCACGCGCTGGTATCGCGGTTAATAGTCGTGATCCATTACGAGACTATACTGATGTGTTGTATCTTGTGAACATTCTCTCAAAGTGATCGCAGCATTTTGTCTCAGCATGCCGCGATATTCTATCTGAATCCATCTTCATTATCTTGTCCGATCCCATCTCATGAATTTGCATCTATCTCTAGCCTGGGAGTTACATGCTTCTCCACCCTTGAAGATCCTCATTCGAATCTCGGGACGAGATTCTGTTTAAGGGGGGAAGGCTGTGACACCCCAGGTGTCTATTTCGCGTTATGTCGGGAGATTAATCCTAATCTCGGATGCTCAGTAAAAATTTCTATTTCTCGATCGTGCCTATCCCTGTTTATCAGGCTTTCTCTCGGAAGTTCACTGAATTCAGAGTTATCGATCGCGAGAAACAACCAATTTTGGAGCATGTTAAAAACTTTTAATTCTCAGAACAAATGCCAACTCGTTAATCATTCTCGCTTTATAATCCCATCTAAAGCCCATTTAATCGAGCACTCGACAGTTGCTAGTCGAGCTGTATCTGAATCCAATTTCTCGATGATTCGATCTATGTCCAAAAAAATTAATCCGACTCCGTACTCTCAAACGGGATGCTCAATATGTCGTCTCTAATCAACTTTATCTAACTCGGCCAAATATCTCCTGTCCGAACCAAATTCAAAACCCCGTATCGACTGTGATTTTAGAATGTCACGATCCGATTTCTCCGGCTAAAAATCCGAAAGCTGGACGTATCCCGAGGCATTTTATTTTTGAATCACGCATAGGGAAATTATTTCCGAGCGAAGTGAAATCCAACTCTCGGCCGAATTAATCGCTCAATCGTCCGTTCGTCGAAACCCAAATTCGCTCTGTTCTCCGAAGAGACGAAATCCACAGGAACATTTTTAGTCCGGAAAATAAATTAGCGCAGCCTGAATTCGTATTTTGGGCCAAGCCCATTCAAGCCCAATAGGCCCACTAAGAAACCCTAAACCTAGAGCCCCTCTATAAATAGGAGCCCTCTCCCTTGCCCTTAGCAATTTTTCACTCCCACCCCTCAAAAATTTTCAGCCGCCACTTCCTTCTCTCCCTATCTTCTTCTACCTCGCGCAGCAGTCCTCCCACGGCAGCAGGCGCGCCTCGTCCTCCCATGGCCGCCAAGCTCCCTCAACGCCGGCGTTCTCCTCTCCTCCCCACGGCTGCAGCAGAGCGCCCAACTTTTCTTCTCCAGCGCACACCCTCCAGGCGTGGTGGCAGCTCCTCCTCCCTCTGTTCTTTTTTTACCGCTGGAGCAGGATCTCCTTGGGAGCATGCCGACGCCCCAGCTCTCCCCTATGGCCGCCTGCTATCCCCATGGTCGAGGCCTCTGCTCGGCCAGCAACAATGGCGCCCAAGCCCTCCTTCTTCCTCTGCCCAACGCCCCTCTTCTCCATGGCGTTAAGTGCTGAGAAATTTTTTTCTTCCCTGCGCGCAGAGAGCAGTTCCCTCAGTCGACGCCCTTTGTGGCAGCCATGGCATCTCCCTTCCTCTCTGCTCGTGCGCAAGAACCCCCTCACGCGTAGGGAAGAACAACAGCCCACCCTCCAAAACACCGAGCAGCGGCAGCAACCTCCATGGCGCCCCTGCTTCCATCCCATAGCTGAGCGCCGAACTGTTCTCCTTGATGCCCTTTGGCTGCTCGACGGAATGTGCAGCAGCCCGACGGCTCCGCGCACTGTCGGCTTGCTGTTTTGTGTTGAGCAGTGAGCAGCACGCCGTCGACGCCCGCCGTGTGCTCGCTGTTTTGCGCAGCCCAACCGCGCCGTCAAAACCCGTGGTGAGAAATCCCAGCTGTCCTTGGTGCTATTATATTTTTATTTTTGGGCTCGGTGAAATTGTTGAACGGTTGTGTGTGTCTAATCGCAGCTAGCCGTCAATTGCCATTCGTCGCGCACGCGTGTTCGACACAAGACCGGTCGGGTGAACCACGTGCTTGCACAACTCACATCCGATCCTGTTCAGGTTGATTGATTTATAGTTTGCATTATGTATGATTTGGTTGATGTCGGGCAGTGCATGTCTATATGTGGATGTGTGTAATATGTTTCGGTTATGCGCGTTGGTAGGATCACGTTTACGGTTGGAGAACAAAAGGTTATGTGATGTGCGCGATTTGTAGTTGTCTAATTATATTTTAGTCGATGTGGTGTGTATTGGTGTTTGAATATATGTGGCTGCGATGATTCATCTAGGTGTCGCGAGGATGGTTCGTGGGTGGTATTAATCGCTTGCTATACTTCGTCATAAAACAGTGTGTTAGTCGCGGTAAATCTAATAAAGTGTAAAACGTGTTTGGTGGTTTCTATAATCGGCTAATGAGTTAGTCTATGTTAAATATGTCTTATGTATTCATCGTGGCGTAGGATAGCGTGGGTTGAAAATATAAATTGTGTGACAAGGGATTCGTGTTTTAAAGGCGGGATGTGCGAATGATCAGTTGGTGTTTCGCTCGTCTAGTCGCTAAGTGTTGTCATATATAGTTGTGCAAAAATTGATTATGAGAATGCAGTGGTCATGTGATGTGGTTGGATGCGATAAGTAGACTGGAAGTGTGGGTTTGCCTAAGCACGATGTTGTCGGAGGTGTGTATCGAAATGCGATGTAGTAGTGATTGCGTTAGATTAAACGGTAATGTCTCGGGTGCACGCCGCAATATGGTTGTATGCGAGACAGGGTAAAATAAAGTGTGCTCAACCAAAATGTTTGGTCGTGGTAGGTAGAAATTGTCTCGGCTTGAGTAGAGAGGTGATGACATGCCGTAAGTAGTCATCGCTCCCTCTATAATTAAGTCGAGTCTATATGTGTTAGGCGTTCCTCGAATTATGCTTCACATATAATGTATGATTGTGCTCACGATTTTGAGTAGACACTTCAAGTAAATCAAGTAGGATCGTGATACAAGTTGTGTAATGAAGTTAGTTGCTTTGGAATAATTATTGAAATGATCTGTTCTTATGGTAAACGTGTATGTGTTCGTAGTTTGAGAAGTAAATGCCTGGTAATTGCGAATTGGAGATTGAGGGTCTACAATTCGTATGAGTTGGTCAGTGCGTGAAAATACTTGCGAATATGTGTGTCCATAAAAATATTGTAGTGTAGGTTGTGTCTCGGGTTTGGATAATAATAGACTAGCCGACGTGTGTGATGTATAGTGGCCTATGTTGTTGCGCTAGTTAGCCGAATCAATAGATGTGTTTGGGTAAGGTCGTAGTCGCGGTGATTTGCTTTTGAAGTCTGAATGTGTATGTTTATGGTCGTGATGAAAAGTAGTATTGCTCAGGTGATGTCTAAGTTAAAATGTAAGTTATTGGGTGAAAAGCGCTTCGATGTTGATTTTCGTGGAGAACGCGTGGTTAATTGAGTATGGCAAATCTAGCGCACAAAATGACTTGGATAAAATTTATGAGTCAACTTGATGGTCCTAATTTGACTAATTGAACTCTAACAAATGGTAAAGTGTTGGAATAATTCAAGTCTCTAAAACATGACTATTCTTGGATTGTATGGGAGCTGAAATTTACAAGTTGCTGTTTTGGACTGCACACAGTGATTTCCCCGTGCTATATGTTTGATGAGCTAAATTGTGTTTTCTGTAGATATGTACTATAGAAAAGTTGTAGATAACATGATTATCTTGCTTGTACAAAAATTTGACAGCCATAAGCCTGATCGTTTAGGAGTTGTGTTTTTCGCAAGCCCAGCATCTGAATCTGTCGAATTTCAGAACAGATTTCAGAAATTGCAATGGTTGATTAAGTTAATGTTGAAATCAGTTATTGGTGTTCACAAGAAAGTTGTAGACAACTCTATTATCTTACTTGTGTTAAAATTTGACAGCCATAGGTCTGACAGTTTAGGAGTTATGTATTTTACAAATTCAGTAACTGAATCTGTCCAAATTCTGTACAGATTTCAGAAACTGTATTGTTTGCTTAAGTTAATGTTAGAATCAGTCCTTGTCGATTATAAGAAAGTTGTAGAGGCTTTTCTTATCTTGCTTGTGTTAAAATTTCATAACTAAACGCCTGATGGTTTAAGAGCTATGAATTTTATAAACTGCTTGCTGTGTTCTGTCCTCTGTCAGAACAGATTTCGAAAACTGTAATATTTGATTTAGTTAAACCTGGAATCACTTCTTGGTGATTATAAAAGTTATGTAGTACTTTTGCTAAACTTTTCAAAAAGTCTTGGATCACTATTTTTGGTGGTCTGAAGCTTAAGTTATGAATGTTACAATTATGAAGACTGAATCTGTCCAGTTCTGGACAGCAAGGTCTTTTAGTGATATTTACGCTTAGTTAAATGTTGAATCACCCTGTGATGTTTATAAACAATTTGTAGAACATTTAATTAGCTTTTCAGAAAGTCTAGGATCACCTTATTTGGATGTCTGAATTTTCAGTTGTGAATTTTTGAAGTTGCTAACCTGAATCTGTCCAAATCTGGACAGCGCAGTTGTATTAGCACGTTTTGACCTTGCTAAGTGTTGGATCATGTTGTGATGAAAATACCAAAGTTGTAGTCCACTTTCTAAGCTTTCCAGAAAGTCCTAGTTTACTATTTTTGGATTAATATTTGAAGAGTTATGACTGAAACAAACAAGTGCTGTGCTGATGTCCTGAATTTGTTATGTTTGGTGAATGCTCTACTCTGTTGTGTTTGACTCGAGTCGACTGTTTTCTTCGTTTGATGATTGGTTGAACCTGCAGTGCTGATAATATAACTAATACAATTGTTCCTAATTATATAAGTAACAAGTATACATCCCGCTAAGTTAGTGAACCTAATTAGTGCGGGTCTAATAAGTGTTGCCTAGTGAATAATTTTAAAGCCCAATTAAGTATCTAGTTCCTTTTCAACTAAGTCTATCTATATATAAGTCATGGCGAACTTGTGTACTTAACTAATTTAATGTTAGGTAACTAATGGATGATTAACGTCAACATTGTAAATACTTGTGGTCATGCTTGTGTGGTCATGCTTGTATTGGTTAAGTAAAGTAAGCGTCGTCGTCTTTCCAGTGGTAGTAGCTACGTATGCCCGAGGACGTGTAGATAAGTAAAGCTAACATGTGGTTGTCTGCGACGTCTTCCACTTTAATGTTTAGTTCGCCACGGTATCTTTTTATATCTTGTGCTATTTTTGTGCTACTTTCATTATATTCATACATATGCATCTTGCATCTCATTTAGGACCGAGAGGTGACGATCGAGCAAATGATGTGGTGCCAACCACAAGCTGCAATTGGTGGACGACCTGAAGAATGGACTTAACCAGTGGATGCTCGCCAAGCGAGTACCCTCCCTCCCCCAGCAAACACTATCTAAGTGTAAAACAAAGGCAAGCCCCGGTTTTATGCATAACCCGTTATTTATACTATTTTACTTCACTTAATGATTGTAGGATTGATTGTGCACTTAGGTGTAGGAATTGTTTGAAACCCTAGTTGCACGATCTCAGGAATCCTTTTGAGATGAATACTAGTATGACAGGTCGAGTAGCTGCTTTATTTAATTAGGGTCTCGGTAGAAGACGAGTGATTTTTCTAGCACTCGCGCGAGATCAGGAAGTTGATTGTACCCACTTTCACACTGTCATGATACTAGTTGGTGGACCACAATCCATGGGGATTGGTTGTCCACGAGATGGAAAATGGAATAAGGATTAACGTGCGGATACCTGTGTCAAGCGTTTGAACGTACTAAACACATACCGAGAAATATGGTAAATCGGTAAACCTAGTACCTGAGTGAACCTGGCAGTGGACATACCTCCTCACGCGACCTGAGACGTAGTCTCCCATTCCGGTTATGGTGGGTACAAGTGCGGTCACTGCACGACGGCCAGTCGGGGTCAGTGAGGCATTGTACGCCAAGGCGGTGAGACCTGATCTGCTGACAGGGAATCGATGGGGACGGTTGATGTGTGTGGGGACGGAGTGCCTCGCCACGTCGTGTGTTTAGGTTTACCTTGCAAGGATAAAAACTCGATTCGAATCGTCTGCTTCTCGCAGCTAATGAGACTGCTTGATCCATTGTACTGCATTGAGTAATAAGTGGAAAGGAGGTGACTGGCAAAAGATGTTGATTGATAAATATGTTTGATACCATGTATGACTAGCTAGGTACACATCTAGTTAAAAGGATCATACTAAAACTTGAAAAGCTAAAACTTGATTTTAGACTCAGCTAGTGCTTTTGGCAAACCAAACCCCTCAGCCAAACAGCTGCATGTCTAGAGGTAGAGGAGTAGACTCCTCACACCGGGTAAGTCTAGCTGAGTATTAGTATACTCAGCCTTGCTTGTGGCACAATTTTTGCAGGTACTCCTTAGGATGATTGGTTGATGGTGTGACTTGGCCTCCATCCCTGCCACCGGGATAGACGGTCGAGTGGGTTACTGCTTCCGCAGGAGAGGACCAGGAGGAGTAGCGTGGCCAGGCTTCGCCATGTTGCTCGGTTCTTCTCCGTTAGTTATTTCCGCTGCATTAAAAATTTTGGTTATTATTTCTGAAACTCCGATAATGTAATCACTAATGATACTTATTAAATTGTGGTATTATGTTTTATTGTATTTCTCTGTGCCTCACCTTCGTGTGAGCTAGTGGTATTCGATCCTGGATAAGTGGCCTCGTCGGACTAGATCCGAGGGACTGACGATTTATTCCTGTTTAAGTGTGTTGCTGCCCTTAAGGGTGCGACTTAGGCACTTAAGCTGGAATAACTCGGGCGGTTCCGCCACAGTTTGTTGAGATCGGTATAGTCGACGCACATGCGTCAATCCACTTTATTCTTTTTTAGCACAAGAACAGGGTTGGCTAACCATTCAGGATGTAACACCTCTCTAATGAATCCAGCCGCGACCAAGCGAGCTAGCTCAGCGCGAATGGCCTCTCTCTTGTCGGGTGTGAAACGACGTAACTTTTGCCGAATAGGCCTCGCTTGGGGGTAGACCTTCAGTTTGTGCTCGGCCAGTTCTCTCGGGACTCCCAGCATATCCGCAGGCTGCCATGCGAATACGTCTCGGTTATCTTGCAGGAACTGGACGAGCGCGCTTTCCTATTTGTCTTTCAGGCTGGAGCTGATGATGGAGGTCTTGCGTTCATCAGCGAACCCGAGGTTGATCCTTTTGGTTTCTTCAGTCGGCCGCATAGAGGTCGCGGCCTGAGCCTCATTTACAGGTATGCCGAGGTCTTCCTCAGGCTTAGAGTTTGCCTGCATAGAAGAAGTCGCCGACGGTTTGGTGGTGAGGGCCGCCTGGATGGCCACCCGGAAACATTCTGTGGCGCCTTGGAAGTCAGCGCGCACAGTTATGATCCCCTGCAGCCCTGGCATCTTCAGTATCATGTAGGTGTAATGTGGAATGGCCATGAATTTCGCCAATCCAGGCCTCCCGATGATGGCGTTGGACCCGCAGTCAAAGTTCGCCACCTCGAACCTCAGGAACTCGGTTCTGTAGTTCTCCGGAGTTCCGAAGGTGACCGACATGTGAGAGCACCTAGAGGGGGGTGAATAGGTGATCCTGTAAAACTTAAACTTAAGCCACAAAAACTTGATTAAGCGTTAGCACAATAATCGCCAAGTGGCTAGAGAGGAGTTCTTGCAAGACACGATAACCACAAGAGAATCAACATAGATAGACACAGTGGTTTATCCCGTGGTTCGGCCAAGTACAAAACTTGCCTACTTCCACGTTGTGGCGTCCCAACGGACGAGGGTTGCAATCAACCCCTCCCAAGCAGTCCAAAGACCCACTTGAATACCAAGGTGTTTTGCTTTGCTTTTCTATATCCTATTCGCGAGGAATCTCCACAACTTGGAGTCTCTTGCCCTTACACTTGAAGTTCACAAAGAAGCACGAAGTAAGGGAGGGATGAGCAACTCACACAAGACACAAAGATCACAACAAATACGCACACACAAGACCCAGACTTGAGCTCAAGAGACTATCACAAGTTTCTCACTAGAACGGAGCTCAAAACACTAAGAATGTCGAACAAGTGTGCAAGAACGAAGTGTGAGTGATCAACTATGCTCAAAGAATGCTTGGATGTGCTCCTCCATGCGCCTAGGGGTCCCTTTTATAGCCCCAAGGCAGCTAGGAGCCGTTGAGAGCATTCTAGGAAGGCAGATCTTGCCTTCTGTCGCCTGGCGCACCGGACAGTCCGGTGCACACCGGACACTGTCCGGTGCGGATTTGTTTCCTTATTTGGCGAAGCCGGCCATTGCAGATGTAGAGCCGTTTGCGCACCGGACATTGTCCGGTGCACACCGGACAGTCCGGTGCTCCAATGTGACCGTTGGCTCGGCCACGCGTCACATGCGGAATCCTCGGCCGACCATTGCCCCGGCTGACCGTTGGCTCACCGGACAGTCCAGTGCCTCACCGGACAGTCCGGTGAATTATAGCCGTACGCCGTTGATGGCTTCCCGAGGCCGACGACTTCGCCTGTGAACGGCTCACCGGACAGTCCGGTGATTTATACCGTACACCGCCGTCGAAGTCCCGAGAGCAGCAAGTTCGCTAGAGCCAGCCTGGCGCACCAGACATTGTCCGGTGCACCACCGGACACTGTCCGGTGCACCCAGACTGCGCAGACTTTGGCTGAACAAAGCCATCTCTTTTCCAATTCGATTTCTCCTGTTTCTAGCACTTAGACACAATACATTAGTCCATAAAACAATGTACTAAGTCTAGAAACATACCTTTTGAATTGATTTGCACTTTGTCCACCACTTTGCATAGATTAACACAAAAGCACTTGTGTTGGCACTCAATCACCAAAATACTTAGAAATGGCCCAAGGGCACATTTCCCTTTCAATCTCCCCCTTTTTGGTGATTTATGCCAACACAACATAAAGCAACTAGAACAAGTGCAATATCAATGCAAATGAAAACTCAAAGTTGTTTTGATTCAAATTTGGTATATATGGATCATACTTTGCCACCACTTGGTTTGTTTTTGCAAATCAACCTCAATTTTCTATCTCTAAGTCAAACACACTTGAAGAGACATAAAGAGAGTTGTTCCAATAGAAATTGATCACAGTATCAAAAACTCCCCCTATTTCCCATAATCAACCATTCTCCCCACAAGAGACCAACTTTTGACAAAAAGAGCCAATAAGAGTATTTTGACAAAACAAAAGCTCTATTCTATTATTTTCAAAATTCTCAAGTGGTAGCTGATCCATTTATTGCTTTGCCCTTATTTTCTCCCCCTTTGGCATCAAGCACCAAAACAGGATCAATCTTGGCCCTTTAACCCCATTGCCTCACCAAAATCTTCAAATAAGAATACAAAGGCAATAGGAGTACATGAGATGAACTTGGAATAAGTTACCCTCTCATCGGAGTGCAGTGGAAGTCTTTCATGGTCCAAGTCCACCTTTTCCCTTTCAAACCTCCTTTGAGACTAAATTTAGCAAACTCAAGCACAAGGTTAGTCTCAAAGGGTCAAGTTGTAGCACAACTCCCCCTAAATATGTGCATCACTTGCAAAAGGACTTGTGAGGTCCGGGGAGTGTTTGTACAACTTGAGCACCACAAGTAAACAACAAAATGCATAAGGAACATGATCAAAGGCATAAACACATGTATGCTATAAATCAATCCAAGTTCCGTGAATCTAAGACATTTAGCTCACTACGCAGCCTGCAAAAGGTCTTTTCATCTAAAGGCTTGGTAAAGATATCGGCTAGCTGGTTCTCGGTGCTAACATAAAACATTTCGATATCTCCCTTTTGCTGGTGGTCTCTCAAAAAGTGATGCCGGATGTCAATGTGCTTTGTGCGGCTGTGCTCAACAGGATTTTCCGCTATTCGGATAGCACTCTCATTGTCACATAGGAGTGGGACTTTGCTCAGATTGTAGCCAAAGTCCCGGAGGGTTTGCCTCATCCAAAGTAGTTGCGCGCAACACTGTCCTGCAGCAACGTACTCGGCCTCAGCGGTGGATAGGGCAACGGAAGTTTGTTTCTTAGAGTTCCATGACACCAGGGACCTTCCTAAGAATTGGCACGTCCCCGATGTACTCTTCCTATCGACCTTACATCCAGCATAGTTGGAGTCTGAATATCCAATCAAGTCAAAGTTAGACCCCTTTGGATACCAGATCCCGAAGCAAGGCGTAGCTACTAAATATCTAAGGATTCGCTTCACAGCCACAAGGTGACACTCCCTTGGATCAGATTGAAATCTAGCACACATGCATATGCTAAGCATAATATCCGGTCTACTAGCACATAAGTAAAGCAAAGAACCTATCATGGACCGGTATGCTTTTTGATCAACGGACTTACCTCCTTTGTTGAGGTCGGTGTGTCCGTCAGTTCCCATCGTCGTCTTTGCGGGCTTGGCGTCCTTCATCCCAAACCGCTTTAGCAAGTCTTGCGTTTACTTCGTTTGGGAGATGAAGGTGCCGTCCTTGAGTTGCTTCACTTGGAACCCAAGGAAGTAGTTCAACTCGCCCATCATCGACATCTCGAATTTTTGCGTCATCACCCTGCTAAACTCTTCACAAGACTTTTGATTAGTAGAACCAAATATTATGTCATCGGCATAAATTTGGCACACAAAAAGATCACCATCGCAAGTCTTAGTGAAAAGAGTTGGATCGGCTTTCCCAACCTTGAAAGCATTAGCAATTAAAAAGTCTCTAAGGCATTCATACCATGCTCTTGGGGCTTGCATAAGTCCATAGAGCGCCTTAGAGAGCTTACACACGTGGTCGGGGTACCGTTCATCCTCGAAGCCAGGGGGTTGCTCCACGTACACCTCCTCCTTGATTGGCCCATTGAGGAAAGCGCTCTTCATGTCCATTTGGAACAACCTGAAAGAATGGTGAGCGGCATATGCTAGCAAAATACGAATGGACTCTAGCCTAGCCACAGGAGCGAAAGTCTCCTCAAAGTCCAAACCTGCGACTTGGGCATAACCTTTTGCCACAAGTCGAGCCTTGTTCCTTGTCACCACCCCGTGCTCGTCCTGTTTGTTGCGGAACACCCACTTGGTTCCCACAATGTTTTGCTTGGGACGAGGCACCAGTGTCCAAACTTCATTACACTTGAAGTTGTTGAGCTCCTCCTGCATGGCCAACACCCAGTCCGGGTCTAGCAAGGCCTCTTCTACCCTGAAAGGCTCAATAGAAGAGACAAAGGAGTAATGCTCGCAAAAATTAACTAATCTAGAACGAGTAGTTACTCCCTTGCTAATGTCACCCAAAATTTGGTCGACGGGATGATTCCTTTGAATCGTCGCTCGAACTTGGGTTGGAGGTGCTGGTTGTGCTTCTTCCTCCCTCACATGATCATCTTGTGCTCCCCCTTGATCACACGCCTCCTCCTAATGAACCTGTTCATCGTCTTGAGTTGGGGGATGCACCATTGTTGAGGAAGAAGGTTGATCTTGCTCCAATTGTTCCTGTGGTCGCACATCGCCAATCGCCATGGTGCGCATTGCGGCCGTTGGAACGTCTTCTTCATCTACATCATCAAGATCAACAACTTGCTCTCTTGGAGAGCCATTAGTCTCATCAAATACAACGTCGCTAGAGACTTCAACCAAACCCGATGATTTGTTGAAGACCCTATACGCCTTTGTATTTGAGTCGTATCCTAATAAAAACCCTTCTACAGCTTTGGGAGCAAATTTAGAAGTTCTACCTTTCTTCACAAGAATATAACACTTGCTCCCAAATACACGAAAGTAAGACACATTGGGTTTGTTACCAGTTAGAAGCTCATACGAAGTCTTCTTGAGGAGGCGGTGAAGGTAGACCCGGTTGATGGCGTGGCAAGCCGTGTTCACGGCTTCCGACCCAAAGCGCTCGGGTGTCTTGAACTCTCCAAGCATCGTCCTCGCCATATCGATGAGTGTCCTGTTCTTCCTCTCTACCACACCATTTTGTTGTGGTGTGTAGGGAGCGGAGAACTCGTGCTTGATCCCTTCCTCCTCAAGGTACTCCTCCACTTGAAGGTTCTTGAACTCAGACCCGTTGTCGCTCCTTATCTTTTTCACCTTGAGCTCAAACTCATTTTGAGCTCTCCTTAGGAAGCGCTTGAGGGTCCCTTGGGTTTCAGATTTATCCTGCAAAAAAGAATACCCAAGTGAAGCGGGAAAAATCATCAACTATAACTAGACCATACTTACTTCCTCCTATACTTAGATAGGCGACGAGTCCGAAGAGGTCCATATGAAGCATCTCCAAAGGTCTTGATGTGGTCATCACATTTTTGGTGTGATGAGAGCTTCCCACCCGTTTGCCTGCTTGACAAGCTGCACAAGGTCTATCTTTTTCGAAATGCACATTAGTTAGACCTATCACATGTTCTCCCTTTAGAAGCTTGTGAAGGTTCTTCATCCCCACATGTGCTAGACGGTGATGCCACAGCCAGCCCATGCAAGTCTTAGCAATTAAGCATGCATCTAGACCAGCCTCCTCTTTTGCAAAGTCAACTAAATAAAGTTTGCCGTCTAGTACACCCTTAAAAGCTAGTGAACCATCACACCTTCTAACGACAGACACATCTACATTTGTGAATAAACAATTATATCCCATTTTACAAAGTTGACTAATGGATAACAGATTATATCCAAGCGACTCAACTAAAAACACATTAGAAATAGAGTGCTCAGATGAAATAGCAATCTTCCCTAACCCTTTTACCTTGCCTTGGTTCCCATCACCGAATATTATTGAATCTTGGGGATCCTTGTTCTTGACGTAGGAAGAGAACATCCTCTTCTCTCCCGTCATGTGGTTTGTGCATCCGCTGTCGATAATCCAGCTTGAACCCCCGAATGCATAAACCTGCAAGGCAAATTTAGGCTTGGGTCTTAGGTACCCAACTCTTGTTGGGTCCTACAAGGTTAGTTACAATAGTCTTAGGGACCCAAATGCAAGTTTTTCTCCCTTACATTTGGCCCCTAACTTTCTAGCAATTATCTTCTTATCCTTTCTACAAATAGCAAAGGAAGCATTGCAAGCATGATAAATCGTAGAAGGTTCATTAATTTTCCTAGGAACATTAACAACATTTCTCCTAGGCATATGATGAACAACATTTCTCCTAGGCACATCTCTACCATGCATATAGGAAGAACTAGAAGCAAACATGGCATGAGAATCAAAAGCATCATAACTTCTATAGGCATTCCTAGAATGTCTCCTATCATGATATATGAAGGCATAGTTCTTTTTAGCACTACTAGCCATAGGGGCCTTCCCTTTCTCCTTGGCAGAGATGGGAGCCTTATGGCTCGTTAAGTTCTTGGCTTCCCTCTTGAAGCCAAGTCCATCCTTAATTGAGGGGTGTCTACCAATCGTGTAGGCATCCCTTGCAAATTTTAGCTTATCAAATTCACTTTTGCTAGTCTTAAGTTGGGCATTAAGAATAGCCACTTCATTATTCAACTTAGAAATTGAAGCAATGTGTTCGCTACAAGCATCAATATTAAAATCTTTACACCTATTGCAAATTACAACATTTTCTACACAAGATGTTGATTTACTAGCTATTTCTAACTTAGCATTCAAATCATCATTTATTCTCTTTAAGCTAGAAATAGAGTCATGACATGTAGACAATTCACTAGAAAGCATTTCATTCCTTTTAATTTCTAAAGCAAGGGATTTTTGAGCCTCTACAAACTTATCATGTTCTTCGTACAAAAGATCCTCTTGCTTTTCTAATAACCTATTCTTATCATTTAAATCATCAATCAATTCATTGATTTTATCAATTTTATTTCTATCTAAACCTTTAAATAAACTAGAATAGTCTATTTCATCGTCATCACTAGACTCCTCATCACTTGAAGAAGTATAAGTGGTATTCCGAGTGCATACCTTCTTCTCCTTCGCCATGAGGCATGTGTGATGCTCGTTTGGGAAGAGGGATGACTTGTTGAAGGCGGTGGCAGCGAGTCCTTCATTGTCGGAGTCGGAAGAGGAGCAATCCGAATCCCACTCCTTTCCGAGATGTGCCTCGCCCTTGGCCTTCTTGTAATTCTTTTTCTTTTCCCTTTTGTTCCCTTTTTCCTGGTCACTATCATTATCGGGACAGTTAGCAATAAAATGACCAATCTTACCACATTTGAAGCATGAGCGCTTCCCCTTTGTCTTGGTCTTGCTTGGCTGTCCCTTGTGACCCTTTAGCGCCGTCTTGAAGCGCTTGATGATGAGGGCCATCTCTTCATCATTGAGCCCTGCCGCCTCAACTTGCGCCACCTTGCTAGGTAGTGCCTCCTTGCTCCTCGTTGCCTTGAGAGCAACGGGTTGAGGCTCATTGATTGGACCATTCAACGCGTCGTCCACGTATCTCACCTCCTTGATCATCATTCGCCCGCTTACGAACTTCCCAAGAACTTCTTCGGGCGACATCTTGGTGTACCTAGGATTTTCACGAATATTGTTCACCATATGTGGATCAAGTACAGTAAAAGACCTTAGCATTAGGTGAACGACGTCGTGATCCGTCCATCGCGTGCTTCCGTAGCTCCTTATCTTGTTGATGAGGGTCTTGAGCCGGTTGTATGTTTGGGTTGGCTCCTCTCCCCTTATCATTGCAAATCTTCCAAGCTCGCCCTCCACCAACTCCATCTTGGTGAGCATGGTGACGTCATTCCCCTCATGTGAGATCCTGAGGGTGTCCCAGATCTGCTTGGCATTGTCTAAGCCGCTCACCTTATTGTACTCTTCCCTGCACAAAGATGCTAAGAGAACAGTAGTAGCTTGTGCATTTTTATGGATTTGTTCATTTATAAAATGGGACTATCCGAGCTATCAAATTTCATTCCACTCTCTACAATCTCCCATATGCTTGGATGGAGAGAGAACAAGTGACTATGCATTTTGTGACTCCAAAATCCGTAGTCCTCCCCATCAAAGTGTGGAGGTTTTCCAAGAGGAATGGAAAGCAAATGTGCATTTGAACTATGCGGAATACGAGAGTAATCGAAAGAAAAGTTCGAATTAACCGTCTTTCTTTTGTCGTAGTTGTTGTCGTCGTTGTCCTTTTGGGAAGAAGTGGACTCATCGCTGTCGTCGTAGTAGACGATCTCCTTGATGCGTCTCGTCTTCTTCTTCTTCCCATCTTTGCGTTTGTGGCCCGGGCCCGAGTCGGTAGGCTTGTCATCCTTCGGCTCATTGACGAAGGACTCCTTCTCTTATTGTTGATCACAATTCCCTTCCCCTTAGGATCCATCTCTTCGGGCGATTAGTCCCTTCGTGAAGAGAACGGCTCTGATACCAATTGAGAGCACCTAGAGGGGGGGTGAATAGGTGATCCTGTAAAACTTAAACTTAAGCCACAAAAACTTGATTAAGCGTTAGCACAATAATCGCCAAGTGGCTAGAGAGGAGTTCTTGCAAGACACGATAACCACAAGAGAATCAACACAGATAGACACAGTGGTTTATCCCGTGGTTCGGCCAAGTACAAAACTTGCCTACTTCCACGTTGTGGCGTCCCAACGAACGAGGGTTGCAATCAACCCCTCTCAAGCGGTCCAAAGACCCACTTGAATACCACGGTGTTTTGCTTTGCTTTTCTATATCCCGTTCGCGAGGAATCTCCACAACTTGGAGTCTCTCGCCCTTACACTTGAAGTTCACAAAGAAGCACGGAGTAAGGGAGGGATGAGCAACTCACACAAGACACAAAGATCACAACAAATACGCACACACAAGACCCAGACTTGAGCTCAAGAGACTATCATGAGTTTCTCACTAGAACGGAGCTCAAATCACTAAGAATGTCGAACAAGTGCGCAAGAACGAAGTGTGAGTGATCAACTATGCTCAAAGAATGCTTGGATGTGCTCCTCCATGTGCCTAGGGGTCCCTTTTATAGCCCCAAGGCAGCTAGGAGCCGTTGAGAGCATTCTAGGAAGGCAGATCTTGCCTTCTGTTGCCTGGCGCACCGGACAGTCCGGTGCACACCGGACACTGTCCGGTGTGGATTTGTTTCCTTATTTGGCGAAGCCGACCATTGCAGATGTAGAGCTGTTGGCGCACCGGACACTGTCCGGTGCTCCAATGTGACCGTTGGCTCGGCCACGCGTCACGTGCGGAATCCTCGGCCGACCGTTGCCCCGGCTGACCGTTGGCTCACCGGACAGTCCGGTGCCTCACCAGACAGTCCGATGAATTATAGCCGTACGTAGTTGATGGCTTCCCGAGGCCGACGACTTCGCCTGTGAACGGCTCACCGGACAGTCCGGTGCACCACCGGACAGTCCGGTGATTTATACCGTACACCACCGTCGAAGTCCCGAGAGCAGCAAGTTCGCCAGAGCCAGCCTGGCGTACCGGACAATGTCCGGTGCACCCAGACTGCGCAGACTTTGGCTGAACAAAGTCATCTCTTTTCCAATTCGATTTCTCCTGTTTCCAGCACTTAGACACAATACATTAGTCCATAAAACAATGTACTAAGTCTAGAAACATACCTTTTGACTTGATTTGCACTTTGTCCACCACTTTGCATAGATTAACACAAAAGCACTTGTGTTGGCACTCAATCACCAAAATACTTAGAAATGGCCCTAGGGCACATTTCCCTTTCAACATGTAGATGTGGCCCAGTGGGTATTCTACTTCGGTCGGCACGATGCCGAATAAAGGAGTATCGGACTCGTGGAGCTCTTTGAGGTGAACTCCCAAGCCTTGAAGCGTCCGGGGGAAGGTGACATTGATGCTGCTCCCCCCGTCCACTAGTACCTTCTTCACCCGGCTCTCTCGGATCACCGGATCGATGAGGAGCGGGTATTTGCCCGGGTGGTCGAAGTTGAGCCCCTGATCCACCCGAGTGAAAGTGATCGGGTGCTCCGACCATCGGTACGGAGCGAGAGGACCGGTGGTCGCTACCAATATTTGGCGATCGTTGAGCTTTTGTTGTCTCTTGTTCTCCTGCGATCCATGTCCGTCGAAGATGACGTTGACCTCTCTATCGACGCGCGGGAAGGCTCCATCTCCTCCCTCCTCCTGTTGCTGGGGTTGTCGCGGTTCTGGTCCTCCCCGCGGTGGAGGAGGAGGTAGAGGCTGGAAAGGTCGGTCGTGCCCAACGGAGTGCTTGAAGTCTCTGCAGTTCCGAAGGGTGTGGCGCATGTCCTTGTGGTACGGGCACTGGGTGTCGAGGATGTCGTCCAGTGTGCGTTCGCCTCCACGAGGTCCTCCTCGGGCGCGAGAGGCGGGTGGTCCGGCGGCGTGAACTTCTTCGCGAGGCCTTTTCTCCCAACGCTTGTCGGGCTGCTGGTTCGTGTCGTGTCGTGGCGCTGCCGGTGCTGGCTTCGCTCCTCCGATGAGGTCCCGAGCCCGTTCGTCGGCGGTGATGTAGAGGTCGGCTTCCCGGAATAGCTGCTCGGAGGTAGTTGGCGCCTTCTGTAATATGGCACGGACGAAGGCCGCGTCATCGGAGCCTCTGTAGAAGTCCTCGATTACTGCTACCTCCGCGACCTCGGGGATACGATTTCTCATGGTCTGAAACCTTTTGAGGTATGACCTGAGAGTTTCATCCCCCTGGAGCCTGATGGATTTTAGGTCCCATGGTTGCGCCGGCTTGTCAGAGAGGGACTGGAAGTTGGCGATGAAGCGTCGACTGAAATCACTCCAGTCATCGATGCAGTGTCATGGTAGGTGTCGCAGCCATTGCAGTGCATCTTGCCCGAGGACGATGGGCAAGTACGCGGTCATCACGTCCTCGGTTGCCCCGGCAGCTCGGGCAGTGGTGGTGTAGACGGCCAGCCAGCCTCCTGGATCTTGCTTAGGTTCATATTTGTCGACGTTGGATACCTTGAAGTTAGGGGGCCATTGGATGGCTATGAGGCGTGGAGTAAGTGCCGACACTCCACACGTGTCCTCCTGTTGTCGGGGATGATGTCTGTCCCGGGGAGGGGAGTGGTTGTCGCGGTGCCTCGACCGTCCTCGGGTGGTGCCGCCAGTCGAAGCCATTGCCGACTCAGTCCTGGTGGCCTGGCTCTGGGCTGGGATGCCGTGGTCCCTGTCGTATTCTTCCCGGCGACGGATCTCGCTCTCATGTCGTCGTTCGCGCGAAGCGTTGATGGAGCTCTGTGCATCCCACTGACTGTTGATGGCGTGCCGCAGATCGTTCAGCGGATGTGCAAGAGGTAGAAGATGGTTGGCTGCTTGAGTGAACAGTCGTCGGTAGCCCTCGGCGTCGGGAGTCCGAGGGAGCCAATCAGCTATCCCAGCCAGCACCCCTCCAACTTCACTCGGCGTGTTCATGGCTCGGGCGAAGTCAGGGTTCAGGTTGCGTCCGAAGAGCGGATTTTCATGGCGTTGCCTTGCCTCCTGCTCAGCTTGTTCTTGAGCCCGTCGGCGATCACGCCGTCGGGAATTCCTTCGTTCCCTAAAGACGCGTTCCTCCGGCATTTCTCCTATCTCCGAGACCTTATCTCGCGATACGGGCTGCGCTGGGTCCCGCTCTCCGGCCTCGTGATGTCTCCTTATATTTCGGCGTTGGTTCCTTCGTCGACGGGATTCCCGCTGAGGAGGTTCCTCTCCGGGTGCAGTCGACTCGTCGTCGGAGACGAGGGGCGACTCCACTCTCCCGATGAAGAGGACGTCGAGGTAGAATGGTGCAGCTGCCGTGACGATCTTCTTTCTGCCCTCCCTTGAGGACGAAGGCGCAGAAAGAACAGCTCGTCGTTCCCCGACCTCTTTTGCTTATTTCTTCCTCGTGATCCGTGCCCGTTCTTTCGTCGAAGAAGTGGATAGCGGAGTTCTCCGGGTCAGCAGGTTCTCGACTCCTGGCTTGCTGAAGACGATCTCTTTTCGGAGCGCTGGAGGTTGCGCTCTTTCTTGCCTTGCTCCGATTTCCCTGGAGACTTTTGAGGAAAATCTTCTCTCCGCTGGATCCGCAATGTGATGCAGAGTTCCCTCCTCATCTGCTACAGACGAGAAGGTTCCGAAGCGGAATGTGGACCCAGGGCGGAAGACGATCTTGTGTAGGAAGGTGACGGCCATTGAACTAGCTTGGATCGACGACACACCCCCTACCTGGCGCGCCAGCTGTCGGTGTTTTGGGTCCGACCGCACACCCGGGGTTGCCCCTCAAGGTGCTTTTTTAGGAGTAGGACGGTGTTTTCGACTGTAGTTCAATGGTTCGTGCCAGATGCACGAGAGACAGTGGACAAAGGTTTACAGGTTCGGGCTGCTTTGAAGTGTGTAACACCCTACGTCCTGGTGAGAGTGCTTTTGCGCGGTGGGTTACAAGGAGTTCTCTAGCACCGGGAGTACAGAGAATTGGGAGGATAACTAAGCAGTGGGTCTCTTTTTCTGAAGGGATGCCCCCTAGGCCTTATATACTCGACCGTGGGACAGTACATGCAGATATGATAACAATGTGCACCTAAAAAATAGTGAACCGAATGAGTCTATCTTCCCATAGTTCTGCCGACTCATCCGCGCTTGGTTCCGTGGTACGGGGTTCCAGCGCGAGAAGGTCGGGTTACTGTTGTGATTACTTGCTTGAAGTTACTGGGTCGTCTGGGCTCGTATCGACCCAGCCTTGTGTCGATCTGCTTCACTGGTCGTTCTTCCCCAGGCCCACGAAGGAATGACCTTACGATCTATTGGACCCTTGGGCCTTTCGTGAGGTCTTTTATCCTTCTAGTGGATCCGGGGGATATCTGTCCTCCACAGCCAGTTTAAGGAACCTGTTGGAGATAAGTTTTAACGTTTTTTTTCTAAAAAACTTAATTTGAGGGAAACTTTTAGTGAGCTCTTGGAGATGCTCTAAGGGCCGTGCTGCTCTTCTTCTGGTAAGAAATGAGCATTTATTATTATATACTACGCGCAGTGATTGCCTTTCGATCAGTGACCCCTTCTTTGCTATCATTGCCCTCCGGTCAGGATTGACAACAGCTGAACATGTTTCTTAGGCCCCGTTTCAATATTACGAGATAAACTTTAGCTTCCCGCTAAACTTTAGCTATATGAATTGAAGTGCTAAAATTTAGCTTTAATTACCACCATTAGCTCTTTTGTTTAGATTACAAATGGCTAAAAGTAGCTAAAAAAAGCTGCTAAAGTTTATCTCGCGAGATTGGAACAGAGCCTTACTGAGAATATGTAAATGAGTTCTACCAGCCTTGTGCATGCATTTTGACGCAGTCAACAAGTGTTGAGCGGGATTTTTGAACTGAAAGTCTGCCAATTCCAGCCACGCCTCGTATCATCATTCATTCATTCATTCCGATTTCTGGACGGCCCAATAAAAGGCAAGGCCCGGGTCGTTTGCTTTCGCTCCACCCAGTTTCAGAATGGAGGAGCGGTGCATGCAACGCAGGCAGCTGATGGAGTAGTTACGATCGCTCGCCCCGCACGCACGAATGGACAGGAAGGAGCCGCGCGAACGGGCCGACTGGGACACGTGGTTCCTTCAATAGGGGCACGATGTCGGCGAGCAGGCAGTGCTCAGGAGAGGAGATGTCCGCGTCAGGCTTCCATGATCCATCGTCTATGTCGGCGAGCAGGAAGGGAGATAGGTCGCGGCGGCAGCCGAGCGGAAGGGGACGACAGGCGGGACCACCGCCTCGAGCATCGCGCACTGCCTGCCCGCCAGGCAAAACTCGACGCGGCGCACGCTGCGTAGCTCCTGCATCCTCTCCGGAGCCGACCCATACGCCGTCGTCACCCGTCCCATCTCTCTCTCTCTGCAAGAGGACACCTCGGTGGCCAGCATGAGGTGGCCTTCTTCTCGGTTCTCACCTTCTAGAGGAGGGTCATAGGCGGCAAGGCGCGTGCGTGATGAACACCCTCGACTCGGTGGTGGACGCGATCGTCGGGGATCCCGCTGGAAACGTCTCCCCCCATGTTCGAGCAGAGGGCAGAGCAGGGCGCCGACCCAAACCCTTGTCGTCGGTCCATCTCCCTCTCTATTTCTGTGATGCCTAGTAGTTATGTAATGAGTTCATGTTAGGTTGTGATTTGATCCTGATAAATCTATTTACCCTCTTTTCTCTAAATCGAACGGATAGATGGCAGAAAAAGAGTAGTTTCTGGTGTACAGCCAACGACAGGATTGGTTCACCTTGGAAATTATATCAGGGCGATTAAGAATTGGGTTACACTTCAGGTGTTACATATGTTGCTTTAAAATTACAAGCTTCTTTTGCAGTGTGTAGGCTTTATTTAAGTGAACTAAAAAGAACTTGAAAGGAATAATCACAAAATAAGAAACAATTTGTTCAGTATCAATGCCTTTTCAGTTATGATATTGTTTCAGCTATATTGAACTATATTCAACAGATTAAACCACCACCTCAAACCCCTTATCGCAGCTCGCAGCACCCTCGCCGTCATCGCCTCCACGCACCATGCCGCCGCTACTAGGTACGTGCCGCCTCGCGCCATGTCGCCACCGCTCACCCAAACCCTGGTCGCCGTGCCGCCTCGCGCCATGTCGCCACCGCTCACCCAAACCCTGGTCGCCGTGGCTTGACGGTGGTACTCGTGGAACGACAGCCATCACGCTCGCCTCGATCTTCCTCGTCGTGGCAGCAACAGCCCACCCCCGCCCACCTCGGATCTGCCTCCAACTCCCCCTCCTGCTCCGCTTCAGCTTCCAAGGACCCCCACCACCTCGTCGCAGAAGTTGTACATGTTTCAGAATAAGCAAGTATTATATTTACACTACGACACTTGTTACCTTCTGTGATGTTCTCTTTATGTCACCAAACCTTAAATTTATGTCACTTTTTAAAATTTATGATGTCTCCATGACGAAAGTTACTTCGCCACCTCATGTGTGGCATTGCATGATCTGTGATGTTTCATATTTTTTGACATAAATTTAGTGACATTATATGTCATCATAGTTTTGTGACACGCTATTTTCGTCACTAATAATCTCTAAAAAAAGGCAACAACATGCTTCACGTAGGATAGAAAACGTCATAAAATTAAATATGTGTATGACATGGCATGACTGGCATCTATATTTATGATAATTTTATCTGTCACAAAATATTTGGCCCGAAAACCAATTTATTTCACCATATTTTTGAATTTTTATTTTTTTATGCGCATAGTGCATAAAATTTATTGTACCATTTTTTCCTTTTTTATTTTTAAATCTGTAGTAAAACGCAGAACAAATGCAATTTCTTCTAGTGTGTTAGGATCGGCATATATTGCCTAATTGCAATTCCTTCTTCCGATGCAAGCATTGCATCTTACATAGGAACCACTGGACGTCTCTTCCCCTTAGTGATGACCAATGGGATCTTAGTGTTTAAGCCTCAACTTATCCGTTTCAATTGCCTGCCCATACTTTTCCCCTTATCCATTTTATCTGCCATGACATCTGTTTGACCTAAAAATAATGATCATTTTCACAAAATTAGTGTAGATTATAATCAGTTTAATGCAAATTTGTAGAACATAGTTGTTGTAGAATGGATCAATGTTTTCTTGCCTTCATCACAAATCTGAATCTCGTCATCATGTTATGCAGAACAATCGGCAAAAATCAATGCATGCCCTTTTGTATTTGTAGTCGAACTATGAAGATCATTCTTAGCTAAAGATAGTTCATTTTCTTCTGCCTAGTTACTCTACCAACTTGGTCTTCTGCATTAGGTGCTAGCACTCTCTTGAATCCTTTTGTTCCTCCAGAACCAATAGACATATTGGCATTCCTTCTTTGACAGTTTGTAATACCCAAAAAGTGTAAAGGAGAATATAGTTGTTTTACATGTATATGTTGGCCTCCATTTATTATAACATGTGAACAAAAACCTCAAAAGTCATTAATTAACTGTTGACATCTAAACTAATTTGTGCACCATGCTGTGGTTAATTATTTGTGCATTCACTCATGAAGATAATGATAAAAGGGATATACTAAATTAAAGTTGAGTGGGCATTTAACCTAAATTGGGAATCCTAGAAATTGGAGAAAGCAAAGCATTAGCTTTAATAAAATAAATACTAAAAATAAATAAGTTCACACAGGTCATGTTTAAATTGGACATGTGATAGGGAAACAAATTTACTATGAAGTTGAATTTGAATAGGGATTTAAATTTGGAATTTGAAAACAAAAGGAAATAAAACAGAAAAAAAAGAAAAAGGAAAAAAACTCTCCTGGGCCCAAACCGTCGCTTGGCCTATTAAACCTCCGCGTGGCCAGCCCGGTTTCACCCCCTCTTCCCCGCGCGCTTCATGCTGACAGATGGACCCCAGCCGTCAGCCTCTCGACGCCTCACACACGCGCGCGTGCTTCTGTCCACAAGCTGCTTGTCGTGTGGGGACCGCGCATCAGCCACACTACCGCTCTAAGTACACCAACTCGTGGCGTTTCCGGGCAGCAAACTCAACAGGCACCAACTGCTCCTCCTCAAGCAAGCACTCCCGCTGGACCCGTTGCTCCTAACACGTCCACCAACATGGCATGCTTCAAGTGTGGACAATCGAGACACTATGCCAACTACTGTCCTAACAGGGCTGCCTACACTACACCGGCTCCAATGAAGCAAGGTCAGGCTTCGACAGGAAAGAGTCAGCCCTTATCGGTCAACTTGGGACAAGCCCATTGTGCAGAAGTAGAAGTTGAATCGGGCGAACTTGAAATTCAAGAAGAAGTGCTAGTTGAAGATGAAGAAGCCTGTGAAGAAGTCAACGAGCAACAAGAGTAGAGCATAAATAAAAATAAACATAAAATTAGATATATTTTACTATTTGTAAGACCTAAATATTAGTTTAGATAGTAGTAGCATATTTTAGGAATAACAATAAGGTCTATTTGACCATATGTTTTGTTAATAAATTATGTATCATGCTGAGATTTTGTTTGTGCATATGTTTTAGAATAACATGGTTATACACCCTTTTCTTACAAATCTCGAGGACGAGATTTCTGTTAAGGGGGGTAGGATTTGTAATACCTAAAAAGTGTAAAGGAGAATATAGTCGTTTTACATGTATATGTTGGCCTCCATTTATTATAACATGTGAACAAAAACCTCAAAAGTCATTAATTAACTAGTGACATCTAAACTAATTTGTGCACCATGCTATGGTTAATTATTTGTGCATTCACTCATGAAGATAATGATAAAAGGGAGATGGGCATTTAACCTAAATTGGGAATCCTAGAAATTGGAGAAAGCAAAGCATTAGCTTTAATAAAATAAATATTAAAAATAAATAATTTCACCCAGGTCATGTTTAAATTGGACATGTGATAGGGAAACAAATTTACTATGAAGTTGAATTTGAATAGGGATTTAAATTTGGAATTTGAAAACAAAAGGAAGACAAAAGGAATAAAACAGAAAAGAAAAGAAAAAGGAAAAAAAAACTCTCCTGGGCCCAAACCGTCGCTTGGCCCAATAAACCTCCACGTGGCCAGCCCGGTTTCACCCCCTCTTCCCCGTGCGCTTCACGCTGACAGATGGACCCTAGCCGTCTGCCTCTCGACGCCTCACACACGCGCGTGTGCTTCTGTCCTCAAGCCGCCTGCCATGTGGGGCCCATGCATCAGCCACACTACCGGTTCGCCGCCAGCTCGCTAACCACCTCCGCTCCACCGCCGCGTCTTCCGCCGCGAATCGGTCCGCCGTGCGGCCACCTAGGGACCAGGTGGACCTCCCAATGGCATATAAAGTACCCCATAACCCTATCCCTGCCTCCATCTCTGCAGTACCCGCGGGCCTTGGCTATGAAATCGGGAGCCGTTCGTCGTCATCATACTCCGTAGCAAAGAGAGAGTTGAAGAGCCCACCGTCCCCATCATCGCCTCGCCTTGCAGAATCACCATCGGGTTTGCCAGGGCACCACTGACAAGTGAGGGCAATTGGAAGGCCGGGCGGAATTGCCACGTGGACCTCGCCCGCCGCCGCGCAAGTCCGCCGCAGCTGGGGCATCACTTTGGACACCACTAATTCAAGGTATGGGAGGAACCTCACCAATTCTCCTAGGTAACCTGTGTACAAACACCTCCTTGCATTAAGCCGCCACCACGAGAACGCCAGTAAACGTCGCCTGAATTTGGGAGGTTCCCATCAAGCCGCAATCTTCCGTGGTCCATAGTTTTCACTAATCCTACGCATAAATTGATTCGTTGGATCGATTCGCCATGACTCGGGCTTGGTGTAGGAAGTTTTAATCGGACTATAGCTCTCGGGTTGGCTCGGGCGGTCGTCGCCGACGGTGCTCGCCGCCGCGGGCTTGCTATGCTGTCGCACACGGACGACCAGATGGTGACCTGACCTCGATCGTTGATTTCGTATTATGTGGTCAGGATTAGACGAAGGGCTGGGTCTGTGGAAACCATGGATTCACTAATGTGCGGTGCAGATTCAATCAGGGGTGTAGCGTCGCGCAGATCAGCGGTGGCCCTTGGATCACGATCGGGTGGATTCGATAGGGCCTCGGCTACTTAAAATCAGGACCGTCAGTCTCTGATCCGAGAGACGTCATCGCGTAACGTTTCATAATAGATAAGATCTAATCATAGCCGTCTGCTGTTGATCTTGCGGCCGTGAACCTTCCATACCCTTTCAGCCCAACACTTTTACGTAGGGGACCCTATCTTTCTTTAAAAACAACCTGCAGTCCGCAGTGGCGCTCAGTGTCTCAGCTTCTTTTGCGCCCGTGTTCCTGTGTTTTCTAGAAATTGGCGCCCAATCCAGAGACTAATAAAAATAGGAAAATAATCATAGAAATTGATTTTTAATGCATAAATAAATGTTGGAAGTTGATTATTTCATAGAAAATTCATTTGAACTCTAAATTGATCCATTCCAGTTCCAAAAATTTGGTAATATTAATGTTTATCACCTAGAGTCTTTGTTTTGCATGAAAACAGTAAGAAAATTTATTTCTCATTTAATCCCATTTCAAGCACATAAAACCTGTGGAAATCCATAACTTAAAATCTATAACTTCAAATTTAATGATTCCAGTTCCTATGATCTTATTTTAATGTCTAGATTATTATTGTGTATTTTATTTACATGTTTGATGTGATGTTAATTTCCTCTTTATACTATGTATGTTTGTATTGATGCGATTAGATGAGCAAGTCACAGAGGATCCTGAGGTTCAGCTGGTTGAGACTGCTGAGCAGGAGCTCATTGAAGGCAAGTTGTGCCCTTGATCACTTCTTTTTACCCAGTCATGTTCTTATTAATCATAATGATCTATATAGGTTAATTTTGATGGGACCCAATATGTTACCCTAGATTTTGACTATCTATATACCTTGTTTGACCACTGGTTTTACTACTAAATTTTTGGGTAGTACATGCTATTGCTTTATATGGATTTGGGTATAGAGATATTCACTACTCATGATTACACTTTTTATTATATGTTTGTTATTTACTATTCATGATAAGATCATTATGTTAATGGGAACTTGGAGAACCACTCGGGAAAACAGTGCTACCACAAGGGTTTAATGGGATGCCTTTGGCTGATTAACTAGGGAAGCTAGTGGATGACTACCTTACCCGAAAGGGGCAAGGGCAGTAGGAGAGTGGTCAGTGTAGGGAGGTCCTTGGGTTGATTTTGCTGCGATGGCAGTCAGGCGAGGGATTCCTGCACTGGAGCTTCCTATAAACTATAGCAGGTTTTCTGAAACTAGTGAAACTTTGTAAAGGCCTCGTAGTGGTACCCTGCCTCACTTCCTTGGTAGAGGTGTATGGGGTCTGATCAACTCCGTGGCAAATGGGTAACACGACTTGTAGGTAAAGATGCACAACCTCTGCAGAGTGTGAAACTGGTATACTAGCCATGCTCACGGTCATGAGCGGCTCAGACACTCACATGATTAATTTATGGAACTTAAATTTAATTTGTAATTTCATTGCATCTGGGATTATTTTATTATTACTTTTACTTATTATTACTATGGTTTGATATTTACTTACACTTAGTAACTGCTAATAAAATTTTGACCAACTTATAAAAGCATTGCTCAGCTTCAGCCTTTATTACATTGATCAGCCTTACACTTCACATGAACTCCCACCTTCAGTGAGTTCATGCACATTATTCCGCACAACTTGTTGAGCGATGAACATGTGTGAGCTCACTCTTGCTGTCTCACACCCCCCACAGGAGAAGAACGGGTGGTCGAAGAGGAACCGCCTAACACTGAGGCTTTCGACTTGATCTAGGTGGCGTCTCCCAGTCAGTTTTGTGGCGCTAGGAATAATATTTAGTTCGCTTTATTTTATCATTTATTTTTGTAAGACTTCCACTATGTAATAAGTACATTTATGATATTTATGACATTTATCTTTATGCACTCTGTTATTATATGTGTTGTCTTCTCTGACACATATATGAGATGCACCCGACTTTATTCCTTAAAGCCCGGGTGTGACACAGTTGAAACATACATCCTGCATGGCCTCGTATGCATAATACAAGAATTAAACCCAAATTGATCTTATGGCACATTGAGCACAAATAATTAATAACACCAAAGGGGTACAAGAATAAATCTAAATACATCATCGGCCACATCATGATCATTTTCCTAATTATGATCAGGTTCATACAATGGATCAAAGTCTTCACGAGCGATAGAATTCTTCCTTGTATTACTTGATCGAATAAGTATTGTTAATCCAATTATACCAAGGCTGCTCAACATTTTGTTGTTCCTCATCATCTTTAAAGCCCTCTCTTTTTCATACTCAGCAATTGACACCTCTGAACAAACATTAAATATACAAAATATGAGTGTTCTCCTATTAATTAAGACATGGCTATGAGTGTTGCATCAAGTGAATTAATTGCTGCAAATCCAGTTAACTAATTACAACAAGTGAATAGGACACGACTATTAAACTAATTGCAGCAAGTAAACTAATTGGAATTCTGTTGAACTAGACAAAATATCAGATCCGAAGCAGGTAGAAGCTGTACCAAAGTAAGGATCTAGTACTGACCAGAGCCAACCTCCACCACTATTAAATTATTACGATTAGTCCAGTACCATTCTCGCACTAGCCCCAAGAAAATGGTTCCCCTAGCCCTAGCTAACATCCTTAGATCGTGTGATCACATACTATCTGCAATAATTTACAGAGGAGACAGGATAGTAGCCCGGTTGCTTCATCAGCAAAACGCATCTAGGACAGTCCCCAAAAGCTAGCAAAAGGGGGATAAGGCCCATGTTCCAATCTTTCCTTGCTGCGTCAAGATCGATCAGGTCCCCAAGCCCCCACGTCTCCACCCACGCTTTGCATTTTTAGTTGAGTTTAGAAGTAGACTATGTATCCACTAAATGAGTGAAGAACTTGCAGTCACTTACTGCCAAGGTCTCGTGTGAGTCCTTGCTCCACCCATCCTTCTGGTCGTTAATAAAGAAGTTGTTGGTCTCTTGTTTTTAAATACTGTGAATCAAGAACAAGCCAACACAATAGTTAAAGATTAGGGATCTTCGTCCTCCGAAGCATCATATCCTTTCGGATATAATAATCTTCAGACGAAAGTTATGAAGGACGCACCTTCATCATTTGCAAGAATAACAATTCATAAAGATAATACACATTATTCATTCATATATCGATTAATATATTTATTTCATAATGAACATATGGGTAAAATTCATATTACATTGATACCTTCGGCTTGTTCGAAGGTGTTGACGCGAGAGTGATTACAATCCAGCGTGAACAGTACATGGGTACTGTTCACATATTTATATGCACGCGACGCAGCCCGGATAAAAATACATTTATGACCTTAATATGTACACATAATCATAACATAAATCATCAGCGATTAATTAGTCTTTTCCTCTTTAACTCGGCATTATGCTTGACCTTCGTTGCCATCATAAGCTGAAGCTGTCATTCTTCAGTTATAGCTTCGGCATTCATTGTTATTGTTTTCAGACAATGTCTTCATCTCAGGGATCTTCGACAAGAAAAAAGATACTTGTCACAAAGCTTTCCTCATGAGAAACTCCTGTAATATTTAATAATACACTAGAAACAAGAGGTTAGTCGTGTTTTTGAGGACCTTCGAAAGAGTAATGCCCCCAACAGTAGCCTCGGCCCTTCGCGGTGCTAGATCATTTTTTTTCACAACGAGCTCGATCCGCGAAAAACACGAAGGCTTCTGGATGCCGTTGCTTCGTGCTTTTTACTATGATATCATCGACATATGTCAGAACATTCCTTCCAATTTGAGAGCTGAGAACTTAGGAAGTCATTCTGCTAAAGCTTCCTCCAGCTTCCTCGTGCATCCGAAGGTAGCAGTAAGTCCCACTAGGGGTTATGAAGCTTGATTTAGGCTCGTTCTCCTTCTTCATCCGAAGGTAGCAGTAAGTCTGAGTAGCAGTCCAGTAGACTCATGAGCTCCGAAGTGGCTGCTGCATCTACGAGTGAGTCTATTCTTGGTAAGGGTAACTCTTCCTTCGGGCATGCCTTGTTGAGGTCTATAAAATCAATACACATTCTCCACTTCTCGTTGGCCTTCTTTATCATAACAGTATTGGCTAGCCATTCTGGGTATGTTACTTCCCTAATTACTCCAGCACGAAGAAGCCTTTTAGCTTCGTTTATTGCCCCTTCGGCTTTATCATCAAGTATTTTCCGAAGCTTCTGCTTCATTGGTCTGATGGCTGGGTCTACATTGAGTAAATGTTCAATAACATCTCTGTTGACACCACAAAGATCATTAGCTAACCAAGCAAAAACATCCTTGTTGTTGAACAGAAATTTTAGCAGAGTTTTCTCTTATTCATCAAACAACTGAGATCCAAACAACACCTTCTGCTCAGCTATGTCTTCTCACAGAAGCATAGACTTTGGTTGATCTGCTGAAGTAGCTTTGTCTCTTGTATGCTTATGCTGCTGATGAGCTTCGACTTCATCTATGTTGTGGATGACCTTTGAATCTGTCCAGTTCCCTTCGGACCTTCTAGCAGCCTCTTGACTTCCATGCACAGCAATAGGACCTTGGTAAAATGGTATCTTCATGCACAAATATGCTGGTTGGAGTACTGCTTCGAAGGCATTCAATGTCTCTCGACCAATGATTGCATTGTAAGGATAGTCCATGTCAACAATGTCAAATAAAACTTGTTCTGTTCTTGTGTTGTCAACATAACCAAAGGTGATTAGCATTGTTATCTTCCCAAGTGCCACTATCTGCCTTCCTCCAAAGCCACACAAGGGGTGCGTTGCATCATGTATTTTGTTATCCTTCTCTTCCATCTGCTTGAAGGCTTTTGCGAATATAATATCTGATGCACTGTCTATGTCTACAAGGACATTATGAACCAGAAATTCTTTGATAACACATGATATGACCGTTGCATCATTATGGGGGTAATCCTTGAACTGAAGGTCTTCTTGAGAGAATGTGATTGGTACATGAGACCATTTGGATTTGATGAAGGGTCCTTGCACTCCAACATGTTGTACCCTCTTCTCTGTGCTTCCTTCTTCTGCTTTTTATTGGCTGGTTCAGAACTTAAGCCGCCTGTGATTGGGAGCACCAGCTTCGTAGCCAAAGGTGTCACAACTTTGTCACCTTGCGAAGCCATTGTCGTGGTTGTGGAAGTGAGTTCACCGGAGGTGGGCGCCCATGTTGGTCTCTTGTTCTCAAATACTGTGAATCAAGAATAAGACAACACAATTGTTAAAGATTAGGGACCTTCGTCCTCTGAAGCATTATCTTCTTTCGGATATAATGATCTTCAGATGAAGGTTATGAAGGACGCACCTTCATCATTTGCAAGAATAACAATTCATAAAGATGATAAACATTATACATTCATATATCGATTCATATATTTATTTCATGATGAACATATGGGTAAGATTCATATTACATTGATACTTTTGTCTTGTTCGAAGGCGTTGACGCGAGAGTGATTACAATCCAGCGTGAATAGTATGGGGTACTGTTCACCTATGTATAGGCACGGGACGCAGCCCGGTTAAAAATACATTTATGACCTTAATATGTACACATAATCGTAACATAAATTATTAGGGATTAACTAGTCTTTTCCTCTTTGACTCGGCATTATGCTTGACCTTCATTGCCATCCTAAGCCAATGATGTCATTCTTCAGTTATAGCTTCGACATTCGTTGTTATTGTTTTTAGACAATGTCTTCATCACATGGATCTTCGGCGGGAAAAAAGATACTTGTCACGAAGCTGTCCTCATGACGAAACTCCTGTAATATTTAATAATACACTAGAAACAAGAGGTTAGTCGTGTTTTTGAAGACCTTCGGAAGAGGAAGGCCCCCCAACAAAAGTGCATGCTATATTTTTGTAATTGTAAGTCACTTAAGCTAAATTTGTCTTATTCGTGAAAAATGTGAGGTACAATGTATTAATTGTACATAAAAAACATAGACATTTTTCATCATACATATTAATTTTTATTAATAACTAGACTAGAGATTTGAAACCATTATTTAATTATAATATCTTATGACGATATCGAACTGTCATATAGTTATGACACTTACTACTACTATCTTATGACAACAATATGTTCATTACGATACGACAATTGACTAGTCTTATGACGTTTTCTTAAAGCTATTAATGACGATTGGATAAATTCGTCGTAGTTGTCTTATGACAAAAAATACAACATAAAACAAAATAGCCAATGACGAAAATCTTCATTGTCATGAGATATTCATCATAAAAGGTCACATATGTTGTAGTGTTAGTAAATAAGCTCACGTTCTAATTCTTTTGGATGCTTCCATTTTGTTGTAGGCTCTGGACACACTTTGAGAAGATAACAAGCCAACTGGATATTTCAAAATTGACTGACAAGCTACGACAAGGGAAGGTAGACTCAAGCGCATTGACTCTACATGTTCATTTGGACTATGGGGTAATCAACACATTTGGGCCTATTTGGTTTGTTGCGCAGGCTGCAATCTAGGCCCCCGATTTTGAGTGCTTTGTTATAGTTACTTGAACCTCTCATACGAGAGCAAGGGTGTGGTAAATGGTAACTAGGCATATTGATGCTAGTGTGTATTGGAAACTGATGGTACACTCAAAGTTTGCGAACTCAAAGGTATCGTTGCCTACTTGCCACAAATCGATAGGTGTTCCTTGGATTTTATCTTGTTTTGTCCAAAAGCAATGCATCGTTTTTTCTATGGGAAATATGCCTTTCTCTACTTTATTTCTAGTTCATTCATCCAAATTATGAAGTGGATTCGGCTATTACTTACAACAATATCATGCGTGTACAGTTTGACGATTCCATCAAAGATGAAATTTTGCAAATTAGTGAATGGTTCCATCTGGCAAGTCATTGATGGCTTTGAATGGTGCTTTGATCAATATTGAAGATCTTGACCTTTACATGTATGTTCTACCTTACTTCCTGTATATTTATACTCTTTGTTTTACCTTATCTTTGTTAAGAGCACCTTAGCTACATATATCTAGGAGAAACTAAAACGATTAAACATGAGGTACCTCCACCACTAGAGAAACATCTTACCATAACGATATTCCCACTAATAATAACAAACAAATAGAGCATAGTTAGAGATACCATAAGTTAGGCCACATGGACTCAAGCAAGACATATGTGCATACCATGAAAACAAACTATTAACTACAGTAACATAAATCACCATCTGGTAATTGGATACTCTCTTGCACATGTAGTTTTTGCTTCTTTCTCTAACTGGGACCTGTGAGAACAAAATTTAGTGCAAAGTAAAATGATTATGAATTACTATGCTTGAAATAATAGACAGGTGAAGTTAGATTAGAAATGCATAACAATGAAGGCCTGAAGGTCCTTTCCGAACTAGGCCTGTCTAGGAAATTTTTTGAACTGCTATGTATATTAGGAACTGGAACACCTGTACTAATACACCATTGTTTAATTTTAGCAATATAAATGCCTGCCAATCTTCAGTCTTATTAACTATACAGACAAGCAACTTGCCTTTGCCATGTTGATGCCCTTCCATTCAATGCAGAATGGTGCCATTGACTACTTAATTTGTACCATCATCCTACTTTGTTGTTATAGCAGTTTGTATGTGAATTTTTCAGTGTCAGTGTCATTGTATATATATGACCTTTTGCATGTGTCCCTTTGCTGAAACTAAGCTGTTGTTTTCAGTGTCGCATTGCATAAGTTCCTAATGTTGTTGTTTCAACACAAAAGTGTCCCTTTGCTGCTGCTGTTGTTGACACAAAGTTGTGCTGAATTGTCTAATTCGGTTAGTTTGGCCAGACCCAATGGAGTCTATTGCTTGTGAATTACCCACACGTACTACTGCAGTCTGCATAAATGACTCGTGTGATGTGTTTGTGTGCCATACAACACCTTGATGCATCCAGTGGTTGCGGCTCAGCTAAATCCACGTGATTCGCTTTTATAGTGTGCAACATTTAGTTGTGCCTCCGTGAACTGCAGCAGCTTTGCAACGATTTATAAATAGTTGTTTCAGGGAGTATGCATAGAGAATGGACTAAGATCGCTCATGTGAAGTCATAATTTGCAAAGGGAATTGGTAGGTACCTTATATGCTTCTGTTTACTGATGAGCATCGCACAGTTTGTCGGATTCTCTGTCTAACTTGCTACTGATGAGTTTATTTGCGGGAGACAAAGTTGATCCATTTTTTAATGTTAGGGGAACTACAGCAACAGGTCTTGGTAAGGAAAACGTTGTTCTGGGAGGGCGACAACTTATCTACTTGCACTAGAAGGTTTTCTTCTGCATCACCTCATTCTTGTTTTTTGTAGTGTTTTTGTGAGCACAGTCAATGCCTTGCAAACATCCATGATAAATGCAAGCATGATAAGATCAATTTTGATCTTCTGGATCTTCATTCTAGATCCATTTGGACTTCTGTTATCTCACTGTCAATATAACAGGTCTTGTGCGATAAGCACTTTGGGGGAATTAATTATCCAGTTGATGGCATTGGTGGTATCGCAATATCCTTAGCTTAGGTAGTCACTTTGTTACTGGCAATCATTTTGTTGTCACGTAGAAAAATTCCTAACTAGGTAAAAAAAAGTACAACTACTTGCCACTGTGGATTGAAGGAAAACACCTCTAGCTGGCCCCACGCTTACAAATTAGTGCGGCAAGAATCAAACCACATGTATTGTGACTTATTCCCCTACGCCCGTTTGGATCATTAAAATTGAATTTCATTCTAATAATAGTAATTTAGGCATATATCAATTAAGCTAATTCGATTTTATACAAAATATATTTGTATACTATTATTAGTAAGATGTCGGAGATATTTATGTGCTATATTTTTACTATAGAGGAGTGAAACGAAGAATGTCATGTAAGTTAAAGAGTAGAAACAAATTTTACTAATGCATAAAATCATTTTTTATCCTTCACCCCATGAATTTAAGATAGCCTTATATCTGACTTTGGAAAGTGGTTTACTTTGTTGAGTGAATTCCAATTTCTCTAAAATGAAGTGATCCAAACGCCCCGTTAATGTTATCTTTTTTCAGATAAAGGACTACAATTTGTGGAACTGTTGAATTCCAAATTCGTTAATCCAGTGATGGACATCGATATCACAAGACAACTTTCCTTCACAGATTTACTTGGTTACCAACTAAGTCACAAATAGCTCAAACCTTACATGAGTTCACAAATAACAGTAGGGTTCATTGAAAGTCGCCTAAAGGGGGGTGAATAGACGAAACCTGAAATTTATAAACTTTAAACACGCACTATGCTCGGGGTTAGTGTTAGAAATAATTCAGAGTGCGGAAGATAGTTCTCCTTGCCAAGAGTTGCTCAATCGATGCGGATAACTTTGGGAGCAAACCTAAATCAATACTAGCAAGAGAACTTTAGAGAGAGGAAAGAGGGGACACAAATCGAGTGAAGATCAACACAAATGAACATGTCGATTTGTTTATCGAGGTTCGGTTCCAAAGAACCTAGTCCCTGTTGAAGAGGCCACAAAGGCAGGGTCTATTCCAACCCTTTCCCTCTCTCAATCAGTCACACAGACTAGTCGAGTGCTTCTCCTTAATCACTTGGGTCACTAAGACCCTGCAAGGATCACACACACTTAGGTGTCTCTTGCTAGCTTTACAAAGCACTTAAGTATTAGAATGAGAAGGAGAAAGCAGTCCAAGAAACAAGAGCAACAAAAGAAACATAAATGATCCTCTCTCAAGTCTCTAAGCAATTGAGTTGATTTTGGAGCTTGGAGGGAATGGAATGCTTTGATTGTGTCTTTGGAGTGTTTGCCTTTGCTCTTGTACTGAATGTGAAGTTCAGAAAATTTGGATAGCTTGAATGGAGGTGGATGGGGTATTTATAGCCTCCAACCACATCCTAGTCGTTGGTTGACTTTGCTGTCTACGGGCACACCGGACAGTCTGGTGGTGCACCAGACATGGTACTATTCACTGTCCGGTGTGTGCCACTTCAGCTGCCCGTTGGGGTTTGGAGCGACTGACCGTTGAAGTCCTTGTCCTCTTGCGGCACCGGACAGTCCGGTGTGTTCTGACTTTGTAGCTCTGACTTCTAACTTGCGCATTGTTTACTTTTACTGTACACCGCAGTCGACCGTTGGGCGCAGTTGACCGTTGCTCCATTGGCTCACCGGACATGTCCGGTGCACACCGGATAGCCCGGTAAATTATAGTGGAGTGTCTCCCAGAGAAACCCGAGAGTGGCCAGTTCGTGGGGTGCTCGGCCTAGGCACCGGATAGTGTCTGGTGCGCCACTGGCAGCACCTCTACTTGTCTTTTGCTCCAAACTTTGTAGAGTCCCCAACTTATTTTCTTTGTTGATTTATGTTGAAGTTTATGCACCTGAGATAAATGACAACTAGGTAAACTAGTTAGTCCACGTGGTTTGTGATGGACGTCAAACACCAAAACCGATTATAAGAAATGATTGAGCCCATTTCCCTTTCAATCTCCCCCCTTTTTGGTGATTGATGCCAACACAAACCAAAGCAAATATAAAGAGTAGGAATGTAACTAGTTTGCAATTTTGATAGATGTGCATAAGTTACTTCGAACTAAACCAATTGAAAGAATTTCTGCATATGTATAAGTAAATACGATTGCTTTCTTCTATTATAACATTTTGGACCACCTTTGCACCACTTAGTTTGTTTTTGCAAATCTTTTGGAAATATCTTTTCAAATTCTTTTGCAAATAGCCAATGGTATAAGAATATGATTTCAAAAAGCATTTCTCAAGATTTTGGAAATTCTCTCCCTATTTCAAAATGCTTTTCCTTTGGCTAAATAAAAGCTCCCCCTAAAGAAGTTCTCCCCTTAGCTTGTCAAGGGGGTTTTTTGTAATTGAAAATAATTTCTTCCCCTTTGTGAAATAGTTTTTGAAAATGGGTGGTGGTGCGGTCCTTTTGCTTTGGGCCTATTAATTTCTCCCCCTTTGGCATTAAGCGCCAAAAACGAAGAAACTTGAGAAACCTATTAATTTCTCCCCCTTTGGTAAAAAGATATGAGTGAAAGTTTATACCAATTGGAAGTTTATGAGTAAGGCAAAGGATAAATGATACCAACAGAGTTGGAGTGGAAGCCTTGCCTTTGCCGAATACTCTATTTCTCTTTCAATCTAAGACTAATCATAGAGATACTCATGGAAGCATATTAGTCTTAGCCTTGGCACAAGAAGAATAAGAAATATGCATTTGTATCAAATGAAAGAGACATGATCAAGGGTATATATATGAGCAATGTGTGCAATGTTTCAATCAAAGTTCCGAGAATCTAAAATATTTAGCTCATTCCTAAGCTTGCTAAAAGTATTTTCATCTAGTGGCTTGGTAAAGATATCAGCTAATTGGTTGTGGGTACTAACATAAGCAATTTCGATATTTCCCTTTTGTTGGTGATCTCTCAAAAAGTGATACCGGATGTCTATGTGCTTAGTGCGGCTGTGTTCAACGGGATTATCCGCCATGCGGATTGCACTCTCATTATCACATAGGAGAGGGACTTTGCTCAACTTGTAGCCATAGTCCCTAAGGTTTTGCTCATCCAAAGTAATTGCGCACAATAATGCCCTGCAGCAATATACTCGGCTTCGATAGTGGATAGAGCTACTGAGTTTTGTTTCTTTGAAGCCCAAGACACCAGGGATCTTTCCAGAAACTGGCAAGTCCCTGATGTGCTCTTCCTGTCGATTTTACATCTGCATAATTGGCATCGTAATACCCAAGTAGATCAAAGCTAGATCCCTTAGGGTACCATAGCCCAAACTTAGGAGTGTAACCTAAATACCTCATGATTCTTTTCATGGCCCTAAGGTGAATTTCCTTAGGATTTGCCCTGGAACCTTGCAACACATGCATTACCGAAAGCATTATACCCGGCGATGAAGCACATAAATAGAGTGAAGAACCTATCATCGACCAGTATACCTTTTGATCTATGGATTACCTCCCGTGTTGAGGTCGAGATGCCCATTTGTTCGCATGGGTGTCTTGATGGGTTTAGCATTCCTTCATTCCAAACTTCTTGAGAATATCATGAATGTACTTAGTTTGGCCGATGAAGGTGCCCTCTTGGAGTTGCTTGATTTGAAATCAAGGAAATACTTCAACTCCCCCATCATAGATATCTCGAATTTCTGTATCATAATCCTACAAAACTCTTCACAAAGATGACTTGTTAGTAGACCCAAATATAATATCATCAACATAAAATTTGGCATATAAACTAGTCTTTAGCAATTGTTTTAGTGAAGAGAGTAGGGTCAGCTTTTCCAACTTTGAAGCCATTAGTGATAAGAAAGTCTCTTAGGCATTCATACCATGCTCTTGGGGCTTGCTTAAGCCCATAAAGTGCCTTTGAGAGCTTATAAACATGAGAAGGGTACTCACTATCTTCAAAGCCGGGAGGTTGCTCAACATATACCTCTTCCTTGATAGGGCCATTAAGGAAGGCACTCTTCACGTCCATTTGGTATAACTTAAAGCCATGGTAAGTAACATAGTCAAGTAATATACCAATTGACTCAAGCCTATCTACGGGTGCATAGGTTTCATCAAAATCCAAACCTTCGACTTGTGAATAACCTTTGGCAACAAGTCGGGCTTTGTTCCTAGTCACCACACCATGCTCATCTTGTTTGTTGCGGAATACCCATTTGGTGCCTAGAACATTTTGGTTAGGACGTGGAACTAAATGTCATACCTCATTCCTCTTGAAGTTGTTGAGCTCTTCATGCATCGCCACCACCCAATCCGGATCTCTTAGTGCATTCTCTACCCTATATGGCTCAACAAAAGAAACAAAAGAGTAATGTTCACATAAATGAGTAACTCGAGCTCTAGTGGTTACCCCCTTGTGAATGTCACCAAGTATGGAGTTGACGAGGTGATCTCTTTGAATTGTTTGGTGGACTCTTGGGTGTGGCGGTCTTTGATCTTGAATCTCTTTATCATCATCCTTATCTTTGCCATCTTCATCTCCCCTTGATCAATGTCCTCCTCTTCAGATGGCTCATCGTCTTGATCTTCATCCTCTTCTTCTTGAGCCATTTCCTTATCTCGAGTTGGTGGAGATGCTTGTATGGAAGATGATGGTTGATCTTGTGCTTGTGGAGGCTCTTCGGATTCTTTTGGACACACATCCCCAATGGACATGTTCCTTAGAGCGACGCATGGAGCCTCTTCGTCATCTAGTTCATCAAGATCAACTGGCTCCACTTGGGAGCCATTAGTCTCATCAAACACAATGTCACAAGAAACTTCAACTAATCCAGTGGACTTGTTGAAGACTCTATATACCCTTGTGTTTGAGTCATACCAAGTAAAAAGCCTTCTACTACTTTAAGAGCAAATTTAGAATTTCTACATCTCTTTATAACAATAAAGCATTTGCTCCCAAAAACTCTAAAATAAGAAACATTAGGCTTTTTACCAATGAGGAGTTCATATGATGTTTTCTTGAGGATTCGATGAAGGTAGAGTCGGTTGATGGAGTAGCAAGCGGTGTTAATCGCCTCCGCCCAAAACCGATC
>JAOPSE010001230.1:0-166277 GCA_029449295.1 Zea luxurians
GTGGCCGTGGAGCGCCTGACCAATGGCTAGGATCAAAATATCATAACCGTTCACCCCACAAAATGTCCGCCGTTGATCTCTGTCTCTGCGATCAGGATTGAGTTTCCGTTACTTTAAATCGCCACCCTCAGTTCCTGATCTAAGGGCTTGTGGCATACGACAGTGAGCAAATCTGGGCCATTCGATGCTGATCGGTGGGCTAGATTTGCATATCGGTTCGGATTGATGTGGATCTAATCTGAATCCCCCATCTTCTATCGGGCGGTCCAGAATCAACCGTACCCCTTTGCTGTGGCAAATTAGCATAAGAGCCCCTGGATTTCTAGAGAATAAACCTGCCGTCCACATCAGTGAGAAAGTGATTACAACTGGGTCCTGGATTTTATGAAGTTGACCCCAGGCTTTTGGAAAATTATGCGTGCAACCTAGGGAGTAAATAAATCGAATAAAATGATATCGGAAATGAGTTCGAGCGTAGAAATAATTATAGAATCTTGTTTAATTCATAAGTAATTCATTTTAACTCCTTTTTGATCCATTCCAGTTGCATTAATTTCACATTAATATTGTTTATCATCTAGTAACCTTATTTTACCATGAAATCCATATTAAAATCTTGTACGTTATTTATTTTGTAGTAAACACTTAAATCTACGGAAAATCATAACTCGTTAACCGTAACTCTGAATTTAGTGGTTCTCGAACCTAGGATCTCGTTATGATGCGTAGATTATTATCATACATTCTGTGCTAATGTTTGGTGTGATGTTAATTTTTTCTCTATACCATGTTTGTTTGTATTGCTACGATTATCAACAAGGTTACAAGAATCTAGAAGAACAAGTTGGTACCTGCGAATCTCGAGCCTAAAGCAAGTTGTGCCCTGGATCACTCTTCTTTACCTAATAAAGTTCCTATTAATCACTGTGACATGATTACATTAATTTGATGGGACCTAATAGGTTTCCCTAGCATTGTTTATCCCCTACCTTGTAAACAGATGAACTATTGGGTAGATTTGCTATTGCTCTACCTGGTTTTGGGGAATTAATGTTTTATTATGATCATGTTCCAATTATGTTGTTATTATTATTCATGATAAGATCATCTTGTTAATTAGAACATGGAGATCCACCCGAAAAAATAGTGCTATCACAAGGGTGGAATGGGACGCCCTTGGCCAAGTAATTAGGAAAGCTAGGGAGATATTACCTTACCCGGAAGGGGCAAGCGGAGAAGCGTCGCTGCTAGAGTATAGGGAGGTCCTCGGGTCGAACTGTGTGTAAAGCTTTTCAGACGAGGGATTCCTATGCTTCCTTCGTCCTGAATCTGTAGCGGGTTTTCTCGAACTAGTGGAACTTTGGAAAGGCCTCATAGTGCTACCCTACCTCGCTTCCTCGGTAGAGGTGTAAGGAGTCCGATCAACCCCGTGGCAAATGGGTAACATGACTTGTGAGTAAAGATGTGCAACCTCTACATAGTGTAAAACTGGTATATAAACTGTGCTCACGGTCATGAGCGGCTCGGACACTCAAATGAGTAATTTATGGAACTAAACTTAATTTGTCATATGCATTGCATTGAGAGTGTTATTATTAATCTTGATCTCTTATTTATTTGGGTTGGTATCTACTTATACTTAGTAACTGCTAATAAAATTTGGACCAACTTTAAAAGCAATGCTCAACTTTAACCATCTTCTTTGGTAAGCCTTACACTTCACATGGGCTCCCACCTTTGGTGTGTTCATGCACATTATTCCCTACAACTTGTTGCACGATGAACGTATGTGAGCTCACCCTTGCTGTACTCACATCCCCCCGGTCAAGAGCAGGTACCACAGGATGAGGCGCTTGAAGGATGCTACGATGAGTTCGTGAGTGGTCTAGGTCGTCATCTGGCAGTCAACTGTGGTTGCTGGATCATTGTCTTCATATGATGTAATTATTTATCTATTTTGTACAGAACTCTATTATACAATAATGGTGTGACATTCGTTTCTGTACCATGAGTCATAATATGTGTGAGATTTGATCCTAGCACACTTGGTGAAGTTCACGCCCAGGTTTTGGACCCCCTAAATCCGGGTGTGACAGAAGTGGTATCAGTGGAATGTTGACTGTAGGGTGTAACCTAGATAGAACTGGACAACCCTTACCTACTTACGTTTGCTACTCTGATTCTTTCTTAACTTTTCTTAATCTTTTCTCATCTATTGCTGCTTTACTCTGATTTCTTTTAAGGGGTAGGAATGTAGGATTTGTAAAGCCCAAAAAGTTGTATAAGAGAAAAATAATAAAATAAATAAATAAATACATAAAAATGCATCTCATGTTGAGATTCTTGTATTTTTGCATTTGTATTCAAATTTATGAGACAAGTTTAAATTTGAAAAATAGAATCTAAAAGTGGAAAGATAAAAAGAGAATGAAATAGAAATGGAAAAGAATATACATTACAAAAAATATACAAATAAATATAATTCTTCAGGCTAGCACTTCATTTATGCACTTGATTTCTGTGACAAATTGGAATTCAAATATCAGATTTTGAAAACAAAACAAGAAAGTAGAAACAATAAAGAAAAGAAAAGAAAAAAAGGGGAATCGGTGTTTGGGCCGAAAACACCATGGTCGGCCCATATCCTCACCACGTGCGGCCCAAGTCCTACGCTCCCTCAGCTGACTTACTGGCGGGCCCCACACACTAGAGTCCGTCGTCCACGACAACGTTGCGCCCTCGCCTTGAGCCACTGTCTCATGGGCCCGATTGTCAGTGAGACCCGCGCGCCCTTACGGCAATTCGCGCAGACAGGTGGGGCCCCCGGCCAGCCTCTGCGGTGGGCGCTAGTTTTTTCCTCCTTCGCTGGCATGTGGGTCCGTGTGGGTTGGCCGCCCTGTAGATCTTCTCGAGCTGGTCTATTGCAACAGCCGCCGAGCATGGCGCGGCCGGGCGACCTAGCTGGCATAACGGCCTTCGCACCGGCGAGATCGGGTGCACGGTGGATATAAAGTCTTCCCCCCTTTTGGGTCCTGCCGCATTGCCGTGCCCAAATCATCGTCTACCACCGCGGTCTGTTATTTTGTCCTGAACATGAGGTAGTGTGTTGGTGAGTCGCTAGGTCTGCGCCGTGGTCGAAGATGGGGTTGGTGGAGCCGTAGTGCTTCGGGTACGTGCCTCACATGTTGGTGTCGTGGCTGAGCGAAGGGCATTGTCGGAATCGTACATCAGGGCTAGGCACCACCTCAATTCCACCCCGCGCAAAGGATCGGCCCTATTGCAGCACCACCGTAGGTATGGCCACTTCCGTCGTCTTCATTGGTCCATCCTTGAAGTGTAGTGAACCGCAGGGAAGGAAATTACTCATCAGCGGGTCGGGAATTGCTCACTGGAGCCCTCTGCCACCGTGGTGCCGTGTCGCGCCGTGGGCAGGGAGGTATCCCCATTTAAACATTGGTCCGAGGATCTTGTCGGTTTCGCCTGGTGTTGGGCTGTGTTTAGAGCCGCTTGTCCCTGTGTATACATCATTAATGCGTCGGTTCGTCGAACTCTGGTGGGGCCATCACCGCGGTAGGATCAGCGCCGCTGCCGGTGTTGGCTGATTGTAGAAGACGTTTGGTGGCTGTTGAGCGCCTAATGATTGGCTAGGATCAAAATATCATACCTATTCGCCCCACTAAGGGCATGTTCGTTTGCAAGGGATTACTTCCCTAAGTGGATCTAATCCAGAGAGGGATTGAGTGAATCCCTCCCTCCCACTTAATCCCCTTGGGGATTTAATCCCTTTATGATTTAATCCATATCTCAAAAAGTCTATTCGGTTAATCCCTGCCATATACAACATAATTTAAAAGGAAACAAAAGGTGCAAGTCCGGCCACTTGGCTTTCAATGGATGAGCGAAGTGTCATTTATATTCTGAATCCTGAAACTGAAAGACACTTCTCTGAATTCTAAAACTAAAAGAAGTTTCTCTGAATTCCGAAACTAAAAGAAGTGTCTCTGGTAATCTGAAACTGAAACAAGTCCAGCCACTAGTAGTACTCAAACTGAAACATGCAAGCAGACAAAAAGTGTCTCTAGTATCAAGAAAAACTAACCAAAACGACCTATAGGATTTGGTCCATGATCACTTTTCTAAAAAAAATAGCATCTCCCTACGTTTGTCTACAAGGAAACCCAAAAAAATGAAGTGTTCATGAATAAAAAAACCAGATTCAAATTGTGATAGCAGATACTCAACGGAAAGCAAAGTTGATCCAAATCTCAAGGAACTATTTCAAGTTTTAACCCAGATGAAAAAAACCAAGCAAATGTCAAGTTTTCCCCTAGTCTGCTCACATCTGGCCCTGTGCAATCAGTTATCTACATCAGAACTAGCAGCATATGTTCTTCTGATGTCGCCACAATGCCGTGCCCACCCATGCCCAGTCATGCTCCAAAAGAAAATGTCACCAATTGAGCAGAGTCTCCAGCAGCCACACCTAGTAAATAGAAACAACAGGCAGTAGGAACACTATATAAATTAATTTCCAATGAACCAAGATATCTAAACATCTCATCTTCAACTAATAGCTATTCACAATACTATTTGTTGTACCAGATATAAATAGACATCTCAAGTTTAGTTGAGTCTGAAATGAGCTATAAACATATATATGCACATTTCCATTCCAACGGTTACTGCAGGAAACAAAGCGACATCCTCTGCGGATACGGTAGAAAACCCAAGTGATTGTGTTGTACATTCAAACTACTAGTACTGTCTTCCATTTTTTTCATGAACTTTGAAACCGACATGGTACATTTTTTTGTGTGAAGAATTTAAAAACACTAAATGCTTTGGGGCAGCAAACTGAATATCATGCACCTTATCTGATCTGTGGGTGGAGCACTTTGTGAAAGTGAAGAAACTGAGCCTGATGATCATATTGTTATCAGGTCTTTTGAGCTTTAACTAAAGGTGAAAAGGCGAGCTTCTATATGTGCATAATGTGAAGAGGATTTCCCTAGAGTGGCGAGGTGCAGATGCAGCAACATGTGTACTATTTGAATGGCAGCTATGTGTAAATGCAGATGATAAAATCACAACATTACCTAGTTGAGTACATTACTATTTGAATGTGAACTTGAACTCTATCGTGAGGGTGGAGTAGCATGATGTATAGGTAGGTGGAGCAACAGGAAGCTTGTCTCTGTTAACATGAATTGGTGTAAATATAGCTGGGTTTGAAAGGAAATGAAGATCAGTCTCTCTTGAGGCTATTCCCAAACAGATACGCCTCTAAAAAACAGAATTTTAAAGTTTTACGCGTTGCATTAAGTTTAGTCCACCTTTTGGAGGTGATATGATGTGCATTAGTTAAGTGATTTCGAGGTCTGGCAACTGATACATCCTTATCTTGACTGCAAGGGGGACTAATGGATGGAATAATTTTGTCTATGCTATCACAATATCCAACACTTCCTTTTGCTACTGTCAGGTTCAGTTTATGGCGAGCAGCGCAAGCACGGATCTGACGGTGTTTTAAATTTCGAATCGAAAAGCCTGAAGATTTGCTACAGGAGAGAAAAGCCTGAAGATTTAATTCAGCGAAGTAGTGTGAAAATTTGTATCCAAGTGAAGAAATCTGCACCGAAACAAACCCAAAATCAGAAGTCCAGGACTGTCCCCTACCTGACCCATAGAAAGCGATATGAGCCACCACTCACCTCGGCTCCACACACGAGGGAATTTTTGACTGTAGAAGAAAATAGCGCTTGATGGCGCAAGAACGAACTTGTGGAGAATGACGGCAGGTGCAAGAACCTAATCTCCCAAATACTTTAGATCCACGAAGAGACGCAAGAACCAAGACCCTAAACGCAGACGCAAGAACCAAGAACCCTAAACGCCCTAGGTGCGATAGAACCAGATAGGGAGGAAGAAGAATACCAGTGAGAAGATGAGCGCCAGAGGAGATCCACGCCGGAGAGGAATCCCGTGTCTTAGCCACTGTCGCCACCGCCGCTTGCCTTCACGCGTGTTGTCTCGCATCTGCTTCGCGTGCGCTCGACGGGATATTTTCCACGTCCTAGAGACCGGGCGTCATTCCCTGACCAAGGTGACGAGGAAACGCCGGGCTCGGCCGGGATACAGCTCACGCAGGGCTTAACCGAACGCCGATTTTCTTGCGACCCGGGATTCTTTCCAAGAGTGGGTGATCCACGGGGATCTGGACTTGATCCCGGCAGGGAAAGGGCTAACCGAACATAGCCTAAATGTCCGCCATTGATCTCCGTCTCTGCGATCATGATTGAGTTTCCGTTACTTTAAATCGCCACCCTCGGTTCCTCATCTAAAGGCTTGTGGGATACGACAGTGACCAAATCTGAGTTGTTCGATGCTGATCGGTGGGCTAGATTTGTGTATCGGTTCAGATTGATGTGAATCTAATCCGAATCACCCCATCTTCTATCGGGCGGTCCAGAATCAACCGTACCCCTTCGCTATGGCGAATTACCATAACAGCCCCTGGATTTCCAGGGAATAAACCCACCATCCACATCGGTGAGAAAGTGATTACAACTGGGTCCTAGATTTTATGAAGTTGACCCCAGGCTTTCAAAAAATTATGCATGCAACCCTGGGAGTAAATAAATCGAATAAAATGATATCGGAAATGAGTTCTAGTGTGGAAATAATTATAGAATCTTGTTTAATTCATAAGTAATTTATTTTAACTCCTTTTTGGTCCATTCCAGTTGCATTAATCTCACATTAATATTGTTTATCATCTAGTAACCTTATTTTACCATGAAATCTATGATTAAAATCTTGTACCTTATTTATTTTGTAGTAAACACTTAAATCTTCGGAAAATCATTACTCGTTAACCGTAACTCCGAATTTAGTGGTTCTCGAACCTAGGATCTCGTTATGATGCATATATTATTATCATGCATTATGTGTGATGTTTCGTGTGATGTTAATTTTTTTTCTCTATACCATGTTTGTTTGTATTGCTACGATTAGCAGCGAGGTTACAATAATCTTAAAGACCAAGTTGGTACCTGGGAATCTCGAGTCTAAGGCAAGTTGTGCCCTTAATCACTCTTCTTTACCTAATAATGTTTCTGTTAATCACTGTGACATGCTCAGATTAATTTGATGAGACCTAATAGGTTTCCCTAGCATTGTTTATCCCCCACCTTGCAAACAGATGAACTATTGGGTAGATTTGCTATTGCTCTACCTGGTTTTGGGAAATTAATGATTTATTATGATCATGTTCCAATTATGTTATTGTTTTAATTATTGTTCATGATATGATCATCATGTTAATTGGAACATGGAGAACCACCCGGGAAAACAGTGCTACCACAAGGGTGGAATGGGACGTCCTTGGCCAAGTAATTAGGAAAGCTAGGGAGAGATTACCTTACCCGAAAGGGGCAAGCGGGGAAGCATCACTGCTAGAGTATAGGGAGGTCCTCGGGTCAAACTGTCTGTAAAGCTTTTCAGACGAGGGATTCCTATGCTTCCTTCGTCCTGAATCCGTAGCGGGTTTTCTCGAACTAGTGGAACTTTGGAAAGGCCTCGTAGTGCTACCCTACCTCGCTTCCTCGGTAGAGGTGTAAGGGGTCCGATCAACCCCATGGCAAATGGGTAACACGACTAGGGTAAAGATGTGCAACCACTACAGAGTGTAAAACTGGTATGTTAGCTGTGCTCATGGTCATGAGCGGCTTGGACACTCACATGAGTAATTTATGGAAGTAAACTTAATTTGTCATATGCATTGCATTGAGGGTGTTATTATTAATCTTGATCTCTTATTTATTTGGGTTGGTATCTACTTATACTTAGTAACTGCTAATAAAATTTTGACTAGCTTTAAAAGCAATGCTCAACTTTAACCATCTTCTTTGGTAAGCCTTAAACTTCACATGGGCTCCCACCTTTGGTGAGTTCATGCACATTATTCCTCACAACTTGTTGAGCGACGAATGTATGTGAGCTCACCCTTGCTGTACTCACATCCCCCAGGTCAAGAGCAGGTACCACAGGATGAGGCGCTTGAATGATGCTGCAATGAGTTCATGAGTGGTATAGGTCGTCGTCTCCCAGTCAACTGTGGTTGCTGGATCGTTGTCTTCATATGATGTAATTATTTATCTATTTTATATAGAACTCTATTATACAATAATGGTGTGACATTCGTTTCTATACCATGAGTCATCATATGTGTGAGACTTGATCCTAGAACACTTGGTGAAGTTCGCGCCCGGGTTTTGGACCCCCTAAATCCGGGTGTGACAACAAGTTGTAGGGATTAATGTGCAGGAGCTCACTTACGGTGGGGGCTCATGTGAAGTGTAAGGCTTACCAAAGAGAATGGTTAAGGCTTAGCATTGCATTTAGAGTTGGTCAAAATTTTATTAGCAATTACTAAATATAAGTAGATACCGACCCAATAAATAATTGATCACAATTGATAATAAATCCCACAATGCAATGCAAATGAAAGATTAAGATTAATTTCATAAATTACTCATGTCAGTGTCCGAGCCGCTCATGACCATGAGGACGACTGATATATCAGTTTTACACTATGCAGGGGTTGCACTTCTTTACCCACAGGACACGTTTCCTATAAAGCCAGGGTTAGCTAGACCCTTAGACACTTCCAAGGTGTATGTCTAGAGATCCACTGCGAGGCCTTTACAAAGTTCCACTAGTTCGAGAAAACCCGCTACGGTGTCAGGAAGAAGGAAGCATAGGAATCCCTCATTCGAAAAGCTTTACAGACATCCCTATACTCTACAGCGACGCACTCCCCGCTTGCCCCTTTCGGGTAAGGTAATCTCTCCCTAGCTTTCCTAATTACTTGTCTAAGGGCGTCTTATTCCACCCTTGTGGTAGCACTATTTTCCTAGGTGGTTCTCATGTTCTAGTTAACACAATAATCTTATCATGAACAATAAGTAATCCAACAGTAATGATAAAGCATGATCATGATTCATATATAGCATTAATCCAAAACCAGGTAGAGCATAGCCAAACTACCCAATAATTCATTTGTTTGAAAGGTGTGGGGTAAACAGAACTAGGGCAACCTATTAGGTCCCATCAACTTAACCTGAGCATGTCACATTGATTAACATAAACATTATTAGGTAAAGAAGAATGATCAAGGGCACAACTTGCCTTATACTTAAGATTCCAGGTACTTCAAGTTGGTCTTCAGGTTTCTCATGACCTCGCTGCTACTCGAAGCAATACATATAAATAGACAAGGAGTACATAAAAATAACTTTACACCAAACATGAGAACAAACTGCGTAGGAATATTCTACGCGCTACTACAAGGCTGTGGGTTGGAGAACCACTAAATTCGGAGCTACGATTGAAAAGTTATAGTTTTCTAAAGATCTATGTGATTAAATAATTAAATCTATGTTATTTTCATTAATATAAGTCATGTGAGAAGGATATTCTAAATAAACAACTAATGTATTCTTTAATCAACATTATAACTTATTTAGAAATACTATAGTATAGGCAGCATGAAAAACCATACATTATATTTTAATTAGAAAAGTTAATCTAATGAGCCCAAGTTAAACTAACATTTAATTATCTCTGAAATCATGGTGAAACAATGTTGTTTAATGTGTAGGCAATTTTAATACAAAGTTAACGCAATTTGAATGGATCAAATCAACGTTATAATGAGAAAGTTATGGGTTAAAGAAGTTTAGGGTATTTTTAATGTGATCTACATATCTAAATCAATCACTAGGGACTCTTTTGAAAAATCTAAGGACCTATTTGCAATTCTAAAAGTAAATTTCGTGGGTGCTAATGTAAAAGCAGGACGTTGGGTTGATTTGCAAGAAGTCCAGGTGCTCTTTATGAAAAACATTCATCAGCGAAGGGGGTATGGATGCGGCTAAGTTGTCTGATCCACCATGCACGGTCCTGATTAGGTCCCACTAACATCAAACCGGTACACACCCTAGGTCCTTAGATCAGATTTGAACGGTGGAGATTTTAAATACCAGAGATCCTCCCAGAGCCGCCCGATTACGATCGTTCGGTCACAAATCAAGCTCCCATCCGATCTAATCTACGCCGCATAAAACGCGATCAACGACCCAGTGCCCATCGTCTCCACCTCGACCACGCCGGTCATCGCCCATCATTTACCACGGCGGCGCCATTGTTGAGGCAAGGCGATCCCTCATCCAGCGCCCGAACTCCACCAAAACCTAGCTACGCGACGCGATGATCAAAGAGATCTAGGCTGAGGTACCTTACCGGAGTTCAAGGTGTGGAAGTTGCTGTCCACACCACTCTGCGGCACTGCGGTGGTGGTCACGACCCGGCGAGGGAGTTCTCGGCTCTCCTGTTCCTCCAACTGCCCCTAATGTTTGCGATGCTCCGGAGATGATCCCCATCCACCACTAGAGTTCTAAGATGATCACGCGTCCGAGGATACTGGCGGCGACCAGATCTCTCTGTCTCCCTGCTGCGATAGCTTTCTTCGATACATATGGATATAGGGGAAGGAAGCGGCTCCATCTTATACCCGAGAGGCAAAGCCTGACCAGTTGGATTCGAGAGGATTTCGGTTGGGTTTGTTACTCATGCTTTGATCACATCTCAACAAACTCCGCTTCGGTTGCAACCAAATCTTTACTACTATTAAGGCCGTAAGGGGTAGGCTGCCTCCCCTGGTTCTGCCTTCGGTAAATCTGCACCGTCCGCTCACTTCGGTAAATCTACACCGTCCGCCCGCCCACACCCATGTTCGTTCCCCCACCTCCCCACCCCCACCCCGCGTGAGCTGCCGCCGCCCCCGCCTCCCACCTCCAGTCCGCCGCTCTCCCGCGGATCGTGCTCCGCCCCGTCCACCTGCCGCTTCTGGTAAACGCCTCTGGCCTCCCCGGCACAAACCCTAGCCCTCAATCACGCCGAGCTCGACAGAACCATCCCAACCCGAGCCCATTTCTGCTCGGGTCCCGGCCGATCCGGCGGCTCCTCATCAGCACAACCCGGGGCCGGGGCAACGTCCCCCAGTGGATGCTAGCCTGATCGGGTCCCCACGGTCGATGGGTTCGCCTGGGTCCGCCAATGGCAGACGCGGCGAGTACGTGAGGAACCCTGAGGAGGTGGAGGTGGTGTCCAAGGGGGAGGGAGATGCCGCGGCGGCCATCAAGGCGGCCGTGGCAGCGGAGTGCCCGAGGGTGCTGCGGTGCCACGGAGGAAGGCAGCCAACGACACAGTGGTGAGCTGCGCCTTCGCTGTGCTCTCTGCCCCAAATCCCGCGCTGCCGCTCTGCTCCCTGCCCCTAATCCCGCGCCTCCGCTCTGCTCGCTGTGCTCCCGCGCCTCGGCTGCCCTAATCACGCGCGCCTTGGATCCACAGGTCTCGCTCCAAAATCACGCGCGCCTTCCATAATCACGGATCCACAGCTCTCGCTCCACGCCTTCCATAATCCATGATGCTCCTCAAGTTTTCCGAAATCCCTAACCCTAAATTTCTTCTCTATCTATGTAGTCCCGGTCCCGGTCATCGGACCACAGAGGAACGACGAGGAGCTCAGCAACCCGGTCCCCAAGGTGCAGTCGCGCACCACCCATCTTCGATCCCAAAACGCTGCCACGCTTCCAACCTCCCTCCCCACTCCTTCCCATGCTACCTCTGGAGTCTGGATTTGACCTTGCATGTGTTTAGGTGTGTTACAGGAGCCCATCCTGTTCCTAAATCCGACCTCGTCGTTCCTCCATGCTGGTGTGGCCACCATCGCAGTCGAGATCCCAAAGACGCTCGAGTCTCTACACCACAAGGTCGAGCTCGCTGTAGTCATCTCCCAGCGTGGGCGTGACGTTCCTGAGGCGTCCACCATGGACTTCGTCAGAGGTAATTTGAGAATTGTGTCGCAACGATGGAGCCTTTGTCACATATGTTTGTGCTCTGTGTTCTCATTGAAATGTTAACCTGAGATAATTATCGACGAACCATTTGTGGGATAATTTGGCTTTGTATTCTCGTTATGGAGAAAAGTTTGTGCGATTGCATTGCCAAAGTGTACTAAAAATCCTTTGGTTTCATTTTTCAGAAAGGTCCATTGGTTCTAGGATATGTTCATGTTATGCATGGTTGTGAATGTTCAATAAATGAACAAGGAAAATGCTAATATTTTATGTATGGATTAATTTTCTGAGTCAATCTTTTCACGGTGCCTATGCTTCAAATTTGGGTCGGCTCCGCCACTGCCCGGCTGCAACTACCAGCACTGGCTCATCGTGATGGACAAGCTCTAGCTCATCGTGATGGACAAGCTCGGCGGGAGGGCGCCAGCAAGCAGCATATGATTGACTGCTACATCCAGACACTCGCCAAGGTCCTTGGAAGGTACGTACGACTTGTCCACCTCTGACCTTTTGATGCACCAATCGCCCCCTGTCGTAGCGTTCCCCTTTCAAAGCCTAGGGGAGGGGTGGTTCTAGAAAAAGGTAGTCTGAGTTTTTTTCACCTGTGATGCTTCGAGGAGGAGGCAGAGAAGAAGATTCACACAGCCTTGTGCGAGCGCCACTTCGGGTTTGGATGCGATATTGATGAGGATACATCTAACAAGCTCGAGGTTCGTTTGATCTATGCTCTAAGATGTGATTATTACTTTGCTGCCCTTTCTGTTAAGTTCAACGACCTGATACGTATTTGATGCTGTCGTTTTGTTTATGTTGTGCTACAGGACCCTGGTGTTTCCTGGATTCGTATGTTGATGCAGAGTGCAAGGACTACAGAGGTAGCTTTCTTTTCTTGCCCCACAGATATAGTTTTTATTTTGTGGTATCGCTGTGTGATTTCTTCTATCATGGCTTATGTCGGTGCTTGTAGTAAATTTGGTCTAGCAACCATGATGATGTATGCATACCAATTTCAATCTTGCGATGCATATGTATTGATATCTAGACTTTCTTCTAGCATACCTGTCGGCGTTCCGAGACCGGGGGGTCCCCGAGCCGACGAGTGAGAGTGCCGCGTGCCCCAGCCCAGATGGGTCGAGCGCGTGGGCGAGCGCGAAGGGGGGAGTAGAGCGAGAGGTCGGTGGCCGGAGCCGGGTCGCGACGAGGGAGTCGGAGAATTCCCGCGGCCTTCGTGTTCGTCCCGCGCCCAGGTCGGGTGCGCTTGCAGTAGGGGGTTACAAGCGTCCGCGCGAGGTGAGGGGAGCGAGCGGCCCCGAGAGAGCGCCTGCCCCTGCCCTTCGTCCCCGCGAGGCCAACCTTCTCTAAGAAGGCCCTGGTCCTTCCTTTTATAGTCGTAAGGAGAGGATCCAGGTGTACAAAATGGGGGTGTAGCAAGGTGCTACGTGTCTAGCGAGGGAGAGCTAGCGCCCTAAGTACATGCCAAGGTGGCAGCCGGAGAGGTCTTGGCACCCTGTTGGTGTGGCGTCGTGGCTGTTGGAGAAGTAACGGAGCCGGACGGAGGGACAGCTGTCGGAGTGGCTGGGCCCTTGCTGACGTCCTCCTACTTTCGTAAGGGAGCTGGGAGCCACCGTCGTCATGGTCTAGTGAGGCGCCATCATTGCCTATCTGGCGGAGCTGGCCAGATGGGACGCCGGTCTTGTACTCTGTGACCCAAGTCGGCTCAGGGCAGGGTGATGATGACGCTTCCTGTTGACGTGGCGGTCTTGTGTCCTAGGTCGGGCGTCGTGGAGGCTCCTCCGAAGTCGAGGTCGAGTCCGTCCTGCAAGACAGAGGCCGAGCCCGAACTCCTGGGTCGGGCGAGGCGGACGTCGTTTGGCAGAGGCCGAGGCGGAGTCCGAGCCCTGGGTCGGGCGAGGCGGAGTTCGTCGTCTTCCGAGGCCTTAGCCCGAGTCCGAGCCCTGGGTCGGGCGGAGCGGAGTTCGCCGTCTTCCGGGGCCTTAGCCCGAGTCCGAGCCCTGGGTCGGGCGGAGCGGAGTTCGCCGTCTTCCGGGGCCTTAGCCCGAGTCCGAGCCCTAGGTCGGGCGGAGCGGAGTTCGCTGTCTTCCGGGGCCTTAGCCCGAGTCCGAGCCCTGGGTCGGGCGGAGCGGAGTTCGCCGTCTTCCGGGGCCTTAGCCCGAGTCCGAGCCCTAGGTCGGGCGGAGCGGAGTTCGCCGTCTTCCGGGGCCTTAGCCCGAGTCCGAGCCCTGGGTCGGGTGGAGCGGAGTTCGGTCGCCCGTCGGTCTTACCTTTTGCGTTAAACGCCCCGGTGACTCGGTCGGTTGGCGCGGTGATTTAGTCAGGGTTACTTCTTATCGAAGGCGGGGCCTCGGGCGAGCCGGTGATGCGTCTGCCGTGAAAGAGGAGACCTCAGGCGAGACGGAGTCATCTTAGGGTCGGCTGCCCTCGCCCGAGGCTAGGCTCGGGCGTGGCGTGATCGAGTCACTCGTATGGACTGATCCCTGACTTAATCAAACCCATCAGGCCTTTGCAGCTTTATGCTGATGGGGGTTACCAGCTGAGAATTAGGCGTCTTGAGGGTACCCCTAATTATGGTCCCCGACAGTAGCCCCCGAGCCTCGAAGAGAGTGTTAACACTCGCTTGGAGGCTTGCGTCGCACTTTTTTGCAAGGGGACCAGCCTTTCTCGGAGGTACTTTGTTCCGGTGGGTGCGCGCGAGCGCACCCGCCGGGTGTAGCCCCCGAGGCCTCGGAGGAGTGGTTTCACTCCTTCGAGGTCTTAATGCCTTGCGTAATGCTTCGGCTGGTCTGGCGGTTCCCTCATGCGAGCAGGGCGTAGCCCAGGTGCACTATCGGGGCCCAAGTTCTCGGGCTGGTATGTTGACGCTGTCAACGGTTTGGCCGGAGCCGGGTTTGCGAGAGCAGCCCCCGAGCCTCCGCACGGAGCGAGAGGACGATCAGGGACAGACTCGGCTTTTTATATACGCCCCTACGTCGCCTTTCCGCAAGGATGAGGGGGGGAGTGCGCCATGTTACCCTCGATGGGCACCGAACATGGTGTCTCCGGTGAGCTGCAATCGGGTAATCCGAGTGGACGTCCGTGCCCCGTTCGTTGGGGGTCGGCTAGGGGCCCGGAGGCACGCCCAAAAGTACCTGCGGGTGATCTGCCGGACCCGGTCCCCTAGCGACGGGGTCCGAGGGCTCGTTGCCTCCCTCCGATGGGATTCCGTTACAGAGTCGTTCCCGCTGGTCTCGGAAATGTCCTAGGGTACCTCGGGAGCGCAGCCCGAGCCTTGGTTATGTATCGAACGTACCCCTGGTCATCCCTCGCTCGGCGTCTGAGGCGACTGTGAACCCTTCGACAGGCCAGCCTTCGAACCCCTGATCAGTAGGGGGCACGGAGCCCGAGTAGCCTAAGGCGGTCGTGGGACCTTTCGGGGGCCGACCTTCGAACCCCTGACCAGTAGTGGGTGTCGGGCCCACGCGATCTGAGGCGGCTGTTGAACCCTTCGGGGGGCCAGCCTTCGAACCCCTGATCAGTAAGGAGGCTCGGAGCCTAGTTCCTTCACGGGGAAGGATCCCTTTGGGGTTATCCCCCTTCTCGGTCCCTGTTGCAAGAGATAGAGAAAGAGGAAAAGGGAAAAAGGATGCGAAATTGAACGTCGTGGCGTACCTTTTTGGGTGTGGTCGTTTTGGCGAAGGCGAAGCGTCGCCAGCTGCCCCTGCCAGAAACGTCACCTGTTCCGCCGTGGAGTTAATGCGCCGGGGTAAGCGGTCGGCGAGGCTGCCGTTGCGTGCGCAAGCCGTTCGAGGAACGGCTGTTTCGCTTCGCGTTTTTTGAACCCCGCGTCCGGTTCGGGCGGTACGTTGGAACCGTCTTGACCTTGGCCTTTATGTGCCCCGGAGAGGGTCCAGTGACGGTTCTCGACTCCACTTCTCGCCTCCTTCTCAGGTTTTTTGCAGCCTGAGAGATCTAGCCAGGAAAAGGAAACCGCCCTCCCCTGTCCTTCACGCCGCCACCCCTTCTGCCTTGGCGATGGCTGACCGGGTGACCATCCTCCCGCCGCGCGACCCGTGGCCCTTCTCCACGGTGACGGCGGGTGATCTGGAGGACCTCGTCGGCGAGGGTTTGCTCTGCCCCCTCACCGATAAGGAGCGGCCGGAATGGATTCCTCCCGCGGGCGGAGTCGCTCCATCCCCTCCGCCGGGGTATGTCGTGAGCTTCATCTCTTTCCATGAGCGGGGATTTGGTGTGCCGTCGAGCCGCTTCATGCGGGCCATCCTGTTCCACTACGGGGTGGAACTGCACAACCTCACTCCCAACTCCATCGCGCAAGCCGCTATCTTTGTAGCGGTGTGCGAGGGGTATCTGGGGATCGCCCCCCATTGGGATTTGTGGACTCACCTCTTCTTTGCCGAGCTTTTTGCTTCGTCGACGGGAGAGAGGAAGGTCCGTGCGGCGGTGCGGGCCGGCGGCTGCACCCTCTTGCTGAGGCAGTCGCGGTCGTTGCAGTATATCCCTGCCGTCCTTTCATCCTCAAACAAGGGTTGGCAGCGCCGGTGGTTCTACCTCCGGAGTGACGGAGGGTCGCTCCCGCCGTTCTCTCAGCGGGTTGTCACCGCCGCCCCCGACGCCTGGCGCCACGGGACTCCGCACGAGAGGCAGAAGAAACTCGAACCTCTTCTCCAGGCCCTGAAGGCGTTGCGGGAGGAAGGGCTCACCGCCGCGGGAGTGGTTGCCGCCATCCACCGCCGGAGGGTGCTCCCCCTGGCGGAGCGGCGGTTGTCGCTTTGGGAGATGACCCAGGAGGCCGACTGGGAGGGGTCACGGATGTCCCCTGATCCTCTTCCCCACGATGCCCTCCACCGGTGGGTGTCGACCGCGATGGGGAAGCCGGACCCCCACGCCTTCTCCCAGCCTCGAATGCGCCCCGACCAGGGGTGCGTTGCTCTGGTGAGTGTTCGTCCCTTCCTTCTTCACATATCGGGTTGCTCCTGATTCTCACTATCGGGTTTCTTTCTCCCCCCTTTTTAGGAGGTGGGGCGGCACAAACCCTCCCTGCCGCCGGTCCCGGAGGACGCGGTGGGTCGTGCGGCGCGGCGGGTCGCCGCGGAGGAGGAGAAGAAGAAAAAGGATGCGGAGAAGGCCCGGGCCCGCAGGCGGAGGCGGGCTCGGGACGCCCTGGAGAAACGCCGTCGTCAGCAGGAGAGGGAAGGACTTCCCAGGGAGCTGTCGCCGGAGACGTCCGATGATGACGACGACGACGACGACGAAGAGGAGGAGGACGACATGGCCGCTCGTCTCGGCCTCAGCCCCGGCTTGGGATGTGGCCGGGAGTCGTCGAGTCAGCCCCCGAGCGGGCCTACGTCGTCGGTCCCTGGAGCCGAGGCGCCGGATCCCCGACCTGAGGGGCGGGGGCTACCCGAGAGGGTTCTTGACCCTTCGGCTAGAGGAGCCGACGCGACTCCAGGGGGCCGGGCCGAGGGGTCCGTTCCTCGGGAACCGTCACCCGCGCCGGCAGCATGGAGGAGCGATCCTCAGGTTGCCATGGCGGCGCCTGGGCAGTCCGCCTCCCGGGCCTCAGGGGCGTCCGAGGCGAGGGCGGCGCCGGGGCTGTTGGTGAGGCGGACCTCGGCGGTGGTTCCAGGAAGCGGGAGCCAAGAGACCTCCCCCCAGACACCGTGGATCATGGTCCGGAGCGGGTAGGTACCTTGGAATGTCTCCGTCCCGGCGCTTCATTCATATGTCTGGGCCGTGATTTTCCCTTTCTTGTTTTCTCCAGCAAACGGAGCCATGGCCCTACTGACCTGGCGCCTCGGAAAGCCCTCAAGACGGCGTTGGTCCAGGCAGCTGGCGCCACCTCGGGCCCTGCCGCTCGGCCGACCCTTTCGCAGGGTGCTCCGCCGCACGGGGTTCAGGCGTCGCATGTTCCGGGGGAGCAGGTCCCCGAGGCGGGCTCCTCTGCCGAGGTGGCCATCGTGATCGGGGAGGCGGCCGGCGCCGATGCGATCCCGAGCTCGCCTGCCATGTCGGCCATGCTGGCGTCTGCCGCTACCGCAGTTGGCACCGTCCCAGTCGGAGAGCGTACGGTTGCCGCCGGCGTCAAGACGGCCGCAGCGTCGGCGCCCGGAGCCTCGGAAGAGGTGGGCGCGGACGCGCAGTGCTTCCGGGCGGGCGGCAGCCTTGTCGCTGTGCAGCGGAGCCCCGAGGCCCGGGGCCAGTTGCTCCGATTCCGGACCCGTGAGGCTTCGGGCCCTATCTTCGTTCTTGACGACGAAGAGGAGGACCAGTCCTGGGACGAGCTCCGCAAGCGTGCGGAGGCGACAGTGGGGTTGCTCCGATCGTCGCTGGAGGTTCTCTGCGGGGACGTCCCCAAAATCCTTCAGGTAATGGTTTCAGGCATACCTTCTTGCTTCTGCGAGTGAGGCGTTCGTCGTGATATCTTGTTTTCCTTTCCAGGATCTGACGGACCGGAGCGCTGCCAAGTCGTCGTTCATTCGCCGCGAGGCCGTCGTCTGGGGCTCGCTGCGGTCCCTGAGGACTTCGCTCGCCGGGGCTACCGCGCGCCTTTCTCAGCAGGACGCTAAGATAGCGGACCTCCAGTTGCTCTGCGCTGACCTGAAGGCCGAGGCGGCGGCAGCGCGCACGGAGGTGCTACAACGGCGGTCGGAGCTCGCCCAGGTTGCCGAGGAGCGGGACCAAACTCGGGGCCAGGCTGCCGAGGCCGAGAGCCGGGCCAAGATCCTTGCGGCCGATCTGGCCGCAGCCCAAGTCGCAGCCTCGGAGCAGCGCGTCCGAGCCAGAGGTATGGCTCGACCGTCCTCGGTTCTCGATCTTGTCCGTTTCTTCCGCTTGTGTTTGAGGTCTTTCTTCTGGTTGTTCGCAGAGCTCGAGTCTGCCCTCGACGAGTCTGCCAAGGCACTTGCCGAGGCGCTCGACGGGGCTGCTGAGCAGAGGGAGGCCGATCTCGCGGCCATGTCCGAGGCCGTCTCGGAGGTCTATCGGAAACTCGGTCCCGGCGACGTCCCTTCAGGAAGCTCTCCCCAAAGCCGACTTCAAGCCCTAGGTGATTACGCGCGCGGTAAAGTCCGCGGGGCGCTGCACCACGGCGTCAGGCGGGCCTTCGCCGTGCTCGCTTCCCACTACGTCGTGGACTTGGAGCGGGTCAGCGAGGGGTACTTGCCTGCCTGACGAAGACGAGGCGGCCCTGGCGGAGGTTCAGCGGCTCGACGCGGTCGCTGCGGGTCCGAGCGCGGCGCTGGCGACCATCTTCGAAGCGGAGATTCTTCCTCCTGCGCCGCCGCCGGAAGCGGAGGCGGACCTTACCGACGGCGGGGGTGGAGTTGAGGGCGCGGCTCCTGCCCGAGGCGACGCCTGATTTTTGTTGGGACAATTTCTGTTGGATGTGTGATTTGCCGCGGCCACCGAGGCCTGGACATTTTACTTCTCTTCCGTGAAGTCATGCTCCTTTTCGTTTCGATTTTCGTGCCTGGCCCGTAGTGTCGACAACAGGGTGATTTCCCGAGCTGGGTCCTTTTTCGTGGCAGGCGACGAGTGAGGTGTCCCTAGCCCGGAGGCATAGGTGTTCCCCAGCTCAGTCGGTCTCGCCATTTACTCGTACCCAAGTTCGCTCCTCAGGACCCTGCTTCTGACGCATCCGGGAGAACGCAAAAAACCCTTCTTGACCGAAAAAAAAGTTTTTCTGACGCGGAACGGTACGTCCAAACTCGACGAGAGGGGTTCCCCTTTTTAGCCCCCGAGGGAGGGTCGGGCTCTGCCGGGGCGAGGCCGACCCTTCCTTGATGACTGATTCTTAGGTGTGAGTGGGGGAAGGGCGCAGCCCCCGGGCGTTGTTCGCGCAGAGGCCGTTTGGCGAGTCAGGCTCCTGCCCAGATATCCGGCGAGTGCTCGGTGACATCCCTCGGCATGCCGGGCATGCCCGAGGGACCCCACGCAAAAATGTCGACGTTTGCGCGAGGAAAGTCGACGAGTACTGCTTCTTATTTGGGGCCGAGCCCAGAACTGATCCGGACATGCTTGGAGGTGTCGCCACTGGGGTCGAGAGGGACGGCCTTAACCGTCTCCGCTGGCTCGAAGTTGCCGGCATGTCGCTTCACGTCCGGCACCTCTCGGGAGAGGCTTTCCAGGTCGGCAATGAGGGCCTCGGACTCGGCGAGGGCCTCGGCGTACTCCACGCACTCCACATCGCATTCGAATGCGTGCTTGTACGTGGGGCCGACGGTGATGACCCCGTTGGGGCCCGGCATCTTGAGCTTTAGGTAGGTGTAGTTGGGGACGGCCATGAACTTCGCGTAGCATGGCCTGCCCAACACTGCGTGATAGGTTCCTCGGAACCCGACCACCTCGAACGTCAAGGTCTCCCTTCGGAAGTTGGAGGGTGTTCCGAAGCAGACAGGAAGGTCGATCTGCCCGAGGGGCTGGACGCGCTTCCCGGGGATGATCCCATGGAAGGGCGCAGCGCCTGCTCGGACGGATGACAGACCGACGCGCAGGAGCCTGAGGGTCTCGGCGTAGATGATGTTGAGGCAGCTGCCCCCATCCATCAAGACCTTGGTGAGCCTGACGTCGCCGATGACGGGGTCGACGACGAGCGGGTACTTCCCCGGGCTCGGCACGTGGTCGGGGTGGTCATCCCGGTCGAAGGTGATGGGCTTGTCGGACCAGTCTAGATAGACTGGCGCCGCCACCTTCACCGAGCAGACCTCCCGACGCTCTTGCTTACGATGCCGAGCCGAGGCATTCGCCGCATGCCCTCCGTAGATCATGAAGCAGTCGCGGACCTCCGGGAACTCTCCTGCTTGGCGATCTTCCTTCTTGCCGTCGTCGTGAGCCCTGCCACCCTCTGCGAGTGGCCCGGCCCTGTGGAAGTGGCGCCGAAGCATGACGCATTCCTCGAGGGTGTGCTTGACAGGCCCCTGATGATAGGGGCACGTCTCCTTGAGTGCCTTGTCGAAGAGGTTAGCACCTCCGGGGGGCTTCTGAGGGTTCTTGTGCTCGGCGGCGGCGACAAAGTCTGCATCGGGAACGTCGCGTTTCGCTTGCGACTTCCTCCTGCCTTTCTTCTTGGCGCCGCGCGGAGCAGACGCCTCGGGAGCATCTTCCGACGGGCGGCCCTGGGGCTGCTTGTCCTTTCGGAAGATGGCCTCTACCGCCTCCTGGCCGGAGGCGAACTTGGTGGCGATGTCCATCAGCTCGCTCGCCCTGGTGGGGGTCTTGCGTCCCAACTTGCTCACCAGGTCACGGCAGGTGGTGCCGGCGAGGAACGCGCCAATGACATCGGAGTCGGTGATGTTGGGCAGCTCGGTGCGCTGCTTCGAGAACCGCCGGATGTAGTCCCGGAGAGACTCTCCCGGCAGTTGCCGACAGCTTCGGAGATCCCAGGAATTCCCGGGGCGCACGTATGTGCCCTGGAAGTTGCCGGCGAAAGCCTGGACCAGATCCTCCCAGTTGGAAATCTGCCCCGGAGGCAGGTGCTCCAACCAAGCACGAGCAGTGTCGGAGAGGAACAGGGGGAGGTTTCGGATGATGAGGTTGTCATCGTCCGTCCCACCCAGTTGACAGGCCAGGCGGTAGTCCGCGAGCCACAATTCCGGTCTTGTTTCCCCCGAGTACTTCGTGATAGTAGTCGGGGGTCGGAATCGGGGCGGAAACGGCGCCCGCCGAATGGCTCGGCTGAAGACCTGCGGACCGGGTGGTTCGGGCGAGGGACTCCGATCCTCCCCGCTGTCGTAGCGTCCCCCACGCCTGGGGTGATAGCCTCGGCGCACCCTTTCGTCGAGGCGTGCCCGACGGTCGCGATGAGGGTGCTCGTCGCCGAGGTGGCCCGGGGCCGCAGGCGCGGTGTTGCGCGTGCGCCCGGTGTAGACCGAGGCTTCCCGCGTGAGTCGGGAAGTCGCGGCACGAGGTTCCGAGGGGTATCCCTGCCTTCGGGAGGCAGAGCTCTCGGCCCGCCGGGCCGCAGCGCCTTCCAGGAGATGCTTGAGTTCTCCCTGGATTCGCCGACCCTCGGTGGTTGATGACTCCGGCATCGCGCGGAGGAGCATCGCTGCAGCGGCCAGGTCCTGACCGGTTCCGCCGGATGCGGGAGGCGGTCTGTCCCTGGCATCGTTGGCGATGCGGTGCTGGAGACCTTGGGGCAGGTGACGTATTTCTCCGGCCGGGGGCTGGCTCGCCCATACCTGCCCGATGTTCTGGCGGATCGCCTCGAGCGCTCCTGCTCCCACATCGAGCCCGGCCTGCGCCCCGCGGACTTGCTCGAGCTGTGGATCGTAACCCCCCGCCGGAACGGGGACCACAGCTAGCTCCCGCGGGATGTCGGCGCGAGGCGCTGGCCTAGGGGGATCACCATCCTCCGGCATGCCGAGACAGCCGCCTCTAGAGGGATCCCCTAGCTCGATATGGAAACATTCGCGGCTCGGGCCGCAGTCCTTGTCGTCAAGGCTGTGGCTGCCGTCGGAACAGTCGGAGAGGCAGTAGTCACATGCGGTCATGAAGTCCCGCATGGCACTAGGGTTGCCAGATCCGGAGAAATCCCAGCAGATGCTGGGGTCGTCATCTTCCTCGGACCCAGAGGGTCCGTAGGTCGAGACACCCGTCAATCGGTCCCAAGGCGACCGCACACGAAACCCCAGAGAGGTTGCACTCGCCTCAACGTGAGCGCCCGCCAAAGCGAGGTCGCTAGGCGGGTTGAGGCCGAGTCGAAATGACGAAAGATGGGTAGCAGCCGGTACCTTTTTGTCGACGAGGAGCGATGAAGTCACGTCGGGGGCTGATCGCGCCGTCGTCCTGGGTATGAGGGCGACGTCCTGCAGGCCCTTTGCGAGCGTGCTGGCGTCGTCCGCCTGCTCGGGGTCGACGTGTTGCGGGGGGATGGCGCTCGCCTTTGCCTCGAACGCGAGGGCGACGCTTGGCGTGTCCTCCGTCGGGGCGCCGGGGATGTCGATTTGCTCGACAGCCGTCGGAGCGCGGCCTCCCGCTCGGCCCTGGTTGCCCCGCCTCCTCCTCCTCCGATGGCGAGGGAGAGGATGGGGCGAGCTCGAAAGTTGTCCTTCCCCCACGCGGGAAAGACGTCGTCGATTCCGCCGCCGGCGAGCGGGCTGTCTGCCACCATTGTCGCTGTCGCACGGCGGTGGAAGGAGTATCATGTCGTAGCCGCTGTCGAGAGACATGAACTCGAGACTCCCGAAATGGAGCACCGATCCGGGTTGAAGAGGTCGTTGGAGACTGCCCATCTGGAGCTTGACGGGGATCTACTCGTCAACACGCAGCAGGCCCCTACCTGGCGCGCCAACTGTCGGCGTTCCGAGACCGGGGGGTCCCCGAGCCGACGAGTGAGAGTGCCGCGTGCCCCAGCCCAGATGGGTCGAGTGCGTGGGCGAGCGCGAAGGGGGGAGTAGAGCGAGAGGTCGGTGGCCGGAGCCGGGTCGCGACGAGGGAGTCGGAGAATTCCCGCGGCCTTCGTGTTCGTCCCGCGCCCAGGTCGGGTGCGCTTGCAGTAGGGGGTTACAAGCGTCCGCGCGAGGTGAGGGGAGCGAGCGGCCCCGAGAGAGCGCCTGCCCCTGCCCTTCGTCCCCGCAAGGCCAACCTTCTCTAAGAAGGCCCTGGTCCTTCCTTTTATAGTCGTAAGGAGAGGATCCAGGTGTACAAAATGGGGGTGTAGCAAGGTGCTACGTGTCTAGCGAGGGAGAGCTAGCGCCCTAAGTACATGCCAAGGTGGCAGCCGGAGAGGTCTTGGCACCCTGTTGGTGTGGCGTCGTGGCTGTTGGAGAAGTAACGGAGCCGGACGGAGGGACAGCTGTCGGAGTGGCTGGGCCCTTGCTGACGTCCTCCTGCTTTCGTAAGGGAGCTGGGAGCCGCCGTCGTCATGGTCTAGTGAGGCGCCATCATTGCCTATCTAGCGGAGCTGGCCAGATGGGATGCCGGTCTTGTACTCTGTGACCCAAGTCGGCTCAGGGCAGGGTGATGATGACGCTTCCTGTTGACGTGGCGGTCTTGTGTCCTAGGTCGGGCGTCGTGGAGGCTCCTCCGAAGTCGAGGTCGAGTCCGTCCTGCAAGACAGAGGCCGAGCCCGAACTCCTGGGTCGGGCGAGGCGGAGGTCGTTTGGCAGAGGCCAAGGCGGAGTCCGAGCCCTGGGTCGGGCGAGGCGGAGTTCGTCGTCTTCCGAGGCCTTAGCCTGAGTCCGAGCCCTGGGTCGGGCGGAGCGGAGTTCGCCGTCTTTCGGGGCCTTAGCCCGAGTCCGAGCCCTGGGTCGGGCGGAGCGGAGTTCGCCGTCTTCCAGGGCCTTAGCCCGAGTCCGAGCCCTGGGTCGGGCGGAGCGGAGTTCGCCGTCTTCCGGGGCCTTAGCCCGAGTCCGAGCCCTGGGTCGGGCGGAGCGGAGTTCGCCGTCTTCCGGGGCCTTAGCCCGAGTCCGAGCCCTGGGTCGGGCGGAGCGGAGTTCGCCGTCTTCCGGGGCCTTAGCCCGAGTCCGAGCCCTGGGTCGGGTGGAGCGGAGTTCGGTCGCCCGTCGGTCTTACCTTTTGCGTTAAACGCCCCGGTGACTCGGTCGGTTGGCGCGGTGATTTAGTCAGGGTTACTTCTTATCGAAGGCGGGGCCTCGGGCGAGCCGGTGATGCGTCTGCCGTGAAAGAGGAGACCTCAGGCGAGACGGAGTCATCTTAGGGTCGGCTGCCCTCGCCCGAGGCTAGGCTCGGGCGTGGCGTGATCGAGTCACTCGTATGGACTGATCCCTGACTTAATCAAACCCATCAGGCCTTTGCAGCTTTATGCTGATGGGGGTTACCAGCTGAGAATTAGGCGTCTTGAGGGTACCCCTAATTATGGTCCCCGACAATACCTGAAGGAGACAAGAAATTAGGTTCATTATTTAATAGGCTTGAGACATGGTTCCATTTCAATCCTGTAGCAGTACTTAGTAACAGACCCTGAAAATCCTATAAAAGGGGCAGGAACCCTCCAATGTAGTAGAGAGCTTGAGATGTAAATGTAAAACCAGACAAAGTTTTTGGATTTTTTTAAAGTAGGTAGCTTGTTTTCGACATACTGGGCTACACAACAAAATCTCAATATATATGCTGGTTAGATACGGTTAAGGTCTGTGGTCAATCGATGATACACAAAATCTTCCTCTTGATGTAACAACTCATACTTCTCCTTTACCTTCTCTATTTCTTGGTTGCACTCTATTTGAAGTTGTGATTTCTGTCCGCAAGAAATTGTGCAGAGAAGGAAGAAATGAAAAGTCTCACGGTTAGAAAAATGCAATCTAATGTAAGGATAAAACATCTATATAGAAGTAAATATGCGGCAATCAACGGGATTGCCCCTTCTGTTCATGGTTTTTACAGAGCACAGCGTTGCAATATTTCAGTTTTTCAAGCTCATTCATTAGTGGTTCGTTACTAGATAATAGACCTGCAGGTGTCAATGTAGATAGTTGGCCTAGCAGCTCAGGAACCGGTGTCGTATTTGGCTGAAGACCTATTTGAATTCTCTCATCAGGGTGTGTCCTCAATGGTGAGATATGCTGAGCTAAGGTTGATGGCCACGTTTCAGGCTGCAAGATCTGAGCTGGAATGGTGCCAAAAATGCCTGCTCCTTTTGCTTCCGCAATTTGATCCTGTAATTGAGTTGATGACTGCATTCTGGACTGCAAATCTGGAGCTGACAACATACCCCAAGTACCTACCTCTTCTGCATGTGGATCACATGAAGGTTCCACACTCTGCAGAACAGATGTACTTTGTGTCACAGACATGCCAAATAGATCAGTTCTTTCTTCTATGTGCTATCTCATTCATGATTTCCTTGTAACTTTTTTGTTCATTCTTCCTTGTTCTTACATGCGAAGTAAGTGAACTTTTAAACAAAGAAAGACAAACAGAAAATGTTTTGAATATACACTTCTGAACCTAACACCTTGGAATCGTGTATACTGATAGATTTGCATGTTCTTATCTTGTAGCATTGCAAGTAACTAACATGACCATCTTACAATTCACCTTTTCTGGTGAACACATCTAGGATAACTCCTACAGTGATTAGCATTCTATAATTATTACCCACTTTTGGCAACATCCTCTTATTTGATCCATGGGTTGCACATATCCTCTATAATAGTAGAGATATAAGCTGAGCTTTCTTTCTTTTTATCTTACCAGTTTTTTCGATAATACTAGATTATGCTCTCTCATATCTATAAACAGCCCCGAACCATCTGCTAATGAAAAAGGGCTTAATATTAGGTGTATCTTGGCAGATAGGAAATATAAGATCATACAAGAGAACCACATGTTAGGAAATATTACTTGGCAATATTTTAGTTTGCTTCTGAATATGATTGCACTATCATATCATGCGCTTAGGAAATGGTCTTCCTTAACCTATCCTCTTGTTTCTTTTTGCAGGGGAACAATTAGATATGCGAGTGTCCATGCTCATTTGGGGTGCACTGGTAGTAGGAGGGATGATTTAGAGTCACTGTCATACACCCTTATTTTCCTGATAAGAGGAAGATTACCTTGGAAAGGCTACCAGGTAGGTTTCAATACACATGTTGACTCAACATTATGGTATTCTTCTGGAACGCCTGTCAGCCTGCAACAATGTTTGTAGGGAGATACCAAGAGTTTCCTTGTTTGCAAGAAGAAAATGGCTACTTCTCCGGAGATGCTTTGTTGTTATTGTCCAGCTCCATTCAAACAGTTTCTTGAGATTGTCACAAATATGAAATTTGACGAAGAGCCAAATTATGCCAAGCTTATCTCTCTTTTTGATGTTTGATTGAAGCACCTGCTTCGAGACAAATCAGAATTGATGGGGCAAGGTATGTACTAACTATTCCCTCTCTTCATATATAGTTAGATTTCTCTGTTCTTATATTTATTTGTTTCTGTACTATAGGTTGGACAGAAATGTGGAAGATTGGTTGCAGATCTAGAAGAAGATGAACAACCTAAAAAGAAGGTTAGATTAGGGAGCCCAACGGCTCAATGAATTTCAGTTTATAATGCTAGGTGGCCCATGAAGCAGAGGTAATTATAATCATTTAATTATATTAGATGCTACAATGCATGATAGTTATGTTATACGCACTGCATTTCTCTAGCAATACAAAGCTTTGTAAACATGATCATTGAGATGTGATGAACTATTGTTGCTAAGCTTTGTTATCAACATCTGTTGCTTGTTTCTTAGGTACCATTACAATGTGGCTGACTCAAGGCTAAGCCAACATATAGAAAAGGGCAACGATGATGGGCTTTACATTAGCAGCGTGGCTTCCTCGGCAAACCTTTGGGCACTCATCATGGACGCAGGAACTGGTTTCTGTTCTCAGGTTTATGAGCTCTCACCAGTTTTCCTCCACAAGGTACAGTATTATACTATACGAGTGAAGCCTGACGACCATACCTAATAATTAATTGATTTAGCCAGGAAGCGTAACTCTGTTTCTGATTATACACAGGACTGGATAATGGAGCAGTGGGAGAAAAGCTACTACATAATGGCAATTGCTGGATCATCCAACGGGAGCTCATTGGTTGTCATGTCCAAAGGTCTTGATTTGACCTTTTCTTGTCATTGCTCAGGCTTGCATATTGATCTTCCATTTCCTCACTACTTTCCCGTTAGCAGTGCAAAATCCTATTGTTTCTCTTGTATGTCATAATGCAATCTCTATTTTAAGCCTCGTTGCGTCGCGCATTAACTATCAGGGCCTACGATGGTAGTAATTTGGGGTAATATATTTCCACTGCTGCAGGAACTCCTTACACCCAACAATCATACAAGGTTAGTGAGTCGTTTCCTTACAAGTGGATCAATAAGAAGTGGAAAGAAGGGTTCCATGTGACATCCATGGCCACCGCTGGGAATCGCTGGGGCGTAGTCATGTCAAGGAATTCAGGGTTCTCTACTCAGGTTAGGATGATTGCTTTGACCGCGCAGCAGTATCTGTGCTGTGGGCTCGCCTTGCCAGCGCTCACACTCCTCTGAATTGTGTCAACTGATGCCTGAACATTTAACAAGGCATTTAGCCCCCCTTTCCCAACCATTGTCAGGTTGTAGAGTTGGATTTCCTGTACCCCAGCGAAGGCATCCACCGACGCTGGGAGAGCGGCTACAGGATAACTTCCACGGCGGCCACCAACAACCAAGCCGCTTTCATCCTGAGCATGCCAAAGCGGAAGCCGATGGACGAGACCCAGGAAACGCTCTGGACCTCCGCCTTCCCCAGCTCACACGTCAAGGTATGTCCCTTGCAGCTGCAAACCATGTGTCTTAAGAAACATCTATCTTGCCAATGCTTCAGATCTCGCTGCCATTTGCATCTTCTGTCACCGTTTCAAGCTGACCTTGCAAAAACTTCGTAGGAGAAATGGGCCAAGAACCTCTACATCGCTTAGATCTGCTACGGGCGGCCCGTGTCTTGATGGTGCGCACGTGGGAAATGGAAGTCGAAGCGCCTCGCATCAAGAGATGCGAGATGGGGCGTCAAGTCAAAACCAGTTCTAATGATAGGATTAGTGTATCTCTGAAGATACGGTATGGGTTACCCTACCGTATTTGTAAAGAAATAATGTCGGCCGAACGACCTTTCCTAACGCGTTTGGGCAGAAATTCGTTGCTGTCACCATATTTTGACAGGAGTTTCTCCCGTGTTGTCGGTAGAAATTTGCGCGTGCACTCTTCCCGTTTTGGGGCCCATGCAATGTGTTTCACCCGATGTATCGCTGGGCTGCCTGTGTCGTGAGCCTCAATGGCATTTTATTTTGAGAGACGTAGATAAATTGAATTGGTTGAATATTTAGAGCTCAGTCAGTCAAGGCCCAATTAGCTTCTCTTTTTGAGATACAATTCCCGGGCTATGTCAGTAGCAGCGTATCTAATACTCCAGTCGTTCCAAAATATAATTCGTTTAAATTAATCTCTACTACTCTATAAGTTCTACTACTCTATAAGTTCTTATTGTAGGTGTCCACAGTTATCGGTTCTGCCTCGCAGCCCGCCCGCCCCCGCGGTATTTTCGGAGCTAAGAATATTGTGAAGGAACTTATTAAAAAGGCACATGATAAGCATTTGGAAGCTGAGCTAGGTTGCTACATGATGGAGACGCGACATGATGCATGGAATTGTTTCAAAATAGAGTGAACCTCAGGTACTGATTGCTTATGTTTTGCTTCCATTATTATGTATATATAGCTTTTGTTTATGTAATTCAGAGCATTATTCATTTTTTAGGTTGAGTTGTTTTAACCTCAATACAATCTCTTCTTGTTCAGATTCTTATCAAAGCTCGTGATGTTGCTAGGAGCAGTGCTCGGAATAGCTTGTCTGAAAGGAATAATTTGAAGGCTATGGGTCACTACGGTCTTAAAGGGTAGTTTCTTTAGCATTTTATAAATAACTATTTGTGTGGGACAACAGAATGTTGAAGGCAAGCACGTCCCTTTTGGTTTCATTGATCGGATGTTGGCACATTTCACAAAAGATGACTATGGTCTTGAAAGCCTATGCTCGGCAGTAAATTGTGAGATATTTTTGCCACGACCGCGTGATCCGGGAACGATCGTTGCGTCTGCAGAACATTCAGAAAGCGTCGTATCTGTCATTATGTCGTTGCAATGCACAATCATTGCTTGTGCAAACATATATTTTAGTGATGCCAATTAAAGTGTAGAATAACAATTAGAGTTTTTATATATTAATGTATTTTATCACATTGATTCCGTAGCAACGCACGGGCATATAACTAGTTAGCCAATAATTCCGAAGAAGGCAATCCTGGCAATCCGACGTGGAGACGAGGGCATGCGTTGGAGACAATGACTTAGCAGCCCCACCTTGCAGTGGCCAAGTGCATACTCTAGGAGGGAGTTGGGCTACAGAGATGGCCTGGTGGAAGCAGTGTGGGTGGTTGGGCTGCACGAAGTTGGGCCGCGGGATGCAGTGGAGATCTCTAGCGGTGAACAGTTTGTCCCAAGAAGCCGATTTCCCTTTTTCTTTTCCTTTTTCTTATTCTATGCCCCAATTTCTACTTTGTCTTCTAATTTTAATTTTTTTCAAACTCGAATTTGAATCTAGATTTCAAATGAACACTCCAAGAGCATGAATTATATTTATATATATATATATATATATATATATATATATGCTTCAATATGCCACTCATACATTGTTTATTTCAAAGGAATCATGATTTTGAATGCATAATCCAATTATAAGGGTTTATTCAAAGTTCATTGATTAATGCTTATTTAGGGCCTGTTTGAGAGAGCTTTGCTTCAAAAACTTCAGCTTTGGTTTTCCAGTTTCACTATAAAACAGCTCCAGCAAATTGTTAAGGTGAGTTCTAGAAGCGTTTGGTTTGTATATAGACTCCAACTTCTATAGTACAATTGATTTGTGTGGGTTTCCTTGATTACCCTTGATGATTAGTGTGTTGTCGTCAGAGAGAACGAAAGTTGTATGTTACGTAACCAGTGGCATGGTGAGTAATTTTCGTACAGCTTCATGAGGAGATATAAAAACAGTGTTTTTGAAGCACCCTCTAAGGAGCTTCATGAATTTCATGAAACGGGCCTCTAGTTTCGATTTTTTTAAAACTAAAGCTCGTGGAGCTGGACCTGTTTGGGTTGAAGAAGTTAGAACGAAATTGAAATTCTTGAAGTGAAGCTCTCCCAAACAGAGCCTTAGTTTAGGAAAAGGTTTTATTTAATCCCTTCAGGAATTACTTTAATCCACATATATTTTTAGTATTTCCAATTCTATGGTTTATGAGAGGAATGTTTCATTTTAGTAGGTAGCTGAAAGGGCTTTTCTTTCACCATGTTTTCTTTTCTATTTCTTATTTTCAATTCTATTTTTCAAAGTTTAACTCTAACTTTTGAACTACCAAAATTTTAAATGTTACTATTTATTCACTTTAGGGAAATAAATATTTTATAAAGAAAGGAATTCATTATCAGAAGGCATTTTATCTTAAATATTTTTGGAGAATTCTTTAAATCACCAAAATGTGATTTTGGGTGTTACGCCCATCATCAAACATGACCTGATGGCGGTCATGCACACTCTTCATGTGTAGAGGTTTCAAAATTTTGACATTTTAAATGAGGCTAATATCATCTTGCTGCCAAAAAATGAAGGAGTAGAAAAAAAACAAGGACTTCATACTAATTAGCCTAATGCATAGTGTCGCGAAGCTGTTTATGAAGCTTCTTTTGATTAGGGTAGCACCGATTATGGAGAAGATTATTTCTAAGTGTCAAAGCGCCTTCATCAAGGGTAGAAGTATCCACGATAACTTCTTGTACGTTCGTGGCATGGCAAGGAAATTCCATCAAAACAGATCTCCAATATTGCTCATCAAGCTTGATATCTGCAAAGCTTTTGACTCTGTCAGATGGGACTACCTTTTAACCCTTCTCACTCAGTTTGGTTTCCCATCCCGGTGGAGAAACTGGATCACTTCAATGCTAGCTACATCCTCATCCCAGGTGCTTCTCAATGGGATCTCAGGGCAATTGTTCTACCATGGCGGGGGCTGAGGTAGGGCGACTCGCTATCGCCCCTGCCTTTTGTCCTAGCAATGGAGCCTCTGTAGAAAATGCTCAACCTAGCAACTCAAGTTGGATTTCTATCACCAATCTCCAGTAACAGATCGCGACGTCGCACTCAATGTACATAGATGACATTGTCATTTTCATAAACCAATCAAAGGCAAGTTAGACTCCCTAACATTCATTTTAAAGGGATTTGGACAGGCATCCGGTTTACAAACAAATTTGCCAAAATGGTCCTTTGTTACAATAAGATGCGATCATATGAAACTCAATGAAACCATGTGCATCTTCCCCACGGCTAGAGCTTTTTTCCCAGTCAAATACCTCGACATCCCACTGACAGTTTCTCGATTGAGAAAGATTGATTTCCAGTATCTGTTGGACAAGGCGCAAAACAGGATGGCAGCTAGAAAGGGCACAACATCACCCACGCTAGAAGACTTATCCTTACAAAGGCAGTGCTTTCCTCTCAGCTGACGCACACACTTTCTGTCCTGAACGCCTCTAAGTGTGTGCTACAATACCTTGCTAAGATCAGGAAGAGGTTCCTTTGTGCAGGAGGAGAAAACCTAATGGGAGGGAAATGCAAAGTCAACTAGCCAATGGTGACACGTCCAATAAACCTCGACAGCCTAGGAATGCTTGATTCAGAAAGATTCAGTGGTGGCCCTGAGGGTGGGGCAGAGGGGCGGTCGCCCAGGACCCCCGAATTTATAGGGCCCAATTTTAATCATATGATTCAATAGCCTATCAACAAAGTAATGAATATCTAAACATGTTACAAGAAAATTTCAAGGTTATACTATAATATATATCCTTTTATTTACGTATTATTTGATATAAATAATTTTAGATATATTTTAAGTGTTTAATTAGTAACATTTATATATTAAAAATAATTTAAAGGGTCTCTATTTGAAACCTTGTCCCGGGCCCTAAAATGTTAGGACCGCCGCTGGAAAGATTTGCTAGAGCGTTGTGATTACGTTGGCTGTGGCTAGAATGGGCTAAACCAGACGCTCCGTGGGATCGGCTTAAACCTCCCCTGTACCAAGACTGACTGACTTCTCTTTGCGACAACAACAAGAATAACGATCAGTGATGGAGCAAAAACTTCTTTTGGGCATAACACCTAGGCACATGGCTGACGTCGAAGAGACATAGCACCCAAAGTATTTGTAGCATCCGGCAAACGCAATTCAACAATCAAGGAAGCAATAGCTCATCATGGATGGGTGAGAAGTATCAACCTGTAGGCCATCTCATCAATTGACCACTTGAGCCAGTTTGTCGAGCTTTAGGCAATCGTTCAATCTCTATGCATCGTTCAAAATAAAGAGGATGAGATAACATGGGTCCTCACTCATGCAGGTTCCTACTCAACGTCAACAGCATACAAAGCACAATTCATAGGACATACTGACATTAACTTCAAGACACTTATCTGGGAACCCTAGGCACCTTCGAAGTGCAAGCTCTTTGCTTGGCTAATCATTCTAAATCGGGTATGGACATCGGATAGATTGCAAATTCGTGGGTGGCCGCACAACCCCTGCTGTCCCCTGTGTAGGTGCATGCCTGAGACCGCGCACTACCTCATTGCTGAATGTTGAGTTTCGAGAAGCATCTAGGGGCTATTGCAAGTTGGCTATCTCTCGAGCAGCTGTAGCTGACATCCTGGTCTACTTTAGAGATAGTCAAAGACTGGTGGTTCACAATTGGCAACCTACCCAGGACACCTAGAAAGGGAGTACGCTCCATGCTCCTTCTCACGGTTTGGGAAATTTGGAAAGAAAGAAACTCTCATATTTTCCAGCGAAGGGAGAGAAGCGTGTCGGCGCTTCTATCGACAATCAAAGAGGAGGCGGTGCTTTGGGGAACCGCTGGCGCCGCTAAACTGAGGGAGATTATACCGACCTCGTAAACCAGTACGCTTGGGATCCAAAGTTGTAAATCTATAGGCTAGTTTTGTTTCCCCTTTTTGGGAAGCGCCCTTGGAACCTTTGTTCATGATCTTCTATTTTAATAGTAATGTGCACTATCTTGTGCCGTTCGTTCAAAAAAATAGATCTACTGACAGATAATATCCATGATGTTAGAATAGAACACATCTAAACTGACTCAACAACATTAACGTATAGAAGAAGAATCGACAACGGATCTAACTACAAGACCGTCATTGCAATAAAATGAAAATGTAGATTTACTTACAGTGATTTCCATTAGTGTTGGTGAGGAATCCGAGCGGTAGTGAGCGAAACACTTCCCAGAAACCTGATTCGCTGGCACCCATACATGTCGTCAAACTGTAGGTGTTGGTTCGGAGACACCGCTCTCCCTTGATCTCCTGCACGACAGAAAAAGGGATGATAGGGTAGAGAAGTGGCCATGCAAATAGTTGAAAAGGCAAGGATGAGATGTGTGCACATAACTCCCTCGTGGACGTGCGTCACATATATATAGAGGGGTCGCCCCAACCTCTCGGATTCGATCTGCTAAATTCCAGTAACCACCCCTAGAATCTCTATACGTGCAACCTTATGGAGTTCATGCAGGGCACGTCCATTGTTCTCGGTTGACGTGGTAGTCTAATTGTGGTACTTGATAACCAAATAAACAAAAGGCAAAAAATGAACTGTCCTTTAGATCACGTCATGACGCGATCGCGCATTGTCGCAAGTCACAAGTCCCACGATAAATAACGCGAAAAACTCAAAACATGAGCAAGCGAGCACGCGTGGCAGCCTCCATAGCCCTTTATTTGTCTCTTGTGAAGAGTAGTGAACACTCTCACTTAAAAATTGGTTATCTCCTACCTAGATAAGCAATATGGGACTAAAGCCCTCATGCCATCCCTCACACCACCTTGGCTTCCTTATTTGAATTGGGCCACCCTCAAGTGGACCAAATTCCAACAATCCTCACCAAAGCCAAGGTCTCCAATAGACTCGATTTCTGCGCTTTCATATACCAGATTTATAGTGCAGACCCGTTATGGGTTGTGCTACACCTTGCATTACAGGATTCACTTCCTTACGACTTTGTAATGGACAAAGCCTTGAATTGCTACTCTAGTGTAAGTAGGTTTCACTTATATGCATCACTGATACTAGGCCGCCTAAAGGCATGCCTCTGATTGGAGCGTTACAGTCATGCTCTCGTGTCTTTTAGTGTTCTTTTGAGATTACCCACATCTCATAGACCACGACCTCATAGTCAAACTCACATAGGTGTAAAGTGTACCATGTAGGACAGTACTTTGCCTTTTACAGGCCTCAGAATACATTAAGAAAAAGTCAACCTCCCTTGGAGTACCAAGAGTATGCATCTTCTATCGAGAAACAAGTAAAATGATGTACTCCCTTATTATACAAAATATTTTGTTCTTCCCAATTACTAATCCACGGGATCTACGATCAAATAGATTGGGTTGCCACTATATGATAACATCACGTGGGCTTTAATCCCACTTCTCTTGATGCCTCATCAATCACAGCACGTGTTAATCCCTTTGTAAAAGGCTCCACCAAGTTTCGAGCAGTATTAATGTACTCTACGACAATCTCTCCAGTATTTCTCAAACGTCTTACTGATTTGATTCGTCATTTCACATGTCTTGAGAACTTTGTATTTTTCTTTGCATTGCCTACAATGGTGATCACACTTTGATTATCACAATGCAAAAGAATGGCTGGTACCGGTTTATCAACCATTGGCAAGTCCATCAAGAGCTCTTTTAGCCACTCTGCCTTAATAGTGGCTGACTCAAGTGCTACAAGTTTCAACTCCATATTAAACTTTGTTAAGATAGTCTGCTTACGAGACCTCCAAGAAATTGTAGCCCCACTAATAGTGAATATATATCCACTTGTGGTCTTGATCTCAGCTGCATCTGAGATCTAGTTAGAATTACTATACCCTTCAAGTACAACAGGGTACCCAGTATAGTGAAGTCCATAAGTAGAAGTACATCTCAAATATCTCATGACATGTTCTAGTGTGCACTAGTGATCGCTTCCTGAATTAGAAATGAATATGCTCAATTTGCTCACAGCAAACGAGATATCAGGTCTGATTGCACCAACAAGGTACATGAGCAAACCAATAATTTGTGAGTATCTCAACTGATTAATTCCTTGTCCTCTGTTCTTGTGAAGCTTTAGACTAGGATCAAAAGGTGTTGGAGAAGCTTTGGAATCAGAAAACCCAAAGCGATTTAGAATGTTCTCCACATAATGAGATTTTTCAGAATAATCCTATTCTCACCCTTAACCATTTTTATGTTTAATATAACACCTGCCTCTCCAAAATCCTTCATATCAAAATTTTGAGATAAAATGATTTCACATCAATACTAGTCCCAAAAATCAGAATGTCATCCACATACAAGCACAATATTACTCCCTTACCACCAACAAACTGTTAGTACACACAAGTGCCAGCTTTGTTTACCACAAAGCCTGCTGATGTCAAAGTTTTATCAAATCTCCCATGCCATTGCTTTTGCGCCCTTTGGCACCTGCTTAAGGCCATACAAGGATTTTCTTAACCTACACACCATGTTCTCCTGTCCAGGTGTCACAAATCCCCCTGTCTGCTTCATATAGATCTCCTCATCAAGCTCACCATTAAGGAAAACTGTCTTTACATCCATTTGATGGATAAATAGATCATGACTCACAACAAGTGCAATTAGCACATGACTTGTGATCAACCTGGCAACCGGTGAATAGGTATCAAAATAATACTCACCTTTCTTTTAGGTAAATCCCTTAGCCACAAGTTTAGCCTTGTATTTATCAACATTACCATCTAGTTTCAGTTTTTCTTAAATATACATTTACATCCCACAACTTTACACCCAACTAGCAAATAACATATTTCCAAAGTACCATTTGTTAGAATGGACTCCATTTCATTATGGACTGCCTCCTTCCAGCACTCTGCATTTGGTGATGCATATGCCTCTGCAAGGGTTTTTGTGTATCATCCACAAGATAGACAATAAAGTCATCACTAAAGGATTTTCAGTCCTTTGTCTCTTGCTCCTTAGAGGACCTACCATACTGTTATCCTCAATGTGTTGTTTAGTGTAAGCAGGAGGTAAAGAAAGTGGAATAGGTTTAGGAGTATAACTAGTAGATGCCTCGCTACATGTTGCAACTCTATCCTTATAGGAAATGTCTTCAAAAAAATGTGGCATCACGAGACTGAGTCACGTTGTTAACATGCACATCTAGAAAATCAGATTTAATCACCAAAAATATATATGTTGCACTATTGTGCGCATATCCAAGAAAGACACACTTAACAGTTTTTGTCCCAATTTTGGTTTCTTCCATGCAGGTACATTAACTTTGGCTAAACAACCTCGTGCACACAGAAATCAAAGAGTGGGCTCTCTACCTTTCCATCCTTCATAAGGTGTTTTATCACCCTTAGTTGATGGAACTTGGTTTAGAACAAAGCATCTGACTAAAATAGCATCGCCCCACCATGACTTAGGTAAACCAGAACTATTCAACATGGTATTATTCAAGTCTATCAAAGTTCAGTTTTTCTGTTCAGCCACCCTATTTGATTGAGGCGAGTAGGGAACTACTGTAGCATGGATGATTCCATGTTCCGCACAATATTCACCAAATTCATTAGAAAGATACTCCCCTGTATCAGACTTAATCCGTTTATTTTGCTTTTCTAGTTGGTTTTCTACCTCTGCCTTATAGATCTTAAAACAATTAAGTTCATCATCTTTCTTTTTAATAAGATAGAGCTGACAATATCTAGTAGCATCATCAATAAATTTAATGAAGTATTTATTTGCTGCTCTCGTCAAAATTCCATTCATTTCACACAAATCTAAGTGAATGAGATCTAAAGGTGCAAGACTCTTCTCTTCCACGCTCTTAAAAGGATTACGTGGTTGCTTAGCTTGCACATAAGCATGGCACTTTGATCTCCTAACAACAGGAATTTTAGGAATCAAATTAAACTTAAACAATTGGATAATACGATCAAAATTAATATGACAAAGTCGAGAGTGCCAAACAGCAGCATCTCCTTCATTCAATTTAGAATATGAAACTGAGTTTGCCACATTATTACAATTATCAACCACTGAAAGGCGGAACAAACCACCACTGTCATAACCTTTGCCAATAAACAAACCAAATTTTAAAATAATAAATTTGTTTGACTCAGACACTAACTTAAAGTCATCATGACATAAAAGAGAACCACTAATAAGGTTCCTATTTATTTCAGGAACGTGTTGCACATTCTTCAATTTGAAAGAGTCTTTCTAGAGGTCAACTTCAGATCGACTTTTCCTATTCCATGTACAACAGTCCTTGACCCATTGCCCATCAAGATGGCGCTAATTTTAGTAGCGTAATAAGAAGAAATAAAGATTAGAACAAACATGTACATTGGCTCCAGTGTCTTACCGCCAATCGTTGGATTGACATGCTAAGAGAATTTGAGGAACATACCCCGAATTCCTAGCATAAAAAATAACCACATTTGCAGTTTTCTGACCATCACCTTTCTTGCCCTTCCTATTGCGGCATTTTCTGGCTATCTGACCAGATTCACCACACAAAAAGCAAGTCAGGTGTGCAAGCTTTTTCTTCTTAAAATTAGTGTCCTGCTTGGCCTTTGGTTTCTAGTTCATCTTGTTTTTGTTTTTCCCACCATATTTCCCTTCAATCATGTTGGCATTAGAGGTGCCACTATCCATTGGACCAGAATGAGGCACATCCTTGGATCATGCCTTCTCCTCAACATCAAGAGTGGCAATTAGACTTTCAATAGTCATTGCCTCTTCTTTGTTTGAGAGCCGTGGCAAAACTCCTCTAAGTAGGAGGTAGTTTGGCAATGAAGCCACCAACCACGAACTTGTTAGGCAAGAGCAAGACATAGTCAAAGTGTGCAAGTTCCCCACCAGAAGTTGGTTTTCATGAGCCTGTTCCATGACTGAATGATCATCGACCATCCTGTATTTATGGTATTGCTCATTAACGTAAAGTTCACGTCCAACATCTGATTCTGTATATTTTTGGTCTAGGACCTCCCAAAATCACAAGCCACTTCATGGTGCATGTGTATATCATATAGTTGATTTGACAAAAGTGTCAAGATACAACCAACATAGGTAGAGTTATCTGACGCAAAGTTACGGTCCTGCTCCTCAGTGAGAGGAAGTACTAGGGAAATCACCCACCAGATCCTCAGTGATATGAGGCAGAACTTAACCCTAGTCTGCCATCTCTTAAAGTTTTCACCACCAGCAAATCGCTCAAGTTTCAGTGCATCCGAAGGTCTAGCCATGTTGATTCTATCAGGTTTTTGGATTATTACAAAATTAATAGGGCCTAAGATTAATTTGATAATGTAGCATAAAACATAAAAACCAGATCTACTGGCAGATAATATCCATAACGTTAGAACATAACATATCTGAACTAGCTCAACAAGATCACCACATAGAAGAAGAATCGACAACGGTCTTATGGTTAGATCCGTTGTCGATTCTTCTTCTGTGCGTTAATCTTGTTGAGTTAGTTCAGACTTGTTCTGTTCTAACATCATGGATAGTATCTTCCAGTAGATCTAGTTTTTATGTTTTATGATGCATTATTAAATTAAACTTAAGCCATGTTAATTTTGTAACAAGTGCTTCCAACTTCTCAATTGCCGTATCAGTGGAGCTGAAAGAGATATTGTACTATCGTACCTGTACTGCTATACACCCAGATGACTATTGGACCTCGGTAGCCTTGATCCTACATCCGCCCTGCTTTATGTCTCTAGAGTTATCGAGGATAACACTAATTGTAGCCAAAGACGATCAGATTATTATAGACATATTTTATGAGAGTTTCGGTAGCTTCGTATTTAGAAAAAATAATTTTAGATCCACTTTTTTCAAGTTAAATGTTTCTGAATTCATGTAGATTTATCATAAAGCAACTTTACAAATTCCGTAGAACTGCTTCTATTTGATCAATGGATCAATTTTAGATCCAAAAATTTTAATGTCAAAAATTTTGGGATCTAAGAAATCTACTATATAGCAATAAAATGTGCAACCATGCCACACTATATCTTTGATGCGACATTATTGGCTCGATGATCAGTGGAAAACTGTTGTTGTAGGTGATGACCTTCTCAGGTGGAGCAATTCCTGAGTGGTCTGATGGTTGTTAGGCTGAGAATGCGCGTTAGGTTGGAGATACAACACATAGGTCACCAACCAGTGTCGCATGGAAGCCGGGTGCCACGTGTCGCATAGGATTTTCTTTCTATCGCCACACCTAGTACACCTTTCATATAACTGGCTACATGTGGTTATGCCAATGAGATTGCTACACGAATCCTACCAGTTCAAGCATACACATTATAGATTTTGCTTGATATATTGTGGCCCCTTTGATTCTTGAGACCTCCTAGCCCTAATGAAAGAAACAACACTCTCTGCAGTCTATTCGCGTGCGCGCACACACATAGGTACAAACTTCCTCCCTCTCCCTCTATTTTCCTTTTCTTTCAGCCACAATACCATGTGTCATGTTGGTAGACCATTTTATAGCACAAAGGCTCTAGTTTTATTTGTGACTCGCAATTGAATCGTGTAATTATTTCCATTGTTAAATAACACATTTAAAAAATGTGTCAGATAATCTATTACAACATTAATGTCTCCCTTTACAACATGAACACTATAGTTATTTACATAATTTATTGCAACATGAATGTCTGCTTTCACCAAATATATGATAATTTAAGTATTTGGACATGTACATCCCTATTAATTATTGAGGGGTCTTTAGGGGGTAAGTGAAAAAAATATCAAGAGACAGGCGGTATTTATGATCTAGGGGCGGTCTCTTAACTATCCCTTATACATGGAAAACCGATCAAGGGCTCAAGGTTGTACACGCCCTGATTCATGTTATTGATTATTAGTTACTAGTCCATTAACTTATGCTTAAGTATGTGTAGAATATTGGAAACATAAATACTAGTACCAGAAGTTCATGTTTAATATGTACATTTAATTAAATATCACAACTACCTATTTAGACTTTATAATCTTATATCCCGTTGTGCTGAATTTAATGACAATTACATTGTCCATGTGTCCATGAATTGTAAATGTACTTTTAACACTTAAAGTTATACAAAAGGATATTACAATTATTAATTTCTAACGCAATATATGTTAATTGCTGAAAACAATCAATAAATATCATCTCTCAAGAACTTTGAATACAAATGTGTTCATACAAGTTTATGGCATAAAGTTGACATAATTTGACTATTGTGTTGAATTTATGACTTTTCCTTGCTTAAATGCACTTATCATTGTTGGATAGAGGGATCATATTTTTGTCCGTAGGTACCTATAATTTTGTCCCTCTCTATAACACTCATGTGCATGCAACATTCATATTTCAAATCTTACCTTAATTACAGTGGTTTTTAGTTGCTTCTTATGTCTCCGCAGTTGTGGAAACCTTGACCCTACAATTTTGTTGTTCAGGTCAATGCGACTGAATATTGTACTGATATCATGTTTCCAACTAAGGCCATGTTCCAAACCTCTAAAACTAATAGTTAACAATTAAAAAGAGTTGAAAGGTTTAGAATAGGTTAGCTAATGGCCAAGCTAATTGTTAGCTATACCCACAAATAATCATTAGTTGTTAGCATCCCCGACGTAGCTAAAACTAGCACATATGTGATTGATTACCAAATTGCCTTTGGCCTTTTTTGCCTGTTCGCTCGATTTTTCCCCAGTTCGAAGAAGTCAACATTTCTATGATATTTATAATATTTTAAATTTGTATTTGTAACTTATTATCTAAATATTCATACCAACAGTAGTAGCGTACTAGCGAGAAACATGACTAAAAATAGAGAAAAAGATTAATAAGGATTTTAGCTTATCAGAATAATATATTAGCTTTAGGTTTGAACACCCCAACTAATAGTTAGCCCACTAATTCATTTAATAACTTATTAGCTGGCTAACGATTAGTTCTAGAGGTTTTGAATAGGGCCTAAGACATGAGACACCCATCATGTATTTCATGTGTTGTGTATGCGCCATGGTGGAGCACCTAGATCGTCCTAGTATCTATGATCAAGCATTGCTATCAATTGATATCTATAAATTAACCTTTGTTTATAAAGGAATATCTTATTAAATTTTCGAGCACACTATGTCATAAAGCCTTTAGAATAATTCATTGAGTTTTTGCTATATTTTGGTTTTATCTTTTTTTCTTTGCAAATGCAACCTCTATGGCAACATATACCTGAAGTACTAAACATGCAGACATTTTTAATCATTTAAGAGTGAAGTTGAGATAGAAGTAATTTGTTTCTTTCTCAAATTTATTTTTCCTGTGCCATATTTTGATAAATAAAAAAGTTATCACACAACATTTGAGCATCAACATAATTCAGGAAACTCGAGACAAAAGTAAAATGACCGACACGAGTGCAACACCTGCAAACTCGTTGCACCATCTGGACAATAGAGCACTTGTTAAAGAAAAAAATAATGTGTGGCTTCATGATCAGTGGAATGCTATTGTTGCAGGTCACAACCGTCTTGGGGAACAATTCCTAAGTGCTCGATCGGTTGTTGGGCCAAGAATGCGCGTTGGGTTGAAGATGTCACGTGTAGATCATCATAGCGGTCTCGCATGAAAGCCAAGTGACACACCGTTGCATAGGATTTTGTTTCGGTGACCACACATGGTACATCTTTCATATGATTGGCTACATGTGGTTCTATCTCTAAGGTAGCTACACGAATCCTAGCAGTTCAAGCATACACCTTAGAGCCTCTGCTTGCCACATTGTGCCCCCTTTGATTCTCGAGACCTCCCAGTCCTAATGAAAGAAACAATATTGTATGTGGTCTGTTCGCACGCACATGCATAAGCACATACTTCCTCCTTCTCCTCTTTTCTAATTCTATCCACTACGGTTTTACAAGTGACTTATATTTACCATGTATGTGTTCCATGATGGTAGACCATTTTATAGCACGGAAGCTCTAATTTATTTGTGACTCGATTGAATTGTGTAATTATTTCCATTGTTCAATATCACAATTAAAAATGTGTGAGATTTGATAATCTATATTGTAGCATTAATGTCCCCCTTTACAACATGAATAGTATAGTCATTTCCATAATTTATTACAACATGAATGTCTTCTTCCACCAAATATATGATAATTTAAGTATTTTCTTTCTATGATTCGTGTTAATGATTGTAGTTACTAGTCCATTAACTCGTTCTTGGGTTGTGCTGTTTTTCTTAAACGACGCTAATGTAAATCCAACCTTACGGTGTGTGTGTCGGGGTGTGGGTGCCTAAGCCTTTGACTAGGCGGCTGTATCTTTCTCCTCCTTTTAATGAAATGATGTGTATCTATCCTGCGTATTCGAGAAAAACTTGTGCTCGTGTATGGGTAGAGTATTGGAAACATAAATACTATTACCATAATCATGTTTAATATGTACACTTAATAAAAACATAACTTTGTTTGCCATCTCTTGTTCATTTTCTAACACAAATACCTATTTAGAATCTATAATCTATATCCAGTTGTGCATAACTTAACAACAATTATTGCATTGTCCATGTGTCTAGGAATTGTTAAATGTAATTTTTACACTTAAAAATATATAGAAGTATACTAGGATTATTAATTTCAAATGCAACTTAAGTTGTCAATTGCTCAAAACAATCAATAAATAACATCTCTTAAGGACTTCGAATACAAATATGTTCATACAAGTTCATGGCATAAAATTGACATAATTTGACTATTGCATATCAAAATTTATGGCTTCTCCTTGCTTAAATACACTTACCAATGTTGGATAGAGGGATCATATTTTTTCCATAGGTATCTATATTTTTCTCCCTCTCTATAACACTCATGTGTGTGCAACATTGATATATTTCAAATCATAGCTTGACTTATAGTGCTTTTAGTTGCTTCCTATGTCTCCACAATAATTGTGGAAACCTTGATGCTTGATGGTGGGTGAAGGCTTCTACATGTCACGCTTGTTGTCAATGTGCTTGAACAAATCAAGATGCATGGTGGCACATATGATGAATATTTGTTAAGTGAAGGTGCTTCTCAATGTTAAACCAGGCTCGGCAGGATGTCACAATGACCTTTTTCCGTCCATTTATGGTTGGCAGTCGTCGCAGGTATGGCAAGCATTGGTCAGCTGTTAATTAGTAGCTTATTGGCTCCCTGGTGGAGCAATTTGTCTTTCTTCCTCTCCTGATTGGTACTCCTACTCTCCCTCCTTTCCCTCTTCGTCATCGTGTATATATGTGGTGCACCATTTTAGGCACGAGCTTCAGCTGCCGTCGACTGTCTCAATTTTCTATCATTTGGCCACACCTATCTGCAAAGCTACAACGAATTTTTATTGGATTCTTTCTAAATTTATATCGAACTATCAATTGTTGCGCTAATATTTGATATCCCCATCTATTGAGTCTACAACTATAAATGCTCCTCGGCTAATTCTGATGTGTGCGTACATCTTAGTAGTACCACTCCTATGCCTTATTTCCCCTGCTGATTTGCCCCTTCCATCCTCTTTGATGCACCAAAAAACAATGAGTGACACGACTGGAATTCGGCTCTTTGCCGAGTGCTAAATAATTTGTCGAGTGTTTTGTTGCGGCCACTCGGTAAAAAAGCTCTTTGCTGAGTGTCAACCAAAAAAACCATTAGTAAAAAAACTCGGCAAAGAGTGTTTTATTTTTGACACTCGGCAAAAAGTTTCTCTTTGCCGAGTATTTTTTGGACACTAGGCATAGAGCTTCTTTGTCGAGTGCCTTTTTTCAACACTAGGCAAAGACAATTTAAAAATCACATTTTGAAGCACTAAATTAATTCAAATAAAAAAGTTTTCAACTACAAATTTGTATAACTCACCAAGATGTACAATTTATATTTTGATCATTTCTTCATATGACAAAATAAAAGTAAATTTGTTCATAAAACCTATATCTCTCTCGTAGTTTATGAAATTACAAGAAAGATGTACAAGATTTATGAATAATGTTAGAACAATCATGTAAGATGAACAAATGATCAAGCAACCAAAAAAACTTTGTAGATCTTGATAAGTTATAGAATTTTGTAGTTGACAACCTTTTCATTTGAAGTCATCTTGTCAACGAAAACTACGTCTGAATTTTAAAAATTTAAATTTATATTTTGAAAACGACCTCGAATGGAAAACCACCAACATGAAAGTTGTAGGTCTTAAAAAGTTATGAAACTATGTAGTTGAAAATGTTTTGGTTTGAAATCATCTTGTCATGCAAAACTATGTTTGAATTTTAAAATTTGAAATTTTCAAACTATTTCGAATGAAAAAACCACCAAAATAAAAATTGTAGGTCTTGAAATGTAATGAAACTTGGTAATTGTCAATTTTTGAAGTGAAATCATCTTATCATAGAAAAATTCGTATGAAGTTTTCAAATTTTGTAAACGGCCTCGAATGTAGAAACTGTCAAAATAGAAGTTGTAGATCTTGAAAAGTTATGCAACTTTATAGTTGGCAACATTTTCAATTGAATTCAATTAGTGCGTCAAATAATCATGCGAGAGTCCTGAGTCGCTCTTGACCGTGAGCACGACTGATATACCAGTTTTACATTCTACAGATGTTGCATCCTTTACCCACAAGTCCTGTTACCCATTTGCCAAGGGATCACGACTTCCCATTCATCTCTACCGAGGAGACGAGGCAGGGTAGCACTACGAAGTCTTTACAAAGTTCCACTAGCTTCAGAAAACCCGCTGCAGTTTCTAAGAAGGGCAATATAGGAATCCCTCATTCAAAAAGCCATCGCAGCATGATTGACCCGAGAACCTCCCTATACCATAGCTCTACTACCGCCCTTGCCCCTTTCGGATAAGATAGTCTTCCACTAGCTTTTGTAATTAGTCAACCAAGAGCATTCCATTGCACCCTCTAATTAGTCAACCAAGCTCCATGTTCCAATTAACACAATAATCTTGTCATGAACAATAATTAAAACAATAGCATAATTGGAACATGATCATAATTTAAATGTAACATTAATCCCAAAATCAGGTAGGGCAATAGCAAGTCTAACCAATAGTTCATTTGTTTGCAAGGGGTGGAGCAAACAGAACTAGGGAAACCTATTACGTCCCATCAAATTATCCTAAGCATGTCACAATAATTAACAGAGAATATTATTAGGTAAAGAAGAGTGATCAAGGGCACAATATGCCTGTGACTCGAGATCCCAGGTACTTCATCAAATTAGTCTTTAGATTTCTCGTGACCTCACTGCTACTCGTAGCAATACATACAAATAGACAAGGAGTACATTAAAACAACAGTACACCAAACTGAGAAAACAACTGCATAATAATATTCTACACGCTGCTACGAGATCGTAGGTTCGAGAACCACAAAAATCAGAGTTATAGTTAATAAGATATGGTTTTCGAAAGGTCTATGTGATCAAACTATATTTTGTTCATTTTTTATAAATCATGTGAAAAGATATTCTAAATAAATAATTATCTTAACTTTAATCTAAGCATAACTTGATTAGAGATCATATTTTAGTCAGTTTATAATTCTGAATAGCTTAGCAAGATTAATCAATCGAAACATGAGTTAAATAAAACTCTAATTATAAAAGTATGAGATATGGTACAACTAATGTTGCTATCGTGTAGATAATATTTTTATGAAGCTGACACAATTTGAACGGGGTAAAACGGAATTAAAACAGACATGCTACAAATTTTACAAGTTCTGGAATTACTTCTATCCTAAAAATCAATTTCAGACTTAATTTGATAAAAATACGAGTTCCTCTGGTATGCGGATAGAAAACCAGAAAGGTCAGGGTCATTTCTATAAATTTTGGGACTTCTTGGCAATATTCTTGCTATAGCTACGGACTGCGGGTTCATTTGAATAAAACAGAGGGGTTCTTTTGAAACTTTTCCCGCGAAGGGGGGGTATCATTGCGCCTCGGCCGTCTGATCGCGCACCGGTGGTCAAGATTAGATCATTCATTAAAGAGAATAGGTATACTATGTCAGCCGTTGGATCAAGGATCCACAATCCTCACGCGACCATGCCTCCACATATGTCAACCCTCGGATGACAAACCAACAGCATGGATCGAAACCACGAAGAGGTACGCCCCAGATCTAATCGTGGCCGTTCCACGACGGATCAACGACCTACATGCCTTCTTCCCCTCCCAACGGCCGGTTACGGTGGTGCCACGCCCCCACGGCGAAGCCGTCGCCGGAGAGACCTGACTAGCAACAACTCTGTCCAGTGAGTGGAGACGAACTCGAATGACTCGAATACCTAGAGGACATTGGGGTGAATTCAGAGAAGAAATTCTCACCGGCGCTTTAGTCATCGGCAAGGCCCGACCACGGTGCCAGGCGCAACCATGATGGAGGTATAACTCCAAGGACAAATTCCTACACCACCGCCCACCCCCACACGAGCTGCGCCAACACGCTTAATCTGCGCACGATTCCGGTCCTCCCGGACCACACCCCGAGGCTCAATGGTGACCGGGACTGATCTTCATCGGTGGCGGCGACTTTCTCTCACTGTCTCTCCCGGCGGTGAGGGTTTCGGTGGCTTGGGCAGGGCGAGCGCAACCGAGAGATCCCCTTCCGTTTTATAGCCGCATGGGGAGGGTTGTTGAGCTCTTCTAGGGCCAGGAATCTCGGCGATGATTACGACGGTCGCGGTCACCACGCACGGAGAAGGAGAAAGCTGGCCCTGCTAGTGTGGGCCCACATACCAGCGAGCGCACCACAACAGCGTGAGCCCCGGCAGACAGCGCGGCTCCGCGGTGTCGGTGAGCGGCAAAGTCTGGATGACGGCCTGGGCCCACAGGTCGGCGCGGACACCACCGGCGCGTTGGATTGGGCGGACTGGAAGGGTTTTGGCCCAAGTAGCACCCTCACTTTCCCTTTTCTTTTTTTTATTTCTTTTTCTATTTGAATCTCCCAATTATGAATTCTATTCAAATCAAAATCAAATCTTTGTTTCGAATATTAATGCACAATCAAAAGTAAAACTCCGGGATGAATGCAACAGTGAAATTTTTATTTTAATTATTTCCTTCTCTTTATTTAAGAAAAGGCCTAAAATATGCCACACACACATTATTTCCTTTTTAAGGAATTATAATTTCTACTGTAAATTATATATACTAAGAAATAGTTTTACACAATCCTTTTATATGACCCATTTATATCATCCAACCAAGGATAATTTATTGTTTTTTATTTAATCTCTTATTATAATCGTATTTAATTTAGGAGAAATGACTTTAGAGGTAAGAAAATCATTATTTAAAGGTCTCTTAACTTAAAATCTTTGAAGATCTTTTCCTACATGAAAATTATGATTTGGGGTGTTACAGACATAGAGGATGTCCATTGAGTTCATGTCCATATATGAGCAGATGATATTTCTAGTTTCACACCCTCTTGCTTAATCGTACCGATTGTTTGTCAAGGATGCATATATGCCATGGTGCCAATTTTTACATAGGACTATATTTATCAATTATATTATCTGGCTATCTCAGTGTGAAGGATCAGGTGATGTGGTTCTATTAAGGCTACCTCTTATACATTATGTATTTTCATTGTTTGTTTAGCTCGATCACAAAAAAGGATGGTGGTTCACGTATTTCTTGCTTTATCAATTATTTTGTTGTTCAGCTCATTAATGCAGTTAATTTTACCTGATCTCAAGAGGAAGAGGTGACCACACTACAGGCTATGTTGAGAATCATATAGTGCATATGTATTTAGCATCTTGTAAAATTCATTACAAAATAATCATAGTGCCTAAAAATACGATTCATGTCTTGTCCATTCACATATGCCAAATGTTGGTTGCTTAAAATATTGTTGTACATGCTTTTGGGATTCTTAGACTTGTAGTTCCAATAAGTTGGCTATGCATAAAAGCTGATTTGCTGGCAACCAATTTTTATCCTAGAGGAAGCCTGCCATTGATGATGAAACTTTATAACAACTCAACATTTCTGGTGAATCACTATAACAATATAGTGTTACGCCATATGTTTCCGTATGTATCTTTTATGCTTACTGAACTACTATGCATTGCAGTTCATGATCTAAATTTTCTAAAACAAAACAGATACAACATGAGTTGAACCATTTGGTTAGTTACTTTAGGGAGTGTTACAACGGAAACCAACGCCCAAGTATGTGTCTTCTGAATTACAATTACTAGGGAAAGGTAATTACAAGAACTACTTTTCCCTATGTGTTTTACTTTAAAAAACATTTTTTCGTGCCGGCTACAAGGTTTGACATGCTCTGATGGTGCTTTCTCCTTAGGTGTAATTTGCAATCCAAGGCTTCTCAGTCACAATTCTGTCAACTTCTATCTCTAAGGTAGCTACATGAATCCTAGCAGTCCAAGCATACACCTCAGAGCTTCTGCTTGCCACATTGTGTCCCCTTTGATTCTCGAGACCTCCCAGTCCTAATGAAAGAAACAATACTCTTTGTGGTCTGTTCGCACGCACATGCATAAGCACATACTTCCTCCTTCTCCTTCTCTTTTCTATTTCTATCCGCTATGGTTTTACAAGTGACTTATATTTACCATGTATCGCATTCCATGATGGTAGACCATTTTATAGCACGAAAGCTCTAATTTATTTGTGACTGGATTGAATTGTGTAATTATTTCCATTGTTCAATATCACACTTAAAAATGTGTGAAATTTGATAATGTATTGTAGCAATAATGTATCCCTTTACAACATGAATAGTATAGTCATTTCCATAATTTATTGCAACATGAATGTCCCCTCCAGCAAATATATGATAATTTAAGTATTTTATTTCTATGATTCGTGTTAATGATTGTAGTTACTAGTCCATTAACTCGTTCTTAGGTCATGCTATTTTTCTTAAACGACGCTAATGTAAATCCAACCTTGCGGTGTGTGTGTCAGGGTGTGGGTGCCTAAGCCATTGGCTAGGCGGCTATATCTTTCTCCTCCTTTTAATGAAATTATGCGTATCTCTCCTACGTATTCGAGAAAAACTTGTGCTTATGTATGGGTAGAGTATTGGAAACATAAATACTATTACTAGAATCATGTTTAATATGTACATTTAATAAAAAATCATAACTCCGTTGGTCATCTCTTGTTCATTTTCTAACACAAATACCTATTTAGAGTCTATAATCTATATCCAGTTGTGCATAACTTAATAACAATTATTGCATTGTCCATGTGTCTAGGAATTGTTAAATGTAATTTTTACACTTAAAAATATACAGAAGTATACTACAATTATTAATTTCAAATGCAACTTATGTTGTCAATTGCTCAAAACAATCAATAAATAACATCTCTTTAGAACTTCGAATACAAATAGGTTCATACAAGTTCATGGCATAAAGTTGACATAATTTGACTATTGCATATCAAAATTTATGGCTTCTCCTTGCTTAAATACACTTACCAATGTTGGATAGAGGGATCATTTTTTCCATAGGTATCTATATTTTTCTCCCTCTCTAGCTATAACACTCATGCTTGTGTGCAACATTGATATATTTCAAATCATAGCTTAATTTATAGTCCTTGATGGTGGCGCTTGTTGTCAATGTGCTTGAACAAATCAAGATGCATGGTGGCACATATGATGAATATTTGTTAAGTGAAGGTGCTTCTCAATGTCAAACCAGGCTCGATAGGATGTCACAGTGACCTTTTTCCATCCATTTCCAGTTGGCAGTTGTCGCAGGTATGGCAACCATTGGTCAGCTGTTAATTAGTAGCTTATTGGCTCTCTGGTGGAGCAATTTGTCTTTCTTCCTCTCCTTATTGGTACTCTTTAGGATTAGTTTGGGAGCGAGAAACCGGAGGGGCTAGATTTCCTTTCTTATTTAAAATTGAATAAGAAGTGAAATTTAGCCCCTCCAATCCCTTCCGGTTTTGTGGCTCCCAAACTAGCCCTTACTCTCCCTCCTTTCCCTGTTCATCGTGTATGTGGTGTACCATTTTAGGCACGAGCTTGAGTCGCCGTCGACTGTCTCAATTTTCTATCATTTGGCCACACCTATCTGCAAAGCTACAACAAATTTTTCAATCAAGGGTACCTCTTATACTATCTCTATTTTCATTGTTACTTCCTTTTTGAGACTCTGCATTAATTATTTCAGCTCGGTCACAAAAAGGGTGGTGGTTCACGCATTTCTTGCTTTGTCTACGCGGAGTGCTCGGGCCCGATACTACAATTTTGTTGTTCAGCTGGTTAATGCAGTTAATTCTACTACTTGATCTCAAGAGGAAGAGGTGACCACACTACAGGCTAAGTTGAGAATCATAGTGCATATGTATTTAGCATCTTGTAAAGTTCATTACAAAATAATCATAGTGCCTAAAAATACGATTCGTGTCTTGTCCATTCACATATGCCAAATGTTGGTTGCTTAAAGTATTGTTGTACATGCTTTTGGGATTCTTAGACTTGTAGTTCCGGTAAGTTGGCTATGCATAATAGCTAATTTGCTGGCAACCAATTTTTATCCTAGAAGAAGGCTTACATTGATGATGAAACTTTATAACAACTCAGCATTTCTAGTGAATCACTTGTGCTCTAAAACAATATGGTGTTACGCCATATGTTTCCGTACGTATCTTTTATGCCTACTGAACTACTATGCATTGCAATTCATGATCTAAATTTTCGAAAACAAAATAGATACAACATGAGTTGAACCATTTGGTCAGTTACTTTAGGGAGTGTTTGAAAGGGAAATGTGCCCTTGGGCAATTTCTATAAGTATTTTGGTGATTATATGTCCAACACATTATTTGAGTATTTATGTGCTAAATATGTGAAAGGTGCAAATCAAAGTAAAAGGTACGTTTATAGACTTAGTACATTGTTTTTTTGTGAACTAACATTGTTTGTCTAAGTGCTAGAAACAGTGCTGAAAAGAGAGGAATCGGATTGCAAAAGACTTGGCTATGAGCAGTAAAACTTCAGCTCAGTCTGGCACACCGGACTGTCCGGTGGTGCACCGGATAGTGTCCGGTGCGCCAGGCTGATCCGCGGTGAACTCGCCACTCTCGGGATTCGACGGCGGCGTACTGCTATAATTCACCGGACTGTCCGGTGGTGCACCGGACTGTCCGGTGAGCCAACGGTCGCCAGCGCAACGATCGGCCGCGCAATTCGCGGGCGACGCGTGGCCCACAGCAATGGTTGGTTGGGCACACCGGACTGTCCGATGTGCACTGGACAGTGCGCGGTGCGCCAATCGACCCCGAGGACCAACGGTCGGATGCGCCTGATTTGGAAGGCGATCACGCACCGGACAGCTACAGTGACTGTCCGATGGTGCACCGTACTGTCCGATGCACCACCCGACAGAAGGCAAGTTTGGCCTCCAACGGCTCCTAGCTGCCTTGGGGCTATAAAAGGGACCCCTAGGCGCATGGAGGAGCTATCTAAGCATTCACTAAGCATTCTAAGACTCCCACACTCTGCCTCCACGCATTTGATCGATTGTGTTAGTGATTTGAGCTCCGTTCGAGTTGTGAACTCTCTGTGCTACATTTCGAGCTCAAGTCTTGGCTTGTGTGCGTGTGTGTGCTGCGGATTTGTGTGTTGTGTGTGTTGTTCTCTTGTGCCTTCTTTGTGATCTTTATTGTAAGGGCGAGAGGCTCCAACTTGTGGAGATTCCTCGCAAACGGGAGAAAGACTATAAGAAAGAAAGCCGTGGTATTCAAGTTGATCATTGGATCACTTGAAAGGGGTTGAGTGCAACCTTCGTCCATTGGGACGCCACAACGTTGAAGTAGGCAAGTGTTACTTGGCCGAACCACGAGATAAAATCGCGTGTCTCTTGTGATTGTTTTGTCCACAAGAACTCGCCTCAAAACTACTTAGTTGCACTAACACTTCTATAACTAAGTTTTGTGGCTATTTAGTGTTTAATTTTACAGGATCACCTATTCACCCCCCTCTAGGTGCTCTCAGTGTTACAACGGAAACCAACGCCCAAGTATGTGTTTTTTGAATTACAATTACTAGGGAAAGGTAAATTGCAAGAACTACTTTTTCCCTACATGTTTTACTTTGAAAAGCATTTTTTCGTGGCTACAGGGTTTGGCATGCTCTGATGGTGCTTTCTCCTGAGGTGTAATTTACAATCCAAGGCTTCTCAGTCACAATTCTGTCAACTTCCATTGTTCTATCTATACATGTCCAGATGGGCCAGGCTTGTCGGGCGGCCCGAAACCCAGCACGGGTTTGACCCGGCCTGAACCCGACACGACACGTAGTGAACCGGGCCTGAGCCGTGCCTGGACCAAGGTGTGGCACGACGGGCTAGGCCCGGCACGGTCTGGTTCTATTTTTTCTATTTTTTTCATAAAAATACATATACTATACTTGAATATAGAGTATACTAGTCGGTTGCCCGTGCGTTGCGACGGCTTACAACAATACCCACGTAAACTATCTACAAAAAAATCTCAAGATTTTTTATTGATTGTCTCCGCTCTCCATATACTATTTTTTTATTTGGCTAACTGATGTTATTGTTTACTCCATCCAATATGTCTTGGTACAATACGACCAATGAAGTGAGCGATTAGAAGAGAGTTCACAACGACTGACTGAACGAACAGAGATTATAGAATGACATAATTCCACCATACAGAGACCAAATAAGAGAAAGTTTGTGAGCTCAAGTTTCTAAAATAAGTCACATGAACTCAAACTTAAAAAAATAGATCAAAATATGGAGTGATTGCTAAAGTCAGACATCAATAAAAACTGGATGCGCTCCATATAAAACCAACAAACAACCTTTCATTTTACTATTAGTGTGACAAATCATTGTTGCTCCATCCAATTCAGCAACCTCAAACACCATGGAGTTCATTGCGCCAATATGGTCTTAGAAACGATCTAATGCTTGCAAGAACCAAGAACGTTGTGTCGTGCTTGGGCTGTAGCCTCGGCCCATAGTGCTGGCCCAGCCTGACACGATTATATTTTTTATTTTACAAAAAACCTATATACATATATATAATTTATATTCAATATTAAAACATCTAAGCATGATGTTCTACTGGTTAGATAGTTTCACTAGTGTCTCCCACCCTTCTTTCATCAGGGCATGGGTTCAAACCCCACCTTCTGCACTGTTTTAACATTTTACGCTGATTTAATCAAATGGGCCGACAGGCTAATGGGTCGGCCCGACACATTTAGCAGACCGGCATGACGTGCATGGGCTAGAGCTGTGGCCCGCGGGCGTCTATCCCATGCCGGGCCACCGTTTAGGCATCTATAGGCGTGCAACAGGTTAATTTGAAATAGATGTGAGGGGTTATTGTAAAAAAATGACGCGGGACGACCGTTGAAACTGGTGCTTTAGAGAAAACACAAGAAACATGTGTTTTTGTTGGTTATGTGGGTGTAAATAAATGTTTAGAACTAATAAATATGGTTTAAACCCTCAAATATCTATATTTTTAGGTTATTTTTGTCATTTAAATGTCATATGCTATTTTGGGCCCGTTAGTTCCGTCGGGCCGTGGGCTGGCCCAGCACTATTATTAATCTAGCAGGCCGTGCCTGGACCTCGCTCGGCGCCCGTGGGCCGGTATGGCATGGCCCGCTAGCTAATCCGGGCCGGGCTTGTACGGTCCCAATCCATATCGGGCCTTGCCGTGCTCGGACCAGGCCGGCACGAACCGCCCATTTAGACATCTATAGTTTCATCCTTTATTTCTTCATTTATCCACCACATTTTGAAATGTTGTTATGCTTGACTTTCCCTCAATATGAACCAGTGGTCTTCGATGGCTTAATTTATCAGATGAAGCAACTACATATTGCACTACAGCAATCCAAAGCATCCCCGTCGGCTACATTAATTCTTGTCGGCCTGCGCGCGGGCCGAGGGGAATTAATTAATTACCGTCGGCCAGAATAAGGCCGACGGGGATTAATTAATTCCCGTCAGCCAGTCAACGTAGCCGACGGGGATTAATTAATTCCCGTCGGCCCGCGCATAGGCCGACGGCGATTAACTAACTCCCGTCGGCCGCGCCGCCAGGGCCGACAAGAGTTATTCGAAATAACCAACGCCGGGCCCCTTTCTTCTTCCTTTCTGTTTCTCTACGCCGCGCCATACTCTACGCCCGCGCCGCCGCCGTGCTACCCTGCCCGCGCCCTGCGCCCGCCCGCACGCCGCCGGTGCTACCCGCCGCCCCGCCGGTGCTGCCCGCCGCCCCCACGCGCCGGTGCGCTCGCTCCCCGCGCCGCCCGCACGCTGCGTCCACGCCACCCCCGTGCCCGCCGCCCGCACGCCGCCCCCGCGCCCGCCGCCCGCACGCCGCCGGTGCGCCCGCTCCCCGCGCCGCCGTGCTGCCCGCCGCCCCCGCGCCCAGCCGCTGCGTCCATGGCCGCTGCCCCCGCCCGGGCGCCCGACGACCGCCGCCGAACGCCGTCGCCCGCCCAACGCCGTCACCCGCTGCCGTCCACGGTAGCCGTGGCTTCCCCACATCGACGTCGTCCATCTGCGTCGTCCACCAACGTCGTCCACCACCGTCGTCCGCGCAAAGCGAGCGAGGTATATTATATATATTGTAATGTTTTATTTTCGTCGGTTTTTTGTGGCCGACGGGAGTTAACTGTTATGTGATTAAATTTTGTTTAAATTTGTTAATTAACAGTGTTAGTAGTCTTCATATTTTTAATTTTATGGTGCAAATATAAAATGTGTTGTTTAATGTTATTAGTTAATGAATTTGATGATTAATGTGATGTGTTATACAAATAGTAGTTATTTCAAATATTATTATTTAATGAATTTGATGTTATGCAAGTAGTAATCATGTTAATGTGATTAAGTTATGTTATGTATATATATAGTTTAACTACTTATCTATAGATGTATGTGTGACGTTTAGAAACATGAATGTCTCACACACGCAATTCTTATTCGTACACACAGCCGCAATAATGGGTGATAGACGTGATTGGATGTATGAAGGTTTCAAGAAGGGTGGGTGTCACACTAGTGAATGGTTTGCCAAGACGCAGATGTTTCTGGACCATGCAGCTGCTTTGTCATAAATAGATAATATTAGGTGTCCATGCAATAAATGTAGAAATATGACGAGCCACACCAAGAGGGAGGTCACACTACACCTGTGTTCGCATGGTTTCGTGCCAGGCTATAAGGTCTGGTATCTCCATGGTGAAGATGTTGAACGAGCAACAGAAGTAGAAGTTGATGACGGTGAAGATGATGTTGATAGGACGGACCAAATGCTTGAGGATCTGTAGCCTGAACTGGCACCAGATCATCATGATTCACCTACACCGGAGGTTCAGAAGTTCTTCGACCTACTTAAAGCATCAGAAGAGCCTCTTCACAGGCACACTGACGTGACCGTACTGGAATTCGTGACCTGGCTGATGTCAATCAAGTCCAAGTTTGCATTCTCAATTAATTGTTACAAGGAGCTTGTGGATTTGATTAGCGAGGTTCTTCCTACGGGTCACAAGATGCCCAAAGACATGTACCAGTCCAAGAAATTGCTTGAAGGTCTTGGTATGGAGTATGAGAAGATTGATCTTTGCCAAGACAACTGTATGCTTTTTTGGAAGGAACATGGCAGAGAACAGAAATGCTTAAAATGTGGGAAGTCGAGGTACGTGGAGCTTGTAAATGAAGATGGGGAGAAGGTGGTGACAAAGGTTGCACATAAACAGCTTCGGTACATGCCTCTCACTCCTAGAGTGAAACATTTGTTTCTCTCGAGGAAGACCGCTATGCACATGAGGTGGCATAAAGATTGTATGGACAGACAAGATGGGTTAATGGTGCACCCGTCAGATGGTGATGCATGGAAGGCTCTTGACAAATTTGATCCAGATTTTGCCAGCGATGCAAGAAACATTCGTATCGGCTTGGCAACTGATGGTTTCACGCCGTTCAATATGATCGCTGCGTCGTATTCATGTTGGCCTGTCATTGCCATACCGTACAACCTTCCACCTGCTCTTTGCATGAAATATGAGTTTATGTTCCTATGTCTTGTTATACCTGGGCCTGAGCATCCTGGCGTACGCCTCAATGTGATGCTTCAACCACTGATTGAAGAGTTAAAGAAGCTATGGCAAGGTGTGGAAGCCTATGATTGCTTCAAGAAGCAGAAATTCAATCTTCGTGTTGCATATCTGTTCTCGGTTCATGATTTTATGGCGTATGGTATTTTCTCTGGATGGAGCGTGCATGGTAGATTGACGTGTCCTTATTGTGCTAAAGATACAGATTGTTTTCGTCTTAGTGCTGGTGGCAGGATATGTTACTTTGATTGCCATAGATGTTTTCTACCCTTCAATCACCCCTTCAGAAGGCAGAGAAAGGAATTTAGGAAGGGCACCATCGTCACGAAGGGACCGCCCAAGCGACGTAGTGGGATAGAAATTACAGAAGAGCATATGAAACTTGTCCTAGACGAGAGTGGGAAAAGGTATCAAGGTTTTGGTGAGGAGCATAACTGGACTCACATATGTGGCTTGTGGGAGCTTCCTTATGCTAAGTCATTGATTTTGATGCACAACATCGACGTCATGCATCAAGAGAGTAACTTTTGCCAAGCCCTCATAAATACATGCATGGATTTCCCTGATAAAACGAAAGACAATGACAAGGCACGCATGGACTTAGCAGTGATATGTGATCGTCCAACCCTAGTGCTTAGAGAAAACGGAGGCAAACCAAAAGCTGACTATTGTCTGAAATCTAAGCAATGGAAAGAAGTGATGAAGTGGATGAAGGATATTAAATTCCCCGATGGTTATGCCGCTGGTTTTAGAAGATCTGTGAATTTGAAGACAATGAAGATGAATGGACTGAAGAGCCATGACTTCCACATAATTATGGAGAGGCTCATGCCTGTAATGTTTCGTGGATACATTTCAGAAGCTGTGTGGAAAACGTTAGCTGAAGTTAGCTATTTCTACAGACAGTTGTGTGCTAAAGAAATCAGAAGAGATGTGATGGAACAGCAGGAGAAAGAGGCACCAGTGCTTTTGTGCAAATTGGAAAAAATATTTCCACCGGGTTTCTTCAATCCTATGCAGCATCTCTTTATACATCTTCCATATGAGGCTAAGGTCGGTGGTCCTGTTCAGTATAGATGGATGTTTCATATAGAAAGAGCTTTAAAGAAGCTTAGAGCAATGGTGGGCAATAAGGCAAGAGTTGAAGGATGTATTGCGGAACAATTTAAACTTAAGGAGGTAGCACACTTCACAAGTTGTTACTTTGCAGAAGAACATAATGTATTTGCTCGAAAGAAAAGGTACCATGATGATGAACGAGAGATGCCTCCTTGTAGTGATCTTTCGATTTTTCAGACAAACGGCAAAGCCGTTGGTCCACCCAAGGCATATCACCTCAGTATGGAAGAACGGAAGTCTGCTTTACTGTACATGTTCACGAATATGCCTGAGGTGGAGAAATATTTTGTGTAAGACTTATTTTCTTAAACTGTTCATATGTGAATTAGTTTATGTTATCAAATATCTCATGTCACACAATAATATTTGACAGCGAGTTTGATGAACAAAACATGAGGTGTCTCGGTAGGCCAACAGCGAGAGACATAGACAAATTGCGATGCGATGGTATGCATGGGCGACCTAATTTCATTATGTGGCTTCGGGACCGTGTAAGTCTTAATTATGTGGGTCCGAGAGCTAATTTCAGTTAACTAATATTACAGAATTTGCTAATGCTTTGTGGCATAATTGACAGTTTGGGGAGGAAATGAATTTGAATGATGACTTACGTCAGTTATCTATTGGAAGCGTAACTGCCAAAAGCTATGGACGTTACGACGTCAATGGATATCGCTTTCGTTCAAGCATTTTCGAATCAAGTCATCCTATGGCCGCCACTCAAAATAGTGGAGTCGTTACTAGGGCAACCGACATGGAAGGACACGAAGCCTACTATTACGGGAAAATAAAAAATATAATCGAGATTACATTTGCTGGAAATAAGCCTTTAGCGCTAGTTTTCTTTGAGTGCAAATGGTATGACCCGAAGTATTATAGGACCGAATTTGGGATGACACAGATCCAACCGGAAAAATTGCTTCAAGGACACGACACGTATATCCTTGCCCATCAAGCAGACCAAGTTTATTTCTCGACATATCCATGCAAAAAGTTGTCTAAATGGAGGGTTGTGTACAATGTAAATCCCCGTGAACGCCTATACACTCCTGGTGAGGACGAATATCAAATTGGTCACCTTGAGCAGGTTGATGAGGTGTTTCAAGAAGAAGAGTTGCCAACTAGTTTTCATATTGATCCTGCACCGGCATTAGATTCACTAGTTGCAGACGTTAACGACTTAACTTTTCCCGAGAGACGGAGAAGACAACCTGTTAGGAGAAAAGTTAAATGGCGACCACTGCATAGAAGAGAACAAATAGATCCTAATTTTGATGATATTTAACAAGTAAAGTTGTTTTGTTATTTCATTTGTTTCTATTTTTAAGTATTATGTCATTTTTGATGCACTAATGAATAATTTCTTATTTTTTATGCAGGATGCCGCCAAAATCAAAGAAGTCAGTGAAGGGGCTGTTCAAGGGCATGAGCCTTTTTCAGGGCAGTTCTTCTAGCAGCAGCAGACGTCGAGAGCTGTTGAGCGCGGTACATGGAGATGAGGTAACATATCTTGTACAAATAAATTTGTTTACATATTTACAAATAAATCTTGAGTTGTATGTACCAGGATGAGCAGCACACTGAGGAGCAGCACAATGAGGCTGAGCAGCACATTGAGGAGGTGGAGCACAATGAGGAGGTGGAGCACAATGAGGAGGTGGAGCACGTGACATGGGACCAGGCCGCACAGCATCACCAGCCATGGGACCAGTGGGACCACCAGAGAGAGCAGCAACAGGCATGGGACCAGTGGGGCCAACAGGGCGAACCGGCTGACAACCCGATGGATGATGGCTCGGGAGGCTCTTCAGCGACACGCACACGTCGCTCAAGGAAAAGCCATTCAGTAAAGCCTCGTCACGCGATAGAGCGAGAGGCTGATAGGACTTTAATCATGCCACATGGAGATTGGTGAGTGTAATATATTAACTTATCTCATATAACTATTATGTGTATTATTAATGTTTTTGTGTAATGCAGGAATTGGGAGGACCTGTCCTTCGACGGCAAGGGACACCACACTCAGGTTAACCTTACGTTGGGTTCTCTTTGCCGCCTTCACTACCCTGGTATAGTGAAGGTGTCAAACGGTGATACCGAGGATGAGGTGCTCGTCAGTACCTGGGACGAGTACAAGTTTAAAAAGGAACTAAACCACACCGACAGACAGGGACTTGTGCGTAATGACTTTTGGGTATGAATTCTTTATTATTTTTGTTATGTTTCTTAATATTGTAAATCTATGACTTATACCATTGTATTTGTATTCTTTATATTGTAGCTTCGATATCGGTTGCCTGACGGAGAGGATTACATGGGGCACGCTGAACGTGTCTTCCAAAACAATGCAAAGAAGCTGGTGAAGGATGCCATATACTATGCGAGAATTCAGGCTACAAACCTATATTTTCAAAAGCATCCAGAAGAAGCAGGCCCCTTGAGTAAAAAGGAAGGGTCCTCAAAGATATATTTGACTGAGGATCAATATCGTGAGGTTAGTATTCAATTTGTTTTACCCTTTATATTGATTGTTGTGATTGATATAATATGTAACATTGTGTGTGCAGGTGATGGTTCCATGGATGGCGCCCGTGCCTGATGCGTACTATGCTTGGTGTCGATATTGGGCTTCCGAAGGCTTCCAGAAAGCGTCAGCGCATCACAGACAATGTCGAGGAACCAATCCTAACCACAAGTTTGGCGGTGATGACATGATACGAAAAGCTAAAAGAATGGTAAGTTTGATCTAGCTATGTCGATCAACAAATAGTACGATTTCTTATGAATGTTTTTTGTTTATACAGGAAGCTACGAGTGGCCAAAAGCCTAGTGACATTGAGGTCTACCAGGAGGGCCACAAAGGACCAGACCCGAACAACCCTGACCAGCTCTGCAGCCAGACAGCCACAGATCGCTTGGTGAGTTTTGGCCTAAAAGTACAAACGTTCAAAGTATAGAAATTCCTGCATTTGTAAGGTTGTGAATGATGTATAGGCGACATATGGGGAGGAGATGGTTCGTCGCCATGGCCCTGACTTCGACTGGCGTCATGAACCGGTGGATCCCTCGGTGGTGTATGCAAGTGGTGGTGGCAAAGCGCATGGACGGTAAGCTCTAACTTATGAAATTATATGGTTGACACTAAATTGATTATGCAGTAATAACATTTTTTGAATCACTTATAGATACACACTCTTCGACGGATTCATTGACTCGTCGTCGGTGAGATCTCAGAGGACGGGTTCGTCTTCCCGTAGCTCATGCTCTCGTCGACCGAACGAGCAGGAGTTGGAGATTATGAGGATGCGTGAAGAGATGAGACAACAACGTGAATTTATGGAGGCTTGCAATGCCCATAACCAAGCCATGTATCAAGTGAGTACACATAATCCAAACTCTAAATTATTATATTTCAATACAACATCTTCAGTAGTAACACATATGTTTAACAGTTAATGCAGCAACAGGGCATGGCAACAAATTTTCCACCGCCACCACAATGGAGCCAATTTGCAAACACACCAGTTCCACCACCACAGTTCAACACCCCTCCGCAACATATACCTGCACCTGGAGATAGGGTACGTTTCATAACTCTTGATTAATTTATACACTTGTATACTTTTTGATATTTGTGTTTAACGTGTTGATATTTGCTAACTTGCATAGGTTACGCCTGAAGCGGGTGGTAGTGGGTCTGATCCCGCAGCAGGGACTGGATTTGTTGACTCGCTCTTCGCATTCCCTCCTCCTGGTGGTGGTGGCGGCAGCGGTCAAAGCTCTAACCACCCAAGTGGTGGTTATCTCTAAACACTTAAACTCGTGCTCGTTATGTTTTTAACTCCTGGACGTTATGTTTGTGTAAACACTTGATCTTAACTCGTATCAGAAATGTTTGTGTATGTTATGTGACGGATTTAACCTATAATGCGTTTGTAATGTGTATGTTCATGTGGATGATATATATGTTTGTGATGCGTATGTTTTGTGATGTGTATGTTCATGTGGATGATATATATATTTTGTCATATGTTTGTCTGTGGAGAAATATCTAATTTGGTGTTGCTGTTGCAGAATTATAGATTAACTCCCGTCGGCCCAGTTAATCCCCGTTGGTTTGACCATAGCCGACGGGCATTAACTATTAATTCCCGTCGGCCCAGTTAATCCCCGTCGGCTGACTAGGCCGACGGGAATTAATTGTTAATTCCCGTCGGCTGGTAGGGCCGACGGGAATTAATTGATAACGCCCGTCGGTTCTCCTGGCCGACGGGAATTAGCCATAACTCCCGTCGGCCATTAACTAGCCGACGGGGATTAATTATTCCCGTCAGCCGCCGACGGGAATAATCGTATCCCCGACATCTAACGCCTGTCGGGTAACAACCGACGGGAATAAGCCTTAAACCGACGGGAATAAGTAATTCCCGTTGGTTTAAGGCTTATTCCCGTCGGTTCCTGGCCGACGGGAATTAATTGATTTCCTGTAGTGTTGTACTGCTATGATGTCTCCAATTAAGACATGAGACACCCATCGTGTATTCCACGTGTTGTGTACACGCCCACGACGAAGCACCTAGATCGTCCTAGTATCTATGGATTATCATTGCTATAAATTGGTATACATAAATTGAAATTTGTTTATAAAGAAATGTTTTTTAATTATTCAAACACATTACATCACAAAACCTTTAAAATGATTTATTGAATTTTTGCTATATTTGAGTTTTTTTTCCTTTTCCTTAGCGTTGAAATAGAGATATTTTTCAAATTTATTTTTCTGTGTCATATGTTTTTGACAAATTTTAAAGTTACTTTTTCGGAAGCCAACCAGCTGGACAATAGAGCACTTGCTAAAGAAAAAAAAATGATGTGCAATCGTTAGTAGAATGCCATTGTTACAAGTCACCGTCAATTTGTCATGAGGTTGCTACACCAATCGTACCAACTCAAGCATACACCTTATAACTTTTGCTTGATACATTGTGGCCCCTTCGATTCTCGAGACCTCCTAGTCCTAATGAAAGAAACAATACTCTCTGTGGTGGTCTATTTGCGCGCACACACACATATGCACACACTTTCTCCTCCCCTCTCTTTTCTATTTCTATCTGCCACAGTTTTACAGGTGACTCATATTATATTTACCACATATCATGTGTCATGGTGGTAGACCATTTTATAGCACAAAGGCTCTAATTTATTTGTGACTCACAATTGAACCGTGTAAGTATTTCTATTGTTAAATAACACACATGAAAAAATGTGTGAGGTAGTTTAGTACAATATTAATTTCTCCTTTTACATCATGATAGTGTAGTTATTTCCATAGTTTATTGCAGCATGAATGTTTGCTTTCACCAAATATGTGATAACTTAAGTATTTGCTTTCTATGATTCATGTTATTGATTATAGTTACTAATCCATTAATTTGTGCTTATGTATGGGTACAATATTGGAAACATAAGTACTATTATCAGAAGTTCATGTTTAAAATAATATGTACATTTAATTAAATACCATAACTTTGTCTGCCTTCTCTTGTTCATTTTCTAACACAAATACCTATTTAGACTCTATAATCTATATCTAGTTGTGCTGAACTTAACATCATTTACATTGTCCATGTGTCCAGGAATTGTAAATGTACTTTTAACACTTAAAGTTATAGAAAAGCATACAACACTATTAATTTCTAATGCAATTTATGTTGTCAATTGCTCAAAACAATGAATAAATAGTATCTCTCAAGAACTTTGAATAAAAATATGTCCATACAAGTTTACGGCATAAAGTTGACATAATTTGAGTATTGTGTAACGAAATTTGTGTCTTTTTCTTGCTTAATATACACTTATCATTGTTGGATAGAGGGATCATATTTTTCTCCGTAGATATCTATAATTTTCTCGCTCTCTATAACATTCATGTGTATGCAACATTCATATATTTCAAATCTTAGCTTAACTTATAGTGTTTCAGTTGCTTCCTATGTCTTCGCAGATCCTGCAATTTTGTTGTTCATGTTAATATAGTTAATTCTATCTGATCTGAAGAGGAAGAGGTGACCACTACAGGTTAAGTTGAGAATCAAAGTCATGCTTATGAATTTAACATCTTGTGAAATTAATTACAAAATAATCATAGTACCTAAAACATGATTCAAGTATGTCCATTCACATATGTCACATGTTGGTTGCATAAAATATTGTCGTACATGTTTGTGATTCTTAGACTTGTAGTTCTAGTAATTTGGCTATGCATAAAAGTTGATTTACTGGCAACTAATTTTTACCCCAGAGGAAAGGCTGCCATCGATGATGAAACTTTATAACAACTCAACATTTCTGATAAATCTCTTATGCTCTAAAACAATATAGTGTTACACCATATGTTTCTGCATGTATCTTTTATGCTAACTAAACAACTATGCATTGCAATTCATGATCTAAATTATCTAGGACAAAACCCATACTACATGAGTTGAACCATTGGTTAGTTACTTCAGGGAATGTTACAACTGAAACAAACGTCAAGTATGTGTTGTCTAGATTACAATTACTTGCGAAAGGTAGATTGCAAGAACTATTTTTTCCTGCGTGTTTAACTAAAAAAGCAAATTTTTGTGCTAGCTACAGGGTATGGCATACTCTCATGGTGCTTTCCCATTAGGTGTAAGTTGCAATTCGAGGTTTCTTAGTCATAGTTCTGTCAACTTTCATTGTTCCACCCTTTATTTTTTCATTTATCCACCATGTGTTCTAAAAATGTAGTTTTGCTTGAGTTTCGCTCAATATCAAGCAAAGGTCTTCGCTGGCTAAATTTATCAAATGAAGTAATTGAATACATAGTACTGCTACCGTGTCTCTAACTAAGATCATGTTCCAAACCTCTAAAACTAACAGTTAGCAACTAAAATTACTAGAGAGGTTTAGAACAGATCAGCTAATGGACCAGCTAATTGATAGCTATATCCTCAAATAACCATTAGTTGTTAGAGACCCCAGCCCAGCTAAAACCAGCTAATAGGTGGTTGATGAACAAATTGCCCCTTACCCTTCTACCTGTCCACTCATTTTTTTTCTCGTGTACCAAGTAGTCAAAATTTCTATGTTATTTATAATATTTGAAAATTATGTTTATAAATTTTCATTTCCTAAATATCCATACCAACAGTAGCGAATGGGCGAGAAATATGAATTAAAAATAAATAAAACATACATGAATAGTAAGGACATTTAGCTTATTAGAAAAATCTGTTAGCTTCAGATTTGGAACACCCCAACTAATAGTTAGCCTACTGATTCAGCTAATAACTTATTAGCTCGCTTACAATTAACTATAGAGGTTTGGAACAAGACCTAAGACATGAGACAACCAGCGTTTTTTTCGCTAGTTGTCTATGTGTCGCTATCAATTGATATCTATAAATCGACCTTAGTTTATAAAGGAATATCTTATTAAACTTTCAAGTGCACTATGTCACAAAACCTTTAAAATAATTCATTAAGTTTTTGTTATATTTGAGTTTTCTCTCTTTGCAAATGCAGCCTCTATGGCCTCATATGCTAAAGTACTAAACATGCGAACATTTTTAATGCTTTAAGAGTGAACCTAAGATAGAGTCAATTTCTTTGCTTTTTCAAATTTATTTTTCCTGTGCCATATATTTTGATGGATTAAAAATTTATCGCACAACATTTGGGCATCAACATAATTCTGGAAACTTGAGACAAAAATAAAAGAATCAACACGAGTACAACACCTGCCAACCGCTGGTACCAGTTGCACAATAGAGCACTTGCTAAAGAAAATAAATGATGTGCAACCATACCGCACTACATCTTTGATGTGACACTAGCTCAATGATCAGTGGAATGCCATTGTTACCAATCACGGCTGTCTCGGAAGAGCATTTCCTGAGTGCTCGGCTGCTTGTTAGGCTGAGAATGTATGTTGGGTTGAAGATGCCTTGCGTAGACAATCAAGTGTTGCATGGAAGTCCGGTGCCACATCATCACATATGATTTTCTTTCAGTCACCACACCTAGTACATGATTCTATCAATGAGATTGCTACATAAATCCTACTAGTCCAAGCATACACCTTAGAGCTTTTGCTTGCCACAAGGTGGCCCCTTTAATTCTCGAGACCTTCCAAGCCTAATGAAAGAAATAATACTTCATGTGGTTCGCACGCACACACACATAGGCAAACACATCCTCTTTCTCCCTCTCTTTTCTATTTCTATCCGCCACAATTTTACAACTGACTCATATTTACCAGGTACAATGTGTCACGGTGGTAGACCATTTTATAGCATGGAGGCTCTAATTTATTTGTGACTCACAATAGAATCGTGCAATTATTCCCATTGATAAATAACACACTTGAAAAATTATGTGAGATCATCTATTACAACATTAATGTCTCCCTTTTATAGCATGGACAGTGTATTATTTCCATAATTTATCGCATCATGAATGTCCCCTTTAACCAAATATATGACAATTTAAGTATTTTCTTTCTATGATTCATGTTATTGATATATTTACCAGTCCATTAACTTGTGTTTACGTATGTGCTAGAATATTGGAAACATAAATGTTGTTACCAGAAGTTCATGTTGAATATGTACATTTAATTAAATATCATAACTTTGTATGCCTTCTCTTGTTCATTTTATAACACAAATAGCTATTTAGATTCTATATTCTATATTCAATTGTGCTAAACTTAACAACAATTACATTGTCCATGTGTCCAAGAATTGTTCAATATACTTTTAACACTTAAAATTATAAAAAACTATACTACAATTATTAATTTATAATGTGATTTATATTGTCAATTGCTCAAAACAATCAATAAGTAACATCTCTCAAGAACTTCGAATACAAATATGTTCATACAAGTTTATGCATAAATTTGACATAATTTGACTATTATGTATCAAAATTTATGACTTGCAGTTCCACTAATTTTGGTTATGCATAAAAGCTGATTTGCGGGCAACCAATTTTTATCCGAGAGGAAGGCTTCCATTGATGATATAACTTTATAACAACTCAACATTTCTGATGAATTAATGGCTCTCTTAATCAATATAGTGTTAGAGCATTTTTATTTCCGTATATATCTTTTATGCCTACTGAACCACTATGCATTATAGTTCATGATCTAAATTATCTAAAACAAAACTCATACTGCATGAGTTGAACCATTGATTAGTTACTTCAGTTACAATAAAAAATGATCAGATACTTCAGGGAATGTTCTAACCAAAACCAACACCCAAGTATGTGTCGTCTGAATTATAAGTACCAGGGAAAGGTAGATTGCAAGAACTACCTTTTCCTATGTGTTTAACTTAAAACCATTTTTTGTGCCAGCTGCAGGGTTTGGCATACTCTCATGGTGCTTTCTCATCAGGTGTAAGTTGCAATTCAAGGCTTCTCAGTCATATTTTTGTCAACTACCATAGTTTCATCCTTTATTTCTTCATTTGTCCACCATGTGTTCTGAAATGTTGTTATGCTTGACTTTCCCTCAATATGAACCAAGGGTCTTTGCTGCTTTTATTTATTAGACAAAGCAATTGAATATTGCACTCTTATCATGTCTCCGACCAAGACATGATACGCACATCGTGTATTTTGCGTGTTGTGTATACGCGCATGGTGGAGCACCCAAGATCGTCTAGTATCTATGATCCATCATTGCTATCCATTGATATATATAAATCGACCTTAATATTTTATTAAATTTTCAAACAAATTACATTACAAAACCTTGAAAATGATTCATTGAGTTTTTGCTATATTTGAGTTTTATCTTTTTCCTTTGCGATTGCAGCCTCTATGTCACCATATGCCTCAAGTACTAAACAAGCGAACATTTTTATCCTATGAAGTTGAGATAGAGACAATTTCTTTTCTTTTTCAAATTTATTTTTCCCATATCATGTTGTTGACTGATTACAAAGTTATGACACAACGTTCGGGCATCAACATAATTCAGAAAACTAGAGACAAAAGTAAAATAATCATCACGATTAAAAGTCCTGCCAACTACTGACACTAGCTAGATGATGTGCAACTACATCTTTGATGCGAGACATTACTAGCTAGATGATCAGTGGAATACCATTATTCCAAATCACAGCCGTCCCAGGGAAAAAAATTCCCGAGCGCTCGACTAGTTGTTGGGCCAAGAATGCGCGTTGGGTTGAAAATGCCACGCGTAGATCGTCATACTATTGTCGCATGGAAGCCGGGTGCCACATCGTTGCATAGGATTTTCTTTCGGTACCCATCATGATTAGCTACAGATGGTTCTATCAATGATGTTGCTACACGAATCCTACTAGCCCAATCATACACCTTAAAGCTTTTGCTTGCCACATTGTGACCCCTTTGTTTCTTGAAACCTCCCAACCCTAATGAAAGAAACAATACTTTATTTGGTCTATTCTCATACACACAGTGGCTCATACTTCGTCTCTTTGACCCTCTCTTTTCTATTCCCCCCACCATGGTTCTATAAGTGACCATATTTACCATATATCAAGTGCCAGTGGTAGACCATTTTATAGCATGGAGGCTCTAATTTATTTGTGCCTCGCAATTGAATCATGTAATTATTTCTATTGTTCAATAACACACTTGAAAAAATGTGAGTGATAATCTATTACAACATTAATGTGTCCCTTTTACAACATGGATTGTGTAGTTATTTCCATAATTTATTGCAACATGAATGTCTGGTTTCACTAAATATATGACAATTTATGTATTTGCTTTCTATGAATCATGTTATAGATTATATTTACTAGTTCATTAATGTGTGCTTTCGTATGGGCCAGAATATTGGAAGCATAAATACTATTACCAAAAATTCATTTGGTATGTACATTTAATAAAATATCATAACTCTATTTGTTGTCTCTTGTTCATTGTCTAACAACAATACCTATTTAAACTTTAAATCTATATCCCATTGTGCTCAACTTAACAACAATTGCATTGTCTATGTGTCTAGGAATTGTTAAATGTACTTTTAACATTTAAAGTTATACAGAAGTATACTACGATTATTAATCTCTAATGCAATTTATGCTTTCAATTGCTCAAAACAATCAATAAATAGTATTTAAGAACTTTGAATACAAATCTATTCATACAAGTTTATGGCATAAAGTTGACATAATTGGACTATTGTGTATAAAAAATTATAACTTCTGCTTGCTTAGTTACACTTAACATTGTTGGATAGAGTGATCATACTTTTCTCCGTAAGTATCTATAATTTTTTCCATCTCTATGACACTCATGTGTATGCAAGATTCAGATATTTCAAATCTTAGCTTAACTTATAGTGGTTTTAGTTGTTTCCTATGTATCCGCAATTGTGGAAACCTTGATCCTTGATGGTGGGTGAAGGCTTCGACATGTCACGCTTGTTGTCAATGTGCTTGAACAAATCAAGAAGCATGGTGACACATGTGAATGTTTGTTAAGTGGAGTTGCATCTCAATGTTAAACTAGGCTCATCAGGATGTCAAACTTGCACTTGGCTCACTTCAGTTTCATTAGCACTATTTCGTAGTTGCTTTGGCTTACTCATCAATGGCTTTTAGCTTTTTTGATATTGGAAATAAATTCCAGCCTTTTGCACTTTCACACATACAACCTTATGATAACTCCATAGACTGTTAGAGAAAAAAAGTATGTTTGGAATCACAGAACAATTTTAAGCAGCCTCAATTCTATCATTTGATTGCCATCCGTGACTTATAAAGATCTTCATAGCCACCATCTCCAAGCATTGACAGACATTGAGGATTTCTTGGTGTGATTCCTCCTTTTGCAGCAGCCTCCAAAACTGGAGCCAATGTGATCATCTGAAAATAACCTGCATAAATGATGGTACTGGTTTATGATTAAAAATGACATTATTGCGACGGAGCCATATGAACCAAAATATTGCTGCTACTCTAATCAAAAGTTTCTTTTTATGGGTCCCATCATAGAGTAGCTTGTGTTGTTGAGTTGAATCCATCAAAAAAAACATTAGGGACATGGCTTTGTTAGAAGGAGATACGAGGAGCTATTGCAAATGTAGATTGTACATGCCAGGATAGAATATCATTATGGATTGTGCTAGAGCCGGCAATTATTGTTGATTGATTTGCACTATGGGTTCACAGAGCCTAGGATCTAGAAAATTCTAGGGATTTTTTATCCTGATACTGAAGGCACCTGTCACTTCTAGTTCAGACCACCACCCAACTTTTGGTATACCACTAGGTTCAAGCGACAGACCTGTAGAGATAACTATCATACTACTGTCGATTTAGGCTGCCGCTTGATAGTACAAGAGAATCAAGAAATGGACTGGAAAAACAAGAGGTACAAGACTTCACCCATTGCTAAAAAAATCGGGAAATAGCTGTTTGCTCATTCATTTGGTTCCAGAAACCATCGGCTTGTTCAGTTATTATAATTTAACTAGTTAGTTGCCCGTGCGTTGCAACGACATATAAAAAATATTCAACAAAAAATTAGTGTTCACAGGTGTGGCTCCAATCCATCTGCGCAGTCCTTGAATGGATAAGTACTACACCTTTGAGCAGCGAATTCCGGCGGTCGGTAGTGTGGATCGTGCATTGGCCATGGCCAGTTGGCCACCACGAACTGCGTGGTACTTGTCCATTCCAAATCTAAAGGCAGCATGTGATATTTGGCGCCTTTTTAAACGAAATGAAAACTGCAGTTGCCTGCCAACTGGTCTCGACTCCCGATTCGAGCCAAACCTGTCGTCCCTCTTTTTGACTACTACTGCATGTGCCTGCGATGGCTCGCCGCGCCGCAGAGCAAACCATTGATGCATTTGCGGCCTCTGCGGGGTGGTTGGCTCGGCTGCTGTGTGGCGAGAGCCAGACCATATTTCGCATGTCACTCTCTCCTCCTGCAGTTCTGCGGGGATATAGCGGCCATCACGGCGACGCGGGGGTGCGCGGTGGACGAGCTCTGCGTCGGTGTGCGACCATTGGGGCATGGCGCGCGGGAGGCGGAGGCATGGCCGCGCTCACACTGCATTCTTAATTAGTAGTAGGACATGAGCTGTTAGAGACTCAGAGAACCGAGTCAATGCTTCAGATTAAGGTAGCCTTCTTTCTCACAGCTGCTACAATTTGTAGTGCATTTATTTAAGAAATCTTGAATAACCCGGAGCTTGGCGCCTCCACATGTCAGCTAAGAGAACTTGAAAGCAAGGCAAAGGAGCAGGACACAAACATGACGGCAGTGGAGTCCCGCGTCGTCATCACGACTCCTGTAAACGCGAAGGTGATGAGCGAGAAGGAGAACCACGTCCTGAGGATCTCAAACTCCCTGAACAAGAAGCTGGATCACGCTGAGAACACTATTGAGGCCCCTGAAGCGGCTTGCAACGAGAGGAAGAGGAAAGGCGAGGCGAGGAACGCGTCCATCGGCGGCGGCGAGCAAGAGAACAATAACAATGGTGGGAGGAAGTGGAGCCTGCCGGCCAAGCGCGAGGCGAGGCTGAAGAGGAAATCGACGGAGCCTGCTCCCCAGGTGAAGAATCTGGTGAATACGACGACGGCATCGAGGGCGGCGGCCGCGGCCACGCACAAGGCGGCCGCGGCTCCGAGCTCCAGAGCCGGCGGCGCCAAGCAGCAACCGGGCGGCGGGAACAAGACCAGAGGGTGGGTTAGGTATACGAGATGATGATGGCGATTGTGTGTACCGGTGGCTGGCTCAACTTTTGGCTGAGTCCCACTCACTACATTGCGCCCACACTCAGCGACGGGTTTCCGCGATGTGCCGCGCCACGGCGATAGAGGGCGGCTTCCTCCGCCCGCCCCCGTCCCGGCGCCTTGACATCTGCGCTTTCTACCTCCGCCTCTCCTCCTGCTCCGCCACCACGCCCTCGGAGCTCACGCTGGCCTACCACCCGGCCATCGGGGGCGCGGTGCTGGGGCTAAACGGCCGCGCGCTCCCGCCAGCCGCGCCCGCCAAGGTCACTCTCCGCCGGGTCACCGCCGACGCGTACACGAGCGCCGACCGCGTCACCGCCGCCGAGGTCGCGCGGTTTGTGGTGCTCGCCGCCGTCGGGGAGGAGGTCGCGGCGAAGGGCGTCTTCTCCGCACGGCACGAGGGGGGTGGCACGTGGAGTGCCGTCGGGCACTGGCCTCGCCGGAGGTGTTGTCACACCCGGATTTCGGGGGCACCAAGAGCCGGGCGCGAACATAATCACCAGGTGTGCTGGGATCAAGTCTCACACATATGATGAATCATGGCACAGGATCGAATGTCACATATTTACTATATAACAGGAGTTCTATACAAAATAAATAATTACATTATAAGGAGACGACAGTCCAGCAACCCAAAGTTGACTGGGAGACGACGATCTAGACCTCTCACGAACACATCGCAGCATCCTCCATGCGCCTCATCCTGTGGTACCTGTTCTTGACTTGTGGGGGGTATGAGACAGCAAGAGTGAGCTCACATACGTTCATTGCTCAACAAGTTGTGGGGAATAATGTGCATGAACTCGCCAAAGGTGGGAGCTCACATGAAGTGTAAGGCTTACCAAAGAGGATGGTTAGAGTTGAGCATTGCTTTTAAAGTTGGTCAAAATTTTATTAGCAATTACTAAGTATAAGTAAATACCAGTCCAATTAAGTAGTAGAACAAAAGTAACAACCTCATCTGCGATGCAATGCATATGACAAACTGAATTTAGTTCCATAATTTAATCATGTGAGTGTCCGAACTGCTCATGACCGTGAGCACGGCTAGTATACCAGTTTTACACTCTGCAGATGTTGCGCATCTTTACCCACAAGTCGTGTTACCCATCTGCCAAGAGACGGCCAATCCCATACACCTCTACCGAGGAGGCAAGGCAGGGTAACACTACGAGGCCTTTACAAAGTTCCACTAGCTTCAGAAAACCCGCTACAGTTTATAGGAAGCTCCAATGCAGGAATCCCTCGCATGACCGCCATCGCAGCAAAATCATCCCAAGGGCCTCCCTACACTGACCACTCCCCTACTGCCCTTGCCCCTTTCGGGTAAGGTAGTCATCCACTAGCTTTCCTAATTAATCAGCCAAGGGCGTCCCATTAAACCCTTGTGGTAGCACTGTTTTCCCGGGTGGTTCTCCATGTTCCAATTAACATAATGATCTTATCATGAACAATAAATAACAGCTGATAATAAAAAGATAATCATGAATAAAATGTATCTCTATACCCAAAACCACATAAAGCAATAGCAGGTACTACCCAAAAATTTAGTGGTAAACAAGGTATAAAGATAGTCAAACTAGGGTAACCTATTGGGTCCCATCAAAATTAATCTATGCAGATCATTATGATTAATCAGAACATGAGTGGGTAGAAAGAAGTGATCAAGGGCACAACTTGCCCAGGACTTGAGATTCCAGGTACCAACTTGCTCTTCAGGTAACTCGTGTCCTCACTGCTAAACGTAACAATACAAACAAACATAGTATAAGCAAAATCAACATTACACCAAACATAAGAATAAACTGCGTAAGAATATTCTATGCGTCACTACGAGATCGTGGGTTCGAGAACTACTAAAATCGGAGTTACAATTACTGAGTTATGAATTTTTGAAGTTATTAAGCACCTAGGATAGATTAATTTAAATGAACAATTTTAATTCAAGTTTCATGGCTAAACAAAGGTACTAGGTGATAAACAATATTAATACAAAATTATTGCAACTGGAATGACTCAATTTGGAGTTAGAGTTAATTAACTATGAATTTCACAAGTTTCTAGAGTTATTTTTGTACTAAAACTATTTTTTCTTTATTAATTACTTGATTTAATCCATTCCTGGGTTGCGGGTGCAATTTACCAGAAGCTCGGGGTTTAATTCGCAAAAGCTACCAGACTCAGCCCTGACCCGAGGTGGACGACGGGCTGATTTTGTATTACCCCGAGGGCTCTTATGTAAAGATGGCTCGGCGAAGGGGTATAGGCAAACCCTGACCATCCGATCTACCGGAACGGCCAGGATTAAAACCCGCCAGCCCTGAACCGGTACACGATTGGGACCAGTGATCCCAAAATCCATGGCTCAGAAAAAAATAGGCGAGATCGAGTCACACCCCTCCGATCCAGATCGGACGGATCCCACTACCCCGACCAACCGGTATCAGGCGCATCAGATCGCAGCCGTTTATCTCACGATCTACGCCCATGCCCGCGTCTTCTTCCCTACGGCACCCACCAGCTTGACAGCACGCCGTGCCGCGACAGAGCACCGCCGGCGAGCGATTATTCTGTGCACTAGTGCTCTCTTGCCCATGCCGCTATGTTCTATGCGCAGCAGAACAGGAGTCGAACACGATAGTGGCTACCATACCTTGATTTGGGATGGCTGTATCCATCCACACGCCATAGCGGTCCCACGGCGGAGGATCCACCCAACGAGAAATTTGTGGCGCTTGGTTGTTCTCACGGTCCCGCGGCGCCTCCCCCATGAAATTCATGCCCTGGCGAAGCTCCTAAGCCACCCGCAGAGGCCCGAACGACGGTGTATCCCGGACTTCAGTGCGACGGCGGCGGAGTTGTGTGGTCGACGACACCTATTGATTTTGCTGCCTCCCCATTGCCCGAGACAGATGCTTCCGATGGTGGAGGAAGAGGATCACGCCACGATTTTATAGCCGGGGATGGGGACGAGCTCGGTCAGGCCGCGCGACGGGTGCGGGAGATCCCCCGCGGATTCCACGGCGTTAGCCGTGCGCAGCGGAGCGCAGGGAGGGGATGAATCTGTTCAGTGGACCCCACCCCCGAAGCCACAAGGCGCGCAGCGAGTGGCTCAGGGCAGCGGCTTAGGCAGAGGTGGTTTCTAACGGTGACCTGCACCGGCGCCGCGAAGACAGCGGGGAAAAGCTCCCGCCGAGCTCGCACTCCGTGGAAGACGGAGGAACTGCAGAAGGGGCCCACCTGTCGGTGGCAGGTGACCAGAGCGTGCACACAGGGGCTGGCTTGCGGGACCCCTGCGGCAGAGGGCATGTGTGCCACGCGCCCGGTTGGGCCGGTAGGAGAGAATGGGCCGAGGTCTGGTTTCAGTCCAAGGAGCGCCATAGTGGTTTCTTTTCCCCCTCGTTTTTTATTTAATTTGAATTTGAAATTGAGAAATCAACATTTAAATTTGTATAAGTATGCACAACACAAGAATATCCAGCATGTATGTATAGCCAATTATAATAATCTAAATATTTATTATTATTATTATTATTTATTTATTTATATTTCCAATTTGGAGCATTTAAACCGAATTCAAATCCTAAAAGTAATAAATGAGTATTGCAATTTCTTTTCTCTCTTTTTTTGTTTCTATTTTACATTCCCAAATCAATTCAAATGCTTTCAAATATAAAGTTCATGCACACTTTAACATAGAGAATGGGTATTTTAAGAAATATATTCTCTAATATAAAATTGTTTAGAGAATAATTATAAATATTCATTTCAATCAAGGGATAACAAATTCATATATAGATTCTCCTATTTAAATCTTTATTAAAAACAGCTTATTTTAGGTGATGTTGCTTCCAATGTAAGAAAATTTAATTGGAAGGCATTCTAACATCACAAGTCTTGGAGAACTTTTAACTAAACTTTCAAAAATAAGATTTTGGGTGTTAGAGGTGTGTGTGGCGGAGGTGGTGGTGCTCGCGGAGGGCGGCGTGCTGATGCGGGACAGGGCCCGCGTGGCTGGCCGGGGCGGATGCGGGGCGGAGCCACCCGGCTGGAGGGGATACTGGAGGACGCGGAGGAGGAGGAGGAGCAGGAGGTCGAGATGGAGACGGTGCGGTGGGCGATGGAGGTGGGCGTGTGGGCCGTGTGCCTCGGCGTTGGCCTCCTCGCTTTCCATCGGTGTGGGCCTGTGGGGCCGTTGGGGCATCGCGCGCGGGAGGCGGGGGCATGGCCACGCCAGACGCTCATACTCCATTCTTAATTAGTAGTAGGGATATGGATCGAAGTGGATTGGAATGGATTGAAATAAATTTTAATTTGCTATGGATTTAAAGCGAAATGAATGGATACCTCCGATACAGCGGCAAGACGGCAATGAAAGGGAATCATTAATTACCAATTTTGTTTGTTTCGGTCGTTGTTCACCAGCATTAGGCGGTTCCCTTGCAGCGTTATCCGATTGCATGGTCCCTGAAACAAACAATAAACAAACGCAAGTAGAGCTAGCAGTGTGTACTCGGATCACACACTCATTATTAAATGAGCGAGCCAACCAAACAGCGTGTAGATATGTGGCTATCGATTGCAAGATGAAGAGTAATATAGGAGATGCAGCACCATAGCAACCGACTATTGAAAACAGGTTCATTGTAACACTGATTGACATTTCCACACTTATGGTATTTCCATGATGAACTACAATAGACCATCCGAAAAGTAGAGCGCAGACATGCTGCAGTGATGGTCTGGCACTAGCACGCACAAAGTAGTAGCAAGATATGCAACATAGAGCACATGGACGACTCGAATCCTAATCGGAATGTTGCACGACACATCAACGCCTTTACAATGTAGGATATGCATGATTCCTGCCTCTTATCCCTAACCATTATATATATTTGTTTGTTGCCATCTTTCTTCCGGCTGAAAATCATCACAACCACTTATATACTTCTTATGCTTGTGCAATGTTACATTGTAAATAGTCCTTTTATAGCCAAGTCTTATGCTATCTCTAGGAGACTTTCTATCCCACCTTTATCCTGCTTCCTATTCCAAACTTTACTATACAAATAGTGCAGTCTGTAGTCAAAACACAGCTTTGCATATCCGTATACACTACCGGAATTCGGCTCTTTGCCGAGTACCGGCGGCTTTGCCGAGTGCTTTTTATCGGGCACTCGGCAAAGTCGACTTTGCCGAGGGCCGCACTCGGCAGAGTCCTGCGCTCGGTAAAGATCTTGTTTACCGAGTGCAGGGCACTCGGCACAGCCAAGCACTCGGCAAAGACTGTTTTGCCGAGCGTCAAGCACTCGGCAAATATGGCTCTCGGCAAAGGGCCGTTAGCGGCCGTCTACAACTGACGGCCGTCAGTCTTTGCCGAGTGTCAAATATCTGGCACTCGGCAAAGAGAGTCTTTGCCGAGTGTCCTATGTAGACACTCGGCAAAGCATATTTTTATTTTTTTAATTTTGGTCACCAAACTTTTTGTGGTATGTTCCTACACTATGTAGACCTACATGTACCATTTTGGGACGATTATAACAGTGTTTTCTATAGCTAGTACATTTAGTTTGTTTATTTGAATTTCTTCGGAAAATTCAGATTTGAACTGCAGGTCACTTGAAACTTGGAAAACCGTGCATGCAAAAATGATATCCATACTACTTAGCACAAGTTACGACCGATTTCAGGAGCGGATCGGAAACTTCGAGCAACATGCTCACTCAATATGACCGTAAACTTTCCATCTAGGTGTTTAAAAAATTGTATAAAACAGAAACAAAGTCAGAAAATCATGAAACCTGTCCACGTGTCATGATATCATATGTAGAGGCTGTGATAAAAATTTGAAAAAGTTTCGAGAAAGCTGTAACGCACTATGTGTACAAACCTAAGAGATCCACATTGAAACTCTATGATTTCATGTGTGGTTCTCTTAGGTTTCTACACATAATGTCTCACAACTTTCTCCAAACATTCTAAATTTTTTATCACATACTGTACATATGATATCATGACATGTGGACAAGTTTCATGATTTTCTAAGTTTGTTTGTGTTTTATAAATTTTTTAAACATCTGTGTGGCAAGTTTACGGTCATGTTGAGTGAGCATGGTGCTCGAAGTTTCCGGTCCGCTCCTGAAATCGGTCGTAACTTGTGCTAAGTAGCATGGATATCATTTTTGCATGCACGGTTTTCTAAGTTTCGAGTGACCTGCAATTCAAATCTGAATTTTCCGAAGAAATTCAAATAAACAAACTAAATGTACTAGTTATAGAAAACACTGTTATAATTGTCCCAAAATGGTACATGTAGGTCTACATAGTGTAGGAACGTACCACAAAAAGTTTGGTGACCAAAATAAAAAAAATAAAAAAGTAATTTGCCGAGTGTCAACAAATGACACTCGGCAAAAGATGGTTTGCCGAGTGCCAGCTGGATGACACTCGGCAAAGGATTGTAAAAGATTCTTTGCCGAGTGTCATCCAGCTGGCACTCGGCAAAGAACACTTTGCCGAGTGCCAGCGATCTGGCACTCGGCGAAGGACACTTTGCCGAGTGCCCGCGATCTAGCACTCGGCAAAGAATATTTTAATATTTTTAAAAAATCTTTGCCGAGTGCCAGATCACGGGCACTCGGCAAAGAAAGCAAATAAACGGCGTGCTTCTTCCTTTCTCTCCTTTCTCTCCACTCATCCTCTGCTACGCCGCGCCGCCCGCTCGCTCGCCGCCGCGCCTTCCCGCGCCGCCGCCTCCCCGCGCACGACCGCTCGCCGCCCCGCCGCGCCTCCCCGCGCCCGCCTGCTCCCCGCGCCCGCCCGCTCGCCGCGCTGCCGCCCCGCCGCGCCTCCCCGCGGCCGCTGCCTCGCCGCGCCGCCGCCGCGCGGCGTTTGCCCGCCACGCGCACGCCACGCGCCCCACCGTTTGCCTCGCCGCGCGCCGTTTGCCTCGCCGCGCGCCGTTTGCCTCGCCGCGCGCCGTTCTTCCCGCCACGCGCACGCCGCCGCGCACGCCGCTGCCCGCCGAGTGTCACCGCCGCCCGCCCAAGCGCCGCCTCACCGCCTCACCGCCGCCCGCGCCCCACCGTTTGCCCGCCCACGCGCCGCCGTCCGCCCGCTCGCCGCCGTCCGCCAGCCGTCCGCCCGCTCGCCGCCGTCCGCGCCTTCGTCCTCGCCTCCGTCGTCCTCGCCTCTGGTACGTAATTGAAGAATGGTGTAGAAATTAGTTGTAGAAATAAATGTGATTGTCGATTAAATATGTGGATATGGATATGGATATGGTTCTTCTGTTAATTAGTTGTAGAAATTAATATTAGTTGGCGATGGTGGATATGGATGTCGATTAAATGTGATTGTCGGCCATCATGCCGTTGATATATGTGTGGATGTCTGCCATTGTGTTGTCAGTTTTATTTGCAGGTTTTGGAAACCTCCCCGTGTAGGGGAGGTGTTGCCGAAATTTTTTATTGACAGACTTGTTTATTTTTTTGCAGAGGTCTTCCTAGCCGTTGCGGGTCTGCCTGCACCGCGTCGAGTCGCCACTGCACCGACCCGCCACAGCCCCACTAGCCTGACTCCACCGCCACCCTAGGTATAACCTTTATTTCCGCATCATGGTCGTAGATCACGTAACCCAGTTAGGCGTCTCCCGTTCGAAAGAGATTCAGTGTAGATATGCAGATCTTTGCATATCTACAAATGTATCAGTTTCAGATTGTCCACGTTTTTTGGACAGCCCGCGGTTGCGTAGATGGGGTTAGTTTCATGCTCTACTCCGGTCCGAGATAGAGTTTCGGCGTCACCTCCCTGTTGTTCTCCGGACAGTACACTCTCCCTGCCAGGACGTGTATCCGGAGAACAGCGGGGAGGTGCTGCCGAAATTCTATCTCGGATCGGAGTAGAGCATGGAAACTAACTCCATCTACGCAACCGCGGGTGGGATTAGGACCTATCATCACCTATTAGAAGGTAGGAACGTAGTGTACATGCATTACATGTCTATATTAAACTATACTCGGTTATATATGTTAGAGGATGGAGGACCGTGAGTGGATGTACACGGGCCACGTTCGACGTAATGATATCACCCCTGAATGGATTAGGAAGACCGATGCTTTCGTGGAACGGGCATATGGCGAAGCTGCTAAAGGAGCTAGCCTAGTCCCTTGTCCGTGCAGCAAATGTGACAACCGGAAAAGAAAACCAAAGAAGGCCATGGTAGAACATATTTGGAAGAATGGATTTACGCCGGACTATACTCGGTGGATCTTCCATGGTGAAGCACATCGCACGAGAGAGGAGGTGGTGAGACAACGCGTCGAGGATTACGATACTGATGCCGGGGTAGGAGACATGTTGAACGACTATCACGAGGCACAGTTCGCCGAAGGACGTACGGAGGACGAGCCAGAGGCGACCGCAAAGGCATTCTACGACATGTTTGATGTGGCACAGAAACCCCTTCACGGCAAGACAAAGGTTTCTCAACTGGATGCCATTGGGCGTATAATGGCGTTCAAGTCGCAGTATAGCATGAGTCGAGACGCATTCGATGGTTTGTTGACAGTTATTGGCAGCCTGCTTCCGGAGGATCACGTTCTGCCAAAGAGCATGTACGAGGCACAGAAACTCCTTCGTGCACTCAAGATGACGTATGAGCAGATACATGCTTGTCCAAAGGGCTGCGTCCTATTTAGGAAAGAACACACTGAGGCAAAGTACTGTCCGAAGTGTAAATCATCTAGGTTCATGGAGGTAGACTCTGGTGATGGACAGAAGAGGCAGCTCGACATCCCCGTGACAATCCTACGCCACCTTCCGTTCATACCGAGGATCCAGCGTCTATACATGACAGAGGAATCCGCGAAACAGATGACATGGCACAAAAAAGGCAAACGATACAATCCTGACAAGATGGTTCACGCATCCGATGGTGAAGCATGGACCCACTTTGATGCCATTCACCATGAGAAAGCCAAAGAGGCTCGTAATGTTCGTGTTGCGCTGGCCACAGATGGGTTCAATCCCTATGGAATGACCGCTGCCCCATACACATGTTGGCCCGTGTTCGTTATCCCCATCAATCTCCCCCCCGGCGTATGCTTTCAAAGACAGAACATATTCGTGTCGTTGATAATTCCTGGACACCCGGGGAATAAAATGGGCGTGTACATGGAGCCTTTGATTGATGAATTGGTCCGTGCTTGGGAGGAAGGGGTATGGACGTACGACCGAGCTACGAAGACAAACTTCAAAATGCATGTTTGGTACCAGTACTCCATGCATGACTTTCCGGCGTATGGGCTATTTTGCGCCTGGTGTGTTCACGGTAAGTTCCCATGCCCAGTTTGCAAGGAAGCTCTTAGGTTCATTTGGTTGAAGAAGGGTGGCAAATATTCGTCATTCGATAAACATCGACAATTTCTCCCTCCTGACCATGCATTCCGACTAGACATCAAGAACTTTACGAAAGGTGTCGTGGTGACAGACCGCCCACCTGCAATGATGACTGGTGCCGAAGTTCGCGAACAGATAGATGGTCTCGTGGCCAACCCAGAAGGTGGTTTTGTGGGATATGGTGAGCAACATATGTGGACACATAAGTCGGGCTTGACTCGGCTCCCCTATTATGATGACCTGCTCCTTCCACACAACATTGACGTGATGCACACTGAAAAGAATGTCGCCGAGGCACTTTGGGCGACAATTATGGAGATTCCTGATAAGTCAAAGGATAACGTAAAGGCAAGAGTGGATCTGGCAGAGTTATGTGATAGACCAAACCAAGAGATGAAGCCGCCTAGTGGTGGTAAGACATGGAGAAGGCCTAAGGCCGATTTCGTCCTGAGCAGGGCCCAGAGGAAGGAAGTACTACAATGGATCAAGATGTTAATGTTCCCTGATGGGTATGCAGCTAACCTTAGTAGGGGGGTGAACTTATCTACTCTGCGAGTCTTAGGGATGAAGAGTCATGACTTCCACATATGGATTGAACGAATTCTTCCGGCGATGGTTCGAGGCTATGTCCCTGAGCATGTCTGGCTAGCGCTTGCAGAGTTGAGCTATTTCTTCCGCCAGCTTTGTGCAAAAGAGTTAGCTCGGACCATGATTGCAGACTTGGAAAGGATGGCACCCGTGTTACTGTGTAAGCTGGAGAAGATCTTTTCACCCGGCTTCTTCAATCCGATGCAGCATTTGATTATTCATCTCCCGTATGAGGCACGAATGGGGGGGCCCGTGCAGGGACGTTGGTGCTATCCAATCGAGAGATGTCTAAAGAGTATCCGAAAGAAATGTAGAAATAAATGCAAAATCGAGGCTTCCATTGTAGAGGCATACATACTGGAGGAGGTGTCAAACTTCACAACAACTTACTATGGTGACAAACTGCCGAGCGTGCATAATCCACCCCCTCGTTACAATGATGGCGGCAATGAATCGAACCTCAGCATTTTTCGAGGGCAACTCGGAAGCGCGAATGGTTCGACCACCAAGACCCTGAGACATGAAGAGTGGCGCCATATCATGCTATATGTATTGACCAACCTTGAAGAGGTGACGCCATACATGGAGCAATTTCTTCATGAATTCTGGCGTCGATCAAGGGACCCAACTCCACAGGAATATGATACCCTTCTTAGAAAGGGTGCGGGAAATGGATTGCCCGATTTCATTTCCTGGTTTAAACATAAGGTACGTGCTTAGTTTGTTATTCCAAGTTGCTCTTACGTGCGAATAATATAACAATCTAGCGTGTTTGAACTTGCAGGGCCAAAGAGAGCCGTCTATGAGTGCCGAGTTGAGACAAGTAGCCAATGGCTTTGCCTATAGGGTCAGGAAATTTTCTGGGTATGACGTCAATGGATACCGTTTTCGCACAACAAGCTACGACCAAAGTCGGCCCAATCGAAAAACCACGTGTTCTGGAGTCTTTACGCCCAGGCTTGACGAGGTCGAGTATTATGGAAGAATTGAAGAAATATATGAACTCAATTTTTATGGTTCCAAACCTCTTACTCCAGTGATATTCAAATGTCATTGGTTTGACCCTGAAGTTACGAGACGGACACATTCTAATCTTGGGATAGTCGAAATTCGACAGGATTCCACCTTAAGAGGAGACGATGTCTATATTGTGGCCCAACAGGCCACACAAGTGTATTATCTTCCATATGCGTGCCAAACGAAACAACATCTTAAGGGTTGGGATGTTGTGTATAAGGTATCACCGCACGCTAAATTACCTGTTCCAAACGATGAAGATTATAACTTAGACCCGGACACATATGACAGAGAGTTCTTCCAAGAAGATGGGCTCGAAGGGCAATTTGAGATAGACTTAACCGAAGCGATCGGAATGGAAGTAGATATTGAAATGGTTGTTGATGACGAGGATGATGAGGTGCAAAATGAGAATGACTTAGAAATACTTGAAGGCAATGCCAATGACGAAATTGCGCCTTCAGATGATGTTGACTATGAAATGGTTGATAGTGATGATGACACTTATGATCCGGCTAACCCGGACACATATGAAGATTATTTTTAATCGATGTAATGCTATATTTCATTTATTTTGCATATGTTTCTAAATACATATTTTTTTATCTGTGCTTAATTGTTTACTCTTAATTGCAGGTTGTTGGACAAAGATGGTGGGCGGTGGGACGAGGACGAGGAGGGGGAGGGGGAGGAGGAGCACCCGTAGGACGGAGGAGGAGGCGCAGCAGGACGACGCCGTACAACAGCAGGTGGAGCAGCAAGCCGCTCTCGATGCGGCACAGCAGGACGACGACGATGCGGCGCAGCAGGACGACGACGACGACGCCGCCGCTCAGCAGGACGTCTCAGGTTCTGGCTCCTCAGGTTCGAGGAGTATCTACCTGCGAGGTCCCGCGAGCCTACCTAAGCGACCCATACTTCGTGACAGACGTCTGCTGATACGACCCGATGGAGAGAGGTAGGTAACTTTAGATGTTGTTGCTGCTTTTTCATATTATATGTTCAAATTAATAATAGAAACTAATACTTCATCTTAATCACTTCGACAGGTCTTCGATGGTTTTGGAGACTGCAGGGGGTCACGGCCGCAACCCCAATGGCATCCTCGGCCTTCTATGCCGGGAACACTTCCCTGGACTTGTCGAGTACGCCGGAGTGACGAGCCCAGCATACACCTTCGACCACTACGCCGTCGCCCCCGATGCAGTAGATCGGGACGGCAGACAATTCAACAACAAGGCGGAGCGGGTGAAGCAAGAGCTGTGGGTAAGTCTTCCTCGCACTATATTGTTTAATAAGTCGCATTTGTTGCATATTCTTGAAATAATGTATGGATACATCGTCTTTGTATGTAGGATTTCTTCAGGTGCGATGCTGGATACGAGGCCAGGGCGGATGTGGTGTCTACGACGTGCTGTAAGAAGCTCGTCGTGGACATGCACTACGAGGCGCGCATCCAGGCCATCGTCACTTACCACGGCTCCGTCCTTGGGGAGAAGGTGAACAAGAAGGACGCCCGAACCATGTCATTGACTGCGGACCAGTACTTGCAGGTAAATACAAAACTTTATTATTGGTACTAAATATGCTTATTCTTATCTTCTGATATGCGGTGTACTTATATTTTTTTAGACGATTCCTCATTGGTGCGCTGCGCATCCTGAGTGCTGGGAGAAGATGGTGCAGAGGTGGTGCTCGGCTGAGTGGGATGAGGCGCACAACGCTAGCCGGGAACGGCGTTTGCTGATGCAAGGTCCCTCCCACCATCAAGGCAGCCGTAGCCTGGGCAAATACGCGGAAGCATGGGTACGCGCTCTTTTTTATTTAGGTATATAACTTTCGATTAGACATGATTTCTAACCATATCGTTGGTTTTCTCGCAGTCGGCGGCACATGGTGGCGCGCCTTGCTCCACGTTCTCGGCATATGCCATGGCCCACAAGGGGAAGGCAACGTCCGACGTCACCTACAACCCGGATGACGGGCCCGAGGCGTACACCAACCCCGCCATCCACAGCCGACTCAGTGAGTACACCGCCATGGCCAAGGAGGTCCATGGGCCAGATTACGATCCGAGGACCGAGGACATCGACGGAGATGTCCTCATGAGGGTCGGAGGAGGCAAGAGGCATGGGCAGTACTGGATTGCCGACGGGGCAATCGACTCGTCCTCCACTCCCACTCTCTCTCAGGTGCGAGCAAGGAGCACGAGCGCGAGCCCAGCCATACGACCTCGGCAGGACACCTCACAGCATCGTATCCAGCAACTCCAGGTTATTCCTTATCTATTCATCGTTCATTGATTTTTATATATCTTCTCTTTGCATTATCGTAACATTAGGGCGAAATATTACAGACTCAGCTAGATGATGAGAGGAGGCAACGTGAGGAGCTGGAGAAGAGGATGGCGGAGATGTTCGCGTACATGCAGAGCCTTGGCGCCGCACAGGGTCATGCTCCACCACCTCCGTTGTTCCCTGCAGCTGACCCTACAGAGTTCACTACTCCTGTGAGTATCAAAATTTTAGTACTGCATGATATTTATTCATATGTTCTCACACATACAATCTCTTCTCTGTGCAGGGTTAATCGGCGGCGTCGAACAACCCTCATGCTTCGTCCAGCCCTTCGCCGAACCAGTCCAGATGCCCACCTCGTTGATGATCTGTTTTGTGATGATCCAGACTTACCTTTATGAGTGTTGGTGATGTTAGTTAAACTTTATCTTGTGAGATACTTGGTGATGTTAGTGATGACGCAGACTTATATCTGTTTTGTGATGATCCTTACTTATATTTGTGAGACTTTAGTGAGACTTTGTGATATATATGGTGTTGATGATAAATGTGTTCATTCTGTGATGTGATTGATATATAATGTGATGTGAATCATATATATCTTTTGTTTGTTTGAATGGAACAACAAAAGCAAATAAAAAAGGGACATTCTGGTCACTTTGCCGAGTGTAACGCTCGGCAAAGGGGCGCTTTGCCGAGTGCTATGACCATGGCACTCGGCAAAGAAGGCAACCTGGGAACCGGTAAAGCCATCTTTGCCGAGTGCTGACAATGGCACTCGGCAAAGAAGGAAACCTGGGAACCGGCAAAGACATCTTTGCCGAGTGCCATTGCCAAGGCACTCGGCAAAGGGACTGGCAAAGGGGCCCACTGGAGGGTTCTTTGCCGAGTACCTGTCCAACAGACACTCGGCAAAGAAGCCTCCTTTGCCGAGTGACTACTAGAGCTCTCGGCACAGGGACTGGCAGTGGGGCCCACTGGGTCAGTCTTTGCCGAGGGCCTCTCGAGCAAACACTCGGCAACATTGACCTCTTTGCCGAGTGCCACAGACGGCACTCGGCAAAGGATCCGTCACCGTTACTTGGCGCCGTGACGGTGACTTTTCTTTGCCGAGTGCCATTTGGCACTCGGCAAAGTCTTTGCCGAGTGCCCGACAAATAGTACTCGGCAAAGAGGCTGTTGCCGATGTACAGTTCACCGAGCGTTCTTTGCCGAGTGTAACACTCGGCAAAGCATTTGCCGAGTGTAAGATTGCCTTTGCCGTGTGTCTGAGACACACGGCAAAGGAGCTGATTCCGGTAGTGATACACGCTCTGCTCGAGACAACCTTAAAATGCACGGTTAGAAATTTAGGTACTTTATATTTAATATAATTTAATCTAATAATAATTTAGCAAATTTGCGATGCCATGCATGTAATACTACTGCTCACAATAGTAGCTGATACGTATAGAGAAACCATAGTGACCACAACCGAAATTATACTTTATATTTAATTTAATGTAAAAATAATCTAGCAAATTTGCGATGGCATGTATGTAATACTACTACTCACTATAGTAGCTGATACATACACAGAAATCGTAGTGATCACAACTGAAATTATACTGAATTTAATAAATTAATATAGTAAATTATATTCAATAGAGAGGTTCATGCTTAAGACACTGGTGGCTCCACTCATGAGTCGGCACCATGTGTTGCTCAAAATAGCTGACCATAATCGATACAAATAGTTTTTCGTAGTACTGTCCCTCGAGCATACATGGTGAAGAGGAAAATGACCGTATGAGGAAACACCAGCAAGAAGACGACGAATAGCGAGTAGTTGTGAAGATGCTCCCTAAAAACTAGATCGTGCACACATCCAAGCATGTGTGACAAATGGCGATTCTAGAGGCCTACTATGCAAACACTCCTTACACACAGATGTTTGGGGTGGGGGTATTCGAACGCAACTCAACCAATAAGTGAGATATAACTTTATGTTGTTGTATTCCACCATTCAACAGCTTCCCTATCCTACCTCCTATCACACTCCCTATTTCAAACTCCACTCTAGAAATAGTGTAGTATATAGTGCAAAACTCTACTAAGCACAACCTAAGAGCTAGATATAATAGCAGAAGATGGAGGAAGATTAAAATATGGAGTAGTCACCGGATCGTACACTCATTACTTCGTATGTTACATGTCCATCACACCTCTATCAATTTAGCTATCTGTCCATTACACCTCTATCAATCCATCAATTAACTCCTCCATTAACCTACTCAAGTGGCAAAACTAGCCCACCTATACATCACGATGAGCGATTAACTCCTCCACTAGCTTACTGCATATGCTAACACTATGGTCCTAGAGAGGGGGAGGGACTGGCAACGGCACAAGGGAGGGGGAGGGGACGATAGTTTTTATGGGGGAGGAGCCGACAGTGGCGGTGCGAGTGAGGGGGAAAGGTCGATGGTTTTTAAGAACCGTTGTAACGTCTCTTGGGTGGCTTTTATCATGCAGAAAAATACACAAGTAAATCGAGAATAATCATCAACTATAACATGACCATACTTACTTTCCCCTATGCTAAGATAAGCAACAAGGCCAAGGAGATCTGTGTGTGGTAGCTCTAGTGCTCTTGATATGGTCATCACATTCTTTGGGTGATGCCCTCCTCCAACTTGCTTCCCTACTTGGCAAGCTGCACAAGATCTGTCTTTCTCAAAACAAACATTCGTTAGTCCCAAAATATGCTCGCCCCTAAGAGGCTTATGAAGGTTCTTCATCCTAACATGTGCTAGGAAATGATCAGACGTCTGGTTATTGCGCAGACCGAAACACTTATATCTCACGCGAAGAGGTTGCGCACACCTGGAGGGCTAAACACTCGTCGTTAACTCGGCTAAGGAAGCGACCAAACTCCGGATAAGAAGGAATGCATGCCGCGATAAAGGAGGATTTAGGTAGAGAGTGATCACAACTTGTAATGGGATAACCCTCTAGTCATCTATATAAGGCCGAGGGGGTACCCCTATAAAAACATCTCATCCCGTTACATCCCAGCACCACCTCATAGCTTATTAGTCTTATTGTAGAAATCACGCACTACTAGATTAGCAGGAGAAGTCATCCTCCACCATCCTCAGTTCACCTGTAACCCGTGCACACCAGTGAAATTCTAATACACAACCTCAACAGGAAGTAGGGTGTTACACATTCTAGCGGCCTGAACCTATATAAACCTTTGTGTGATCCTACGTGCTCCTGCACGTACCGTCAAGTCGTAGTCAACGATGTAGTCCTGCTTAAAAGCATCACGTGGGGAACCCTATGGTGCGTAGTCGGGTTGTAAACACCGATAGCTGTCGTGCCAGGTAGGGGGTGCGATGTTGATCCACGACGGCTCCATGGCTAACATCTTCAACACCCCGGTCATCTTTAATGCTAGGGAGGTGTTTTACTTTGGATCCCTCTCCTGCATTGCAGATCAAGAAGGCGTCCTACAGTGCATCGTGGATCCATCCAAGAAAAGATCTTCTTTGGTGGCACCAATTGCGGTGGCAGGTTCGTCTCGCCTAACTCTAGCGAGAGCTACACCGAAGAACTCCAAGGCGCGGAAACCTCAACCAACTTCCGTCTCGTGGAGGATTGCACCCACGTCAAGCAGGCCCAGGCCATAACAACACCTATAGCTCAACTGATTCAAGTTGCACCCCTATCGTGGCGGACCCCTCTATCCACGTCATCCACCCGGGTGTGGACCCGGATCACTCGATGAAAAGGAGTGGATAGCCCCGGCACTAGTGTGGCCGCGGGAACAAGACTGACGACTATTCTGACCACTCCGCCCACATGGGAGACGACCGAAGCGAGGGACACAGCCCCAAGCTCTTTCTTCCCGAATGTCCTCTTTATGTAGGGAAGAGTAGAGGATGTGCCCATCTTCGACGATGAGACCACTGTACTAGGGTAGGAGCCCCCACAACGTGAGGCACGCCAACGTAGGAACATGCGCCATAACATTTGACATCACCATGAGGTCGGGGAACGTGATCCCGCTTGGTCCGTATCCCGGGACATGGCATCTGAAGCAGGAGCAACTCCTGACGACAGGGCGCTCCACGAGCACCGCAATTCCTGACGCCACCATCGTCGCCACACCTAGGAGTGCGAGTAGGAAGGAGCAGAGCATGATGCCAGACTCCAACACGAGAACCCACTCCTTCCCTGGAATCTGCCACCTGACTTTTCTCAAGCCCAGAACACGCCGAGTGAAGTTGGCAGGGTCCTGGCTCAGATCGCCAATGGCTTGCCACGTACCTCGGACGTGGAAGGATACCGACAGATGCTCACCCAAGTGGCGAATCATCTTCTTCCCCTGCCCATCCGGCACCGGACAAGCACTACGTCATCAACAGTCGGCGAGACACACGAAGCAACATCAATGCTTTGTGTGATCTACGACCCGAAAGTGAGATGAGGCGACGAGAAGAGTACGGCCCATAAAGTTTCTACTCTTCACCCACATACAATTGTACTTTTGCATAGTACTAACGGAGCAATTGACTTAAGTCAGAGATCGTCTTAAGTTGGTGTTACATGCTCACGCTTACAAACAAAGGGTGCATACTATACTCGCTAACGTAGCAATGGACTTAAGCCGGAGATCGGCTTAATTTGGTGTTACATGCTCACACTTACAAACAAAGGGTGCATACTATACTCTGCTAACAAAGCAATCGACTTAAGTCAGGGATCAGCTTAGGTCAGTGTTACATGCTCACACTTACAAACCTAGGGTGCATACTATACTCTTCTAATGGAGCAATCGACTTAAGTCAAAGATTGGCTTAAGACGATTTAACACGCTCACTCTTACAAACAAAGGGTGCACACCATGCCCTACTAAGGAAGTCATAGACTTGAATCGAGAAGTGGTTTAAGTCGGTGTCACGTACATGCATACAAACACACACAAAAGGGGTCCGAGCAAAACCCCATCAACAAGAACAAAACAAAAATCCAGGGACGCCCACTAAGTCCCCCTCGCACAATTCATCACAATACAGCAAAGCAACTCCAAAAACTCATATTCAAACTAAATTGCCAAATACATTTACAAAAAGGAGAAGCGTCTCCAAGTCAAGCAACAATTGTTCTACTTTCCAAGTTTACAATGTATCATGCAGGAGCATTTCCAAGAGTGGAATCAGCCAGAGGACCACTAGGGACAGGAGCCTTAACCACAGTCCTTGATGCAGCTTGAACATCCACAATAATTGTGATGGAACCTCCCAAGTCATTAGGCCCACCTATAGTTGTCCTTGTCCAATGGACCTCGGACAACCCTGTAGATGCTTCTAACCACTTGACAAGTTCGGTATCCGAATCCTTTCTTTGCCTAAGAGCGTTGCACCCGTCACGCATATATTACAACACATCGGAGGAACGAATATGCGGAAGCAGTTACAACAACTTATTTCATATTAAAGTATAGAAAGAGTATTATTATTACAGACCAGAAAAAAAATATATAAGAGTGCTGGAGTAATATTATTACACACCCGGGAGGCAAAAACCCCTCCTGATTAACAGTATCAAGTTCTTAAAGGAGGACACTTCGTCCCGAGGCTTCAATCCTGGTTTTCTTCCTTAGGCACCACCTTGGAATAAAAGCAACAAAAGTTTGCTGCTTCCTCACCTACAACAACATGGGTTCGAAAACCCTGAGTATGAAGTATACTTTCACAAGTCTTACCCGTCAAAATAAAAGACTCTCAAGGATATGCTGGCTTTGAGGGAGTCAAGGTAAGGCTTAATCAATAATCAAGACTCTGTTTGCAAAAATGCTTACTAAGAGTGGATTCTTAAAAATCCAGTTTTATTAGCAAGTTAAGTCATTACCTAAGTCTAGAGTTCTTTCTACCCTAGTTCAAGCACTTGGCCTATACTATCTATTTTCTTATCAACCCTTCTTGTTCACTGGAATGCTACGTGTAGGTCAGTGACCAAGTCTTCATGTCCGAGAAGTAACGGCGATCCGAATCGATTAATACTCAGCTGAGGATCTCCAATCACACGACATATGTAGCACTTAACCCTTGCATATGTCAACTCGCCACCGGGGTTCTTAAGACCAGATCAGGTTCACGCCAACCGAGAGCACAGATACACCACCGTCCAGCCTCTTGCCACGGAGGGTACATGCTACTCTCGCCATCTCTCCACTCCCATTGCGTGTTATCTTATTCTGGTATTAGTCTGCCCGAGGCCAAGCTTACCCATGATGAGGCATGTGACCAGTTAAAGGGTCCTCGATCATCAAGCCTACATCGACAAGGTCCTTAATCGACTCAGACGGAGACACTACACCGAGACTCTCTTCTCGTGCATGTCACCCGCCCGGTCTCAGCTTTATCATTTCAACCCAAAGTTTGGTACCTGACTGAGGTACATCTTTTTCGATGTTGAACCCATCACGACCATGATGGATCCACCATCAAGTTTTATTTTGAAAACATCCCATCCCACTTGAAGCATCATCTTTTGTCAAAATAAACATTTTGTTTTTCTAGAGCAAGACTAAGCATAAGAAAAACCTTTTTATAAAACTGGGGATCAAGGATAGGTAATCAAATTCTCAAGGAAGGAAATGCATCAATTTGTTTAGCACACAACTCCTATCACCTAATGCATCAAGCAAGTGAGAAAAATTTCAAAATAGCAAGGGGGTGGCAAATGCACCGGGGCTTGCCTTGTGTTATAGGTGAGTCGGGCTCTGCTCCACAGATGTTAAAGTAAAAGCAGTTCCCGGCAGGTGGGTCTTCAGGTGGTGGTGGTGTAGCTCTTGCTTCTTCAACTTCTATTTCTTCCTCGTTTTCTATATAGAACCATATATAATCATGAATGCTTATGTAATACTTATGAAAATGCAGTCATAGAAAAGGTTTATCAGGTTATATCTTGAGTACAACTTTCCTTCACGGGACTCCTGGAGACTAGGGTTTTTGGAGTTAGAACCGTAGTTCCTAGGGCAGGCATCACTAGAGGTTTAGGGTTTTGCGGTTTAGGTACCAAACATGGTCCAAATCATACCAAACTTTATCCTAGGCTTCTAAATAAAATTTAAAGCTTATCTAAAAAGTTTAGTGATTTTTGGAGTTATTAAACAATTTCTAAAATTCCAAGAAACTAGCTTTTGGCTATTTTAAATACTAAATAATTCCTGGTTTGGACTAAAAATCTTAGAACCATTTTTATTAAATACTAGGGAATTTTAGGAGTCCAGCAAAATTAGTCCCATATTTTTATCATTTTTCTATAGTTTTCTATGGATTTCCTAAGTCTGGTAGAAAAAGAAAAAGAAAAGGAATGAATAGTACTGGGCCGAAACCAGCCCAATACAGGCCACGTCCAGGCGAAACGCGTCGTGCTCGCGCCCGCGTTGGTGGTTTTACATAGAAGGCCTCAGCTTTTTGAATAAGCAGCAAATAACCCAGAGTACTATTTTTTTGTCTCACTGACGTTTGCACCAAGACCCTCGAAGTTCTATTCCTTCGCAACACCAGGTCTGCGATGGTGGTCAGCGACGAGCACGTCTCCGGTGAGCCTATACTGGCCGGAATATGCCAAGACCGGACCCTTAACTTAGCCGACACCGAATTCTACCCTCGGCGACACTAACCCCTCAATCAATTGCATTAATCCGGGTCGGAGCACGCCTGTTCACGACGACGGCAAAACCCGAGAAGAAGCTATGGTGTTCCGGGCAATTCAGTACGGTCTAGTTCAATCAATCGAGCCTACAAGCAACAAGAGATCCTAGAGATGCTAGAACATTCAACAGAGGGCTATGAATCAACCTGAAGCAGGTTGGCCACGGTAAGCTCACACCGCACGGTGTTCTTGGTTGATTTGGGGGAAACCCCAAATTGAAATTCTCTGGTGGATAATTCGAGGCACGAGTTGGTGTATGGGTTGCTTGACTACCTTGCAGAGCCGACGGCACACTCAATTTATAGGCTCCGGGGACGGTGGCACGTGAATTGGAGATGGCGCGGTGGCGGCCAGAGAGGGGAGAGGTCACTGGCGCAGTGATTCGTGGCAATTGTGGGATAAGAAGCCACGACGGTCACTGGGTAACGATCACAACTCACGGCGACGTGGCTAATGGCTTGAGGCATGGCACAATCGCGGTGAAGGGCGCAAACTCCGGTGACGGCCGCAAGGCCACGTCGCCGGTGCAAGTGGTTGAGGAACAGCAAGGCCACAGTAGCCCGAACTCATCCGTGACGTGATCTTTTTACGACCGAGTGCAATCTACTTACCCGCGGCACGAATCACGGCGATCGGCGTGAATCCGAGTGCACGGCTCGCCGGTGGCAAAGTTATCTGATCCTGGGATATTTTTAGTACTCTACATCAGAAATCCTACTCAGAGCTTCTGTCCGATCAATTTGCTGGATTCATCTCTCGGATTTTTGCGTGAGAATGTGTTAATCTCTCTGTAACAAATTTGTAGCTCAACAATCCATCTTCAATTTGACTATAGCAACTATCCTCAATCGAGCACTAGATCCTACCCAAACTTGATCCCAAAGTTCGGCCAGTGGCACTGGTGGCCATGTTTCAGTTACAAAATTGACTGACAACCCAAATTTGTGCTTATTTTACTCCAATTTCCATTCAGCACCAGTGCTCAGTCACTTAATCAAACATGTTCTCCTATGATAGCTCTACAACTTTGCTATATTGACTTTGAGCAAAAACTTCAAGAATCCTGAGATGTAGGGCTGCAAAGTCAGCCTCAATCAACTGGTTCTGAACTTAAACACATGAGATACATAGAGTGGCTTTTTGCAAATAAGCCCAAATCTCATGGTTTGGTTTGTAAACCCTCAAATATGTAAACCCTATGGTTAGAGGTGCCCTAATACCCTGGTTTTTGCACTTGGGTCCAAAAGTACTCAAAATTTACACATAGCCCCCTAGGGTTTCAGTTTAGGGTTTCCAGTGGTCTCTTTAGGGTTTTTGGCACTTCTAGGGTTTGGATGTTACTCAAGTTCATTAATGGTGATATTCTATGACCATTTCTTATGAGTTTTGAAGTTTTCCCATGTTTGGGCTCTATCATCACCCCTAAGCCTAATTTATGGTTAAGTACCCTATTCTAGGGTTTCACCCATGACTAGTCACATCAATACAACTTGTTTGAAATTTTACCTAGTGGATGCATTCTAAATGTAACAATCACATGATATGCTAATGCTCATGATGTTATGCTCAAGTTTTAGTGACAGTAACACCATGGGTGTTACAATAATATCCTGAGGAACCACAACACCAGGTTTCTTCACAAGAAGATGACTAGCACGGACCACTTTATCCATCGCTTTGTCATACCCTGCCTTCAAAATTTCACAGTCGCCCTCTAAGACCTTGATGTTCCATTTGGCAGTTTCTAGCTCCTGTGACACAAACTTCTTTGAAGCATAGAGGTCTCTAATGGTAGAATCCTTGGAAGACAGTGAACTACTGAGCGTTGACACCTCCTCCTGGGACTCTTTCAACTCATTCCTCTTGCGCTCCTACTCCTCCAGAGTTGCAAGGGAGCTGGAGGCATCCCTGTAGAGCTTATAAAAATTATTCCAAGAAGAGAGCAGCGTTCGGTTCTCAGTCTTAAGCCTCTGTATCCCCACCTGCGGATGGGAGAATTCTTGACAATAGGTCAAAAACATGGAATATGCAACCTGAAGCTCTTGGTGAGTTACCTCGTGGGTTTTCTTCTCCATGTCTAACTTCGATTGCAGGGAAGAGTTCATGGCGCAGGCACCATCAAGGAACCTAGTGACTTGGTCAAGCTCTGCATGCTTTCGGGCGCACCTTTCCTCAGCATTGGAGCACCGCCGAGTTATAGTTGAAGAAACGACTTATAGTCATTAAAAATATAAACGAGAAAGAGAAAAGTTAGCAAGGAACGACATCAATAACTTACTAGTATTAACATCCCTTAGATCATCTATCTGCCTTTGAAGAGCAACAAGATCCCATTGTGACAAAGAAGATATCTGCTCAGGCACCTGAGCTGCTTGCGCCTTCAGCTGGACAACTACTTGATTCAAGACGTCTTGCAAAGACAAAAGTTAGAAGATAGAACACCGATTGGGAAAATGCAAGGTAATGTGAGTTCCATAAACATGTACCTACAAGTTCGCCAGGAAAACCGGAAGACCCAAAGCTGGTACAGCCAAGACATCCCCAGAAAGCAGCAACACCCAAAGAAGCCACAAGTGAAGCAAGGACAAAAGCTGAAGGTTTTGAATCTCCTAGACCAAGTGCGATACCCATTGGGATTATAGCACTAGAACCACTGACCTCCAAAGTGGTTGGGTTGGCTAGACCAGGCCGGATAGGCAGGTTAGAACTCGTTGCCACAAAATCGTCAATCCAAGGCATTAGCGACCCAACATGAGTCTCCATTGAAGCAGGAGAAGGGGAACCAACCACGACACCCTCGGGGGGTAAAACACCCTTGGGGGCTGGAGCACCCTTAGGGGCCGAAGTGTCCTCCAGGGCCAGGACTAGATTGGCGGCAAGGCTAACTGACGCAGAAGCCACCTAGGGGACTAGCAGGCTTACCTCAGGCTTACCCCTAGGGGCTGGAACACCCTCGGCCAGCAGACCAACAGAAGGTGCTTCATCTGAGCGAGCTATGCAGACATCGATAACTTCGATTTTAGGCAACTCAAGCAGCAGCTCCTCATGAATGGCCTCTTCAAGTATGCCATCAACAACCGACATAGACAGACCTTGGATGTCCACCATCCTCGTTGAGGCAACAAGACTCGAAGTATCAATCCGAGCCTTGGAGCACCGTTCTTGCTAAACCAAAGGAAGCACCTCTTCCTCCTCCTCCTCATCTTCCTCCACCTCCTCCACTACATACATGGTCGTTTTCACCACACTTCCACCTTCCACATCATCCTCCAAACCAGCATCCACCACATCATCACTAGCGTTCGGCTTGGCATGGGCAGTCACTAGCTGTGGGTCCGACAAACGCTGAAGTTTCCTCTTCTTCTTAACCTCTATGGACTCAGCCTAGGCATCTTACTGGCAGGACCACTTGCACTGTGGAACCATGAGATTATTAGCCCTCTTCCCGCTAGCGCTCGATTGCTTGGGAGCTTCACACCCTGATTCAAGTTGCGCTGTCTCAGGAGATTCTCTAGCCAGCATGTCAAGAACAACCTCGATCTCGGAGTTAGTGGCAGGCGACCATATCATGGTATGAGTCTACTTATCCTCCTTAAGCAGATCTCGTTACACAACAACTATGGCATCTATCTCGTCCAAGGAAAATCGTACTCTATGGCTAGAATTGCTACCCTCTTCACTGATGGGAGGGTTGGACACAAACTCAGAAAAAAGACTCTACAACAATGAAATAGCACAGTCAGCACAAATCGCATAATTACTCGGCAAGCCTTAAAATCAAGTGGTCAGAACTTACCAGTGGAGGAAGATTCCAAGCAGAGTAAGATCGAGGAGCATTGGCATTCATAATGGCACCCCTTAGCATCATCTCAACCCGACTCAAGATGTCTTCCTCTGAAATTCGTTTGTCTGACACCTAGGAAGGACACCTGATTTCGGTATACACATATGCAGAGTGAACCATATCCTTTAGAAGCTGAATATTCTTGAAAACAAAGTTGATCACCACAGCTTTAGTGGTCAGACCCCTGTCTTTTAAACCAACAATCTCAACTAACAAGATTTTTGCCTCGATAACTTCAGAGTCGGTTGGGGCCTCTATTCAACTTAGCACGTGCACATCTGGTTGCCTTCTAGCATGAGTAGGCAAGGAATTGTTGTGATTCTCCATAGTGAACCACTCAAAGCGCCATCCCTTGATGTTGTCCTTTAGAGGGATATCTAGGTAGTCAACCTTCCTACCCCGACGAAGTTCAAGGCTGGCCCCACCAACTACTTGATGATGCCCACCTGCCATCTCTGGCTTGCAATGGTAGACATACTTCCACAGTCCAAAGTGTGGGCTAATCCCAAGATAGGCTTCGCAAAGATGCACAAAAATGGCAATTTTAAGAACATAATTAGGGTTTAGATGAGTCAGATTAAGGGAGTAGAAATCAAGGAGGACACGGACAAAGGGGGAAATGAGCGAACCTAGGCCTCAAATTAAGAAAGGGATAAAAACCACGAATTCATGGGTATCCTCCATGGGCACGGTAATCCCTTGCCAAATCCACCAGGAACACAATTCCTTCAATGGAAGAACACCAATTTCATCTAGATGGAGTAAGTCAGATTCAGAAACAACAGAAGCGTAATTACGCAGAAGGGAAGTTGGCCGTTGGGATCGATAAGGGAGATGATGGGCGCAACGCCCCTTGTTTCTTCTTCCTGGGCGCCATAAGACCTCATGTAGGTGTGGAATCGAGCGCGTGCTCGCCGAGGTACCGAAATTTCAGAGAGAAGAGTTGCTGTGAAAGAACAGAGCTAGGGTTTGCTTGCCAGAAACCATCAAACAGCAGGCATTTATATACGTGTCCACTTTAGACCTGTCAAAAGCTTTAGTGCAGGGGAAACAGATTTTTTGATCGAAGGGAGTAAATGCTAAGTTAGAGAAGTTAAGTTGGACGGGTTCAGATGAATGAGCTAAATCAGACAGAAAGCACATTTCTATGCAGGATCAGTTAGGAGAACATAGTCGGGGCACAAGAAATTGATCAGAACAAGGAACTCAATACCAACAATCAAACTTCAAATACAAGATTAGATCGAAATAACCTCAGTACTCGTGGTGGATAATACTAGCAAGCTTTATTCATATAAGTGGAAGTACTATTACAGAAGAAGATCCAGTTCATTATGAACCGACCCTGTAGAATACCCATTCTACTACTACTCCTACTCACTACCACTACATCCTACTACAACATTACACTATACTAATATCTAAGCCGGTGGTGCCTTGCCATCGGCGTTGCTACCCTCACCACCGCTGATGTCGTCCTTGCCGCTACCACCCTTACTGCTGTCATCCTTGCCTCCCTCATCGCCACCATCGTAGCCGCCCTCATCCGCTCTACCGTTGTCCTCCTTCTCAAAGTCATCCTACTCGGAGCCCTCCTCCTTGGAGTCCTCCTCCTCCGAGCCCTCGATCCCCATTCGCTCGACGACCCGTATGTACGCCCTCCACCGCAAAGAGCCCAATCAAGTCATCTGAGCCATCGGACGATGGCATGGGGGGCACCGTCGGTGGGGACTCATCGCCCTCGGAAGAAAACTGCACATCTGAGTACTTTGATTCGCCAAAGTCCTCCGATGTAGGAGTCGAAGGGTGCTTCCGCTTGTTGCCTCGACCTTTCTTCTCACGCTTGCCCTTGTCGCTCTTGCTTTCCGCCATTGATGTTTTCTGAGTGGGTGAAGTGGAAATAGGAAATGAGACAGGAGTGAGTGAAGAAGATAGTCGAATGCGGACGACCTATTTAAAGAAGCTGGGGGTGACCTTTTGGCTCTCGTCCATAAAGCGAAAGGTCACAAAGCCTTCAAGAGCCATGTAAATTTCCAAGAAACTGCACACCACTGACACCCCTTGGCGTAACACGACACCAAAGAGGAGTAAAACCAACCACTCAGGCACATTATCACGCCCTTTCACGCCAGGTTACTATTTTGAGACAAGACAACATACACACCCATTGGGTGTACTGGCCAGATTTTTTGGAATTTTCTGAAACCACCTGATCCGTGAGATATCCACAAAAGGCGCTGCAAAACAACAAATTCAAGATCGGTCAAGGTGGAGTCAATCGGACCTGTATTGGTTGAGCCTAATTAGCCGTTTCAATAAAACCTTGGTTGAGCACCATCTAGTCGGGCCTCCATGGGCTAGGTTCCAGTCAGTTAGGTTTCAGTTGCCATGACTTTAGCCAGTCGGATTTCAGTCGGCCAGATTTTAGCCTGATGAATCAAGTTCAATACAACAATCTAGATCCTTTCAAAAGCAAGATCGTGAAGACATTTGAGTTGATTGATGCTTAAATAAATTCAAAGCTCGGGGGCTACACCCATTGGGTGCACCTATGGAGCACCCAACGGATACAAAGATGGAACAAAGCTACACTCAAAAGCTCAAAAAAGTCAAATAGCATGATTCTTCCTTAGAGTCTTGAGCCAATTACTCTCAAAAGTTGGCTAGAGGATCAGAGGTTTCGTGGGGGATGGATATGCCCTAGGTCCTCACAAACACAGAAACACCTGACGGGCCTCCCAATGGCTTGTCTAGCGAGACATTCCCTTGGGCCACAACGAGGCCGAATGAGCTCGACCTAGGAATACGAAGATCTGACGTTCGGGTTATGCACAGGCCAAAACTTTGATATCTCGCGCGAAGAGGTTGCAGACACCTGGAGGGCTAAACACTCAATGTTAACTTGGCTAAGGAAGCGACCGAATGCATGCAGTGATAAAAGGAGGATTTAGGTAGATAATTATCACAACTTGTAAAGGAATAACACTCTGGTCATCTATATAAGGCAGAGGGGGTACCCCTACAAAAGACATCTCATCCCATCACATCCCAGCACCACCTCATGGCTCATTAGCCTTATTGTAACAATCACGCGCTACTAGATCGATAGGAGAACTCATCCTACACCATCATTAGTTCACTTGTAACCCATGTACACTAGTGAAATTCCAATACAACAACCTCAACAAGAAGTAGGGTGTTACACATTCTAGCGAATGAACCTTTATAAACCTTCGTTTGATCCGACGTGCTCCTGCATGTACCATCGAGTCACAGTCAACAACACTTTCCTGCTCAAAAGCATCACGTGGGGAACCCTATGGTGCGCAGTCGGTACGTAAACACCCACTATTAGAAGCGAAGTACAAGTGCTAGAAATATTGTAATGGACCTATGCAACATGTCTAAGGTTGCAAACCTCACAATTTTACCATTTTTCTCCAAGTTGCATTTACAGGCCCCTGTTTCATCTCTTTTGGACTTGAAACCTTTAAATTGCCTTCATGTGGACCTGTGCTCATACTCATACCAAACAAGTTAGTACATGATGGTGTGTTGGACACTTAATCACTAAAATAGGTAGAAATGGCCCTATGGCACATTTTCCTTTTAGCTTTTCTAAATGGGTATATAGAGGAAGAGGTTTATATGAGACAACCCTCTGGTTTTGAGAGTTCCATGTTTCTAAACCATGTTTTAAACTCCAAAAAGCTTTGTATGGTTTGAAACAAGCTTCTAGTGCCTAGTATGAGCGTTTGAAATCTTTCTTGCTTGCAAAAGGTTTTAAAATGGGCTTTGTTGATAAAAAAATTCTCCTCAAGCATAGCAATGATACCCTAAAGGTTCAGATATACGTGGATGATATCATCTTTAGTGGTCCTTCTCATGCTCTTGTTTTCAAGTTTTTAGATACTATGAGTAGGGAGTTTGAGATGAGCATGATAGGGGAACTTAACTTCTTCCTTAGGCTACAAATCAAGCAGACCCAAGATGGGACATTTGTGCACTAAGGAAAATACACAAAGGATGTCTTGAAAACGTTTGACATGGGCGAGGCCAAGCCTCTTTTGATGCCCATGTCCACCACGATGGCTCTGGATGATGATGAGGATGGTGAACATGTGGACCAAAAGGAGTACATGAGGTCGGCTCCCTTCTGTACCTAACTGCGACGAGGCTAGACATACACTTTGTTGTGTGACTATGCGCTAGCTTCCAAGCTTCCCTGCGCACTTCCCATAAGCATGTTGTCAAATGGATCATGAGGTACCTTCATTTCACTCTCGAGTTTGGTTTATGGTACTCCTCGTCTTTCGTCCACTCTTTGTGTGGTTATTCAGATGCTGATTTTGTGGGATGTTGCTTGGATCACAAGTCCACTTCTAGGAATTGTCAGTTTTTAGGGTCTTCATTGGTTTCATGGTCTTCTCGCAAACAGTCTACCACCAAGGCTAAGTATGTTTTTGCCGCTTGCTATTGCTCACAGTTACTTTGGATGATGGCCACTTTGTGGGATTTTGGCTTGGATTTTCATCATGTGCCATTGCTTTGTGATAGCACGAGTGCAATAAGTGTTGCCAAAAAGCCTATGCTGCATTCAAATACCAAGCACATTGATGTTCGCTTTCACTTTCTCCGAAATTATTATGGGAAAGGGGACACTGATTTACACCATGTTGATACCCATAGGTAGCTTGCTAACATTTTGACCAAACCCCTCAATCAGTCCACGTTTGCTCATTTATAAGGGGAATTGGATGTTTGTTTTCCATTTTTAACTAAGGGCTCCCTTTTGTTTTCCCTTTGGCGTGAGTCTTGGACTACCTAGAGTATGAGAGCTTGTGTTGTGCAACCATGTCTGTCGCCTTGTGGTGTGTAGGTGTGGAGTACAGGGACGATGGTCAATGGTGAAGGTCATGCGGGTTCATGCCAATGGACCAGGAGTGGTGAAGGATGAGCGCTGAGACTTGATTGAGGGACCAGAGAAGCCGAGTGACTAGCCTTGGTGGTTGACACTTAGAACACGCACCGACACAAGGACGTGCAGTGTGGATTGTGTCACCAGTGCGGTCATGGACTGGTAGGGCACATGTCTAGGACGTGGGGGACTTGTATGCGGTACGTTACTCACGAAGGTTTCGGTGATTGAGCCTCAAAACCACCTAGCTCTACGGATGGCATGTTCCACTGAGTTTAGGCCTCAAAACTCGATGGTGCGGTTCCAGCGGGAATCAAGGGTACCATGTGGCGTCATCACAAAGGGTGCATCGAGGCAAAGCAACTTCGTGTGGAGCACATGGCCGTTGGATGCCCATTTCAAGAGTTTGTCCATTTTTCTCCTAGTTAAGTGGATGAGCTCTATGTATCTAGGGGTAGTTGAGGCTAGTGAAATAACCCCCTATAAATATTGTAATACCTACTTTGTAATAAAAATCTAAAAAGAGAAATTTCATTTCTTTATATACTTGTGAGTCATCTCTATCCATCATTTTATGTGAACACCTCACTTAACAAGAATAAATAGTTAACAAAATACACTCAAATAACTTGTGCATCCTTTGGGGTTTCTGTTTGCTTGTGCACTAAAGTAATAACAATAATAAAGCTAGTAGAAATAAAACAATTACTTGCGATGAAGTTTAAATCCTAAATTGAGAATTAGGGTTTGAAATAGAGAAGGAAGGAGAAAATACTATACAATACAAAAATAAATTTATAAATAGATAAATTTATTCCACCATAATTTATTTAGATCATATATTTAGAAATTTGAGTACAAATCCACCACAAATTTGAAATCCAAATTGAGATTCAAAAAAAGGAGAAAACCAGAAAAAGGAAAAGAATAAGGAAAAGAATTGAGCTTGGGCCTAAAGCTTTCACACCTCGGCCCATTTCTCCTCCTACTTTCCCTTTGCGCGGCCCAAATCCCTGCACCCTGCGCGCGCAGCCCAGCCAGCAGAAACAAGCGCTGGCGCCATCACAGCGGGCCCACTCGCCAGTCTCCTCTTGCGCCGCGCACTCCCTGGCGGGTGGAGCCCATAGGTCAGCTACACTACGCGCGCGCCATCACCGACTGGTGGACCCCTTGTGTCATCCCGGTCGTGGATCTACTCTCAGGAACGCCGCACGCACCGTTGGGCAGGTCCGTGATTCTAGCACAAAATCCAGCATGGACTTCAACGAACTCCCGCGTAACCATCGTCGGGGGACTCCGGGCTATAAGAATTGTGCGTTCTCAGCCCCAGAGCCACCCTTGCGCACAGCTCTCGCGGCACCCCAAATTCCATCACCGTGCTCAGAGGGGAAGGGAGAGCATGCTCCTCGGGTTGCCAGCTCGGACCGCGTTTCGCCGTCTGGGTTTGCCGTGGGGGTCCACCCGGGTGTAGCGGGTCGACTGGTAGCAACGCGGGGCAGAGTCCTCGACTGTAGCGCCGGGAATTCGTCAGCATCGATTCACGGCCACCGTCGTCCGCGGGCCTCCGGTGACAGTGACCTCCGCGCGGGAATCTTCGGTATAAACCACATGCGCATATTTGCTTTCGTTCCTAGATGGCGTAGCATGGATTCAATTGGGGAAATGGGGGCAAGATGACGGAATTGGGCAGCGCCGGCCATGGCTCCGCCGTGGGCCACCCTGGGCGCCGCCGTTGTCGGACCAGAGTTGGGGGAAAAGTCTGGGACATCCGTCTATTGATCAACGGCCACAGTTTAGTGCGCGGCAACGATTGGGCCAAGGGCATGAGGATCGTCCAATCGGGATCGGATGGGTGAGAACCGTGAATGTGTTATTAATTCTAGGCCGTAGATTTGGGATCGGTGGGTCATAAGCGAATACCGATTTGTAAGCAGGCCGATCTAATCTGGGCCGCCTGTGTGTAAACGAATGGCTCGGGTCCTACGATACCTCTTCGGCCGCGCTTTTGCAAAAGAGCCCCATGGGAGGTAATAAATAAACCCACCGTCCAGTGTGTGTTGTGCGCTATGTCTTGGGAAAGTTCCCCTGAGACCACTGTATTTTCTGCAAACAGTGCGCCCAGTCTACAGATCGTTTAAATTGAATAAATGAAATAGAAAATGGATTTTTAACATGAAAATAAATACTAGAACTTGATAAATTCATAGAAAATCCATTTTTAGTCCAAATTAATCCATTCCACTTTTTGAAATCTTGTAATTTTATTCCCTATCACCTAGAGTCTCTGTTTTGTCATGAAAACAGTAATAAAAATAATTTCTCACTTAATCCTATTTTAAGCACATAAAACCTTTGTAAATTCATATCTTAAAATCTATAACTCCAAAAATTATGATTCCTGTTCCTAGGATTTTATTTTAATGTGTAGATTGTTACTGTGTTTTTTGTGTACATGTTTGGTGTGATGTTAATTTTCTTTATATACTGTGCTTGTTTGTATTGTGGCGAGTAGAAGAGCACGTGACTGAGGATCCTGGTGAGCAGCAGGTTGAAGTAGCTGAGCAGGAGCTCATTGAAGGCAAGTTGTGCCCTTGACCACTTTTTACCCCATAATATTCTTTAATGTCACTTATTCATGCATAAGTTAATTTTGATGGGACCCGATAGGTCACCCTAGATTGTTTATCTCATTACCTTGTTTACGCCTGAATCACTTGGGTAGTTTGCTATTGCTTTACATGGTTTTGGGATAATCATTTATTACATCTATGTTCCAATTCTTTTGTTATTTTGTTTATGTTCATGTCAAGATCATTAATGTTAATTGGAACATAGAGCTTAACTTGAGTAACACGTGCACCACAAGGGTTTAATGGGACGCCCTTGGCTGACTAATTAGGAAAGCTAGTGGAAGACTACCTTACCCGAAAGGGGCAAGGGCAGTAGGGGAGTTGCATGCAAGGAGGTTCTCGGGTTGATTTAGCTGCGATGGCGGTCGGATGGGGGATTTTTGCAAGTGCTCTTCCCATAAACTGTAGTAGGTTTTCAGAAGTTAGTGGAACTTTGTAAAGGCCTCGTAGTGTTGCCCTGCCTCGCCTCCTAGGTAGAGGTGTATGGGAGTCACGACCCCTTGGCAGATGGGTAACATGACTTGTGGGTAAAGGGTACAACCTCTGCAGAGTGTAAAACTGGTATACTAGCCGAGCTCACGGTCATGAGCAGCTCAGGACTCTCTGATGATTAAATTATGGAACTTAAATTCAATTTTGTCATTTGCATTGCATGGGTTTATTATTAATTTGTTCTATTACTTTACTTAAGGTTTGGTATTTACTTACACTTAGTAACTGCTAATAAAATTTTGACCAAGTACTTAAAAGCAATGCTCAGCTCTAACCCCTGTCATTGATTAGCCTTACACATCACGTGAACTCCCACCTTTGTGAGTTCATGTCCACTGGTTCCCCACAACTTGTTGAGCTATGATCATGTGTGAGATCACCCTTGCTATCTCACACCCCCCACAGGAGAAGAGCAGGTGGTTCAGGAGGAGCCAAAAGGCGAAGAGTTTGATCTGATCTAGGTGGCGTTTCTCAGTTGACATTGGCGCCAACGACGATCCTTAGTTCGTTTTATATTTATTATTTTATTTTGTAATAAGACTTCCGCTATGTAATAAATACTCTGATGTTTTATGACATTTATCTCTATACACTCTGTTATTATATATGTTGTCTTCTTGGCGCATGTATGAGATGCACCTGGCCTTGTTCCTTAAAGCCGGGTGTGACAAAAGTGGTATCAGAGGAAATGTTGACTGTAGGACGAAACCTAGATAGAAATGGACAAACCCTTCACTACTTACCTTATTCTGATTCATTCTATACTTATCTCATCTTGATCCCATCTCACCTTCTGCTTTTCTACTCTGATTAATCTTATCCCTTCTACTCTAAGACAAGATGGATTTCACACCTTGGAATCCTACAACTATGATCTTTTTAAGAGATAGGGAACCTAAGACAAAATTTAAAACTATTTTCTTTATTTAAAAATGTTGTTTGATTGTTCTGATGATAAATGTCTGATTTGCTTCTTTGGTTGATTGAAATATTATATATGGACATCTTAGCATGTACCACCATAAGATATTGAGTTAGCTTTAGTAGATAAAACATTAATCTGCGTAGCTAATAAATCCCCCAAAGTAACCTGATTTGTAAATACTTGCCTTGTCTACTACTCTCTCTTACTATATGTATCTAACTCAGATGGTCAATACCAGGCGGGGTGGTGGAATTGATTTGCCTCCTAATCGACACACTCAGTGGATATATAGACAACCCCAGCCACTGCTAGCAGAGATGAATCCTCCTAATCCTCCACCAGGCGGAGTCGACCCACTGATTGCAGCTCAGATGAGGATGATGCAAAAAATGGCGGACACTATGGCTGATATGCGTGCTCAGATGCAGCAAGAACGCCAGGAGATGTGATAGGAAAGAGAAGAGATACACCAGGAGTTGCGTCAGGAGCGAGAGGAGATACGCCAGGAAAGGAGGGCGCAACAGCAGATGCAACAGCAAATGCAACAACAACAGCAACAGCAGCAACAACAACAAGTACCACTGCCTCCACCACCACCACCAGTTCCACCCCGAGATAAGCATAGGGAGTTCATGAGTCATAAGCCACCTACATTTGCAAGCTCTCCTGATCCACTGGATGCAGATGATTGGCTGAAGTCCATAGAGAAGATGTTGAATATTGCTCAATGCAACGACCAGGAGAAGGTTTTATATGCTTCTGGACGTCTGACAGGTCCTGCTGCTGATTGGTGGGATTCATATACCGCTGCCCATGATGCTGCTGATACTAATACTTGGGCAGAGTTCAGTACACAGTTCAGGAATTATCATATACTTGCTGGATTGATGAAGATTAAAAAGAAGGAATTTCTGTCGCTAAAGCAAGGAAGTATGTCAGTTAGCGAGTATCGCGACAAGTTCATTCAGTTATCCAGATATGCCCCTGATGAAGTTGCTGAAGATGAGAGGAAGCAGGAGCATTTTATTGAAGGACTTAATGGACCTCTGCAGTATGCTCTAGTGGCACATATATTTCCATCATTTCAGAGGCTGCTTGATAAGGCCCTGGCTATTGAACACAAGCGTGTTCAGCTGGGAGATTTGAAGAGGAAGGCTATATCTCAAGGACAAGGAAGCAACAATGTTAGTCCTCGCTACAGTTTGCCCTAGGGTACACCAGTTCGCATTGGCGGAGGCCAGCGCCCAGTTCAGCAATCACCTCAGAGGACTCCACCTCCTCGTCAGGCTACCCCCATTGGTACCCCAACAAAGTTTTCAGGGCAGAGTGCAGGCACCACTTGTTTCAAGTGTGGGAAGACTGGTCATTATGCAAATGTTTGCCCACAGAGGATGGCTACTACTCCAGTTCAGAATAGGCAGCAAACTCCAGGATCTGGCAAGGGATACTCTATTGCCAAGGTTAATCAAGTCAGCGTTGATGCTACCCCGGATGATGCTGACATCGTACTTGGTATGTTTTACGTTAATGCTATTCCTGCAACTATATTATTTGATTCTGGTGCTACACATTCATTCATGTCTGCTCGATATGCCAACACAAATGAGATACCACTGCTAAAAATGAGAAAACCAATGATAGTAATTACACCTAAAGGGCCTGTTGAGGCGAATCAAATGACACGTAGATTGACATTAACAATTATGGGGAGAGAATTTGGAGCTACTGCTATAATATTAGAGGCAAGCAGTATAGATCTGATCCTTGTAACACCCGGCTTTAAGGAACAAAGCCAGGTGCATCTCATACATGCGCCAAGAAGACAACATATATAATAACAGAGTGTATAGAGATAAATGTCATAAAACATCAGAGTAATTATTACATAGCGGAAGACTTATTACAAAATAAAAGTATAACCATAAAACGAACTAAGGATCGTCGGCGCCAATGTCGACTGAGAAACGCCACCTAGATCAGATCGAACTCCTCAGTGTTAGGCGGCCCCTCTTCGACCACCTGTTCTTCTCCTGTGGGGGGGGGGTGTGAGACAGCAAGAGTGAGCTCACATACGTTCATAGCTCAACAAGTCGTGGGGAATAATGTGGCATGAACTCACCAAAGGTGGGAGTTCATGAAGTGTAAGGCTGATCAATGACATAAAGGCTGAAGCTGAGCATTGCTTTTATAAGTTGGTCAAAATTTTATTAGCAATTACTAAGTGTAAGTAAATACCAAACCTTAATAATAATAAAGAACAGTAATAGTAAAATAATCCCAAATGCGATGCAAATGTCCAATTAAATTTAGGTTCCATAGTTAATCATGTGAGGGTCCGAGCCGCTCTTGACCGTGAGCACGGCTAGTATACTAGTTTTACACTCTGCAGAGGTTGCACATCTTTACCCACAAGTCATGTTACCCATCTGCCAAGAGACGGCCAATCCCATACACCTCTACCGAGGAGGCGAGGCAGGGTAACACTACGAGGCCTTTACAAAGTTCCACTAGCTTCAGACTACCCGCTACAGTTTATAGGAAGCTCCAGTGCAGGGTTCCTAGCTGACCGCCATCGCAGCAAAATCAACCAAGGACCTCCCTACACTGACCACTCCCCTACTGCCCTTGCCCCTTTCGGGTAAGGTAGCCCTCCCCTAGCTTTCCTAGTTAATCAGCCAAGGGCGTCCCATTAAACCCTTGTGGTAGCACTGTTTTCCCGGGTGGTCGCTCCATGTTCCCATTAATTTAATGATCTTAACATGAACAGTAATAATAACAAGATAATAACAGGATAATCATGAGTAGTGTATCTCCATACCCAATCCACATAAAGCAATAGCAAGTACTACCCAAAAATGTATCAGGGTGAACAAGGTATAGAGGTAATCAAAACTGGGGTAACATAAAGGATCCCATCAAAATTATCCTATGCAGATCATTAAAATTAATAAGAACATGGCTGGGAAAAGTAAGTGATCAAGGGCACAACTTGCCTTCAATGAGCTCCTGCTCAGCTACTTCTACTTGTTGAACCTCAGAATCCACAGTGGCTTGCTCGTCTACTCGCATCAACACAATACATACATAGTATAGCATAAATTAACATCACATCAAACATGCAAATAAAATATACAGTAAAAATCTACACATTAAAATGAGATCATTGGAACTGGAATAACTAGATTTGGAGTTATAGATTTCAAGTTATGAATTTCCCAAGATTTAATGTGCTTGAAATATGATTAAATGCTAAATTAATTTTCTTACTGTTTTTATGTCAAAACAGAGACACTAAATGGTAGAGAATAAAATTACAAAATTTTAGAAACTGGAATGAAGTGATTTGGACTAAAAATGGATTTTCTATGCATTTTACAATTTCTAGATTTGTTTTTGTGTTAAAAACAAATTTCTAATATTATTTCTCTATTTTTAATCTTCTCTGGACTGGGCGTCAATTTCTGGAAAAGTCAGGGGGTTCTGGCGTAAGATTCCCGAGACACAGAGAATAGTACTCTCTGGGTGGCGGGTTGGTTTCTGTTTCTCTCGGGGGTTCTTATGCAACTGTGTCTGAGCGAAAGGGTATCTGCCAATTTGAGACGTCGGATCGACAGCGGACGATGGGGATTAGATCGTATCTTATAACGAAACGGTATGCAACGCTGACCATCAGATGTTATTTGAACGCTCTCGATTTTATGATGCCCAATCCAAATCTGAGCCATGCGATCACGATCCAAGGGTTAGGATCCAACCGGCAGGTACCCTCAATCTAAGCCGTTAATCATGAAATCCACGCCCCAGGGATCGTCTTCAACCTCACTGGTCCTCTCTCTCTCTCTCTTTTCTTCTCCAGCTAGTCCCCCACGGCCGAACGCCATAGCCGCGCCAGCGAGCAGTTCCGTGCTCGCCATCCGAGTCCTAATTTCCGATCGGACGATCCCGCTTGAACCCTACGTGACCATGATCAACAGGCAGTGAAGGAAAACTCACCATGGTGAAACTTCAAGCCGCGCAGACCCGAGTCTGCCATCTGAGTCCCCGTTATACGGCGTGGAACGTTCTTTGCCTCCCACTCCCCGTCTAGCTTGGCACCAAGCCTTCATCTACAGACCTCTCGAGACTACGTGCCATCCAGTGGCAAGCCATCCCCTCGACAGCGCCTGGAGCATTGCCCCACCGCATCCACGCCAGTGCCTAGGCTAAGACGTCTCGCGCTTCCTATCACGCTACAGAGAAGGGGCACGGAACATACCGACGCGGAGGAGGTGAAGATGGGACTGGCGCTCACGGTCCGAAGGTCCTCCACGCGATGGGAGCGCCGAGGCGTTTGTTCTCTCTCCTCTCTTTCTCTCGGCGGCTGCCGTGATGGTTTCTAAGCTATGGCGGCGGAGGTTAAGGCTCTATGGGAGGGGAGGAGAGGAGCGCCATGCGCGCGGCTTTATAGCCCGACAGGTCGGACGTGCCCGGCTCCGATCATGCGTCGAGGTTCCCCCCGCGCGACCCGGACGAGATCCACCTGGGTTTGTTACGGCACCCGGAAGATCAACAGTGATAGGGGGCCCCACTGGTCGGCTGTGGAGTAGAGGAAGCGCGCATGGGCGAATGACGGGCATGCGACTAGCAAGTGGGTCCGTATCCAGTGAGTGCGCAAGTGGAGGAAGTCGGCCGCACGGTGCTCATACTGATCTGGGCCGAATGGTGATTACGGCCCATACCGAGTTCCTTCCCTCTTTTCTTTTTTTTTTTAATTTTCTTTTTCCTTTCTTTTCCTTTTTACCTTTAGATTCCAGGTTTGAATTCAAAGTTTGGTGGCGAATTTGCACTAAATTTTGAGTGTATAATTTGAATCATATCATTATGGGATGCATTTATTTATTTACGAATTTATCTTGTATTTTATAGTGTTTCTCTTTTTTTCCAATTTAAATTCCAAATTTAAATTTAGGTTTTAATCCAAATCTTCAACTCATTATTATATTTTTATTATTGTTATTGTTTTTATTAATAAATGCACAAATAAAACTCCAACGAGATGCACTCTCTTTTATTTTAGTGTCATTGGTTTAATTTAATCCCTCTTAATTTTATTTATGCTCTTTTCATGATGCAAATGAGGCACATAAAATAGGATAATCACTATATAATCCTTTTATACAATTTTGAGTATTACAAATCCTACCCCCCTTAAAAATAATCTCGTCCTCGAGATTAGGAAGATCTAGAGAAAAGGTGGGGAAAATCTATGCGAAGCTCTTCTTCTCTTTCCCAAGTTGCTTCATCTTCACTGTGGTGATTCCATTGCACTTTGCACATCTTTATCACCTTATTTCTTGTAACTCGAGTCAAAGTATCCAAAATCGTGATGGGGTACTCAGCATAAGTTAAATCATCTTGAACACAAAGGTCCTCCATTGGTAATTGCTCCTCAGGTACCCTAAGACATTTCTTCAGCTGAGATACATGAAAAACATCATAAACATCCGCAAGATGATCCGGTAACTCCAATTGATATGCAACCTCTCCCACTCGCTTTAAGATTAAGAAAGGTCCAATAAAGCGAGGGGATAACTTTCCTTTGACTTTGAATCTTCTCATACCCCGGAGTGGTGACACCTTCAAATAGACATAATCTCCCTCCTTAAACTCAAGTAGTCTTCTCCGGGTATCAGCATAGCTTTTCTGCCTGGATTGTGCAGTTCTCAAATTCTCCCTTATTTGCTGAACTTGTTCCTCTGCTTCTTGTATAATCTCAGGCCCAAACAACTGCCTTTCACCAGTTTGATTCCAATACAAGGGAGTCCTGCACTTTCTGCCATACAAAGCCTCAAACGGTGACATCTTCAAACTGGCCTGATAGCTATTATTGTAAGAGAACTCTGCATACGGTAGGCTCTTATCCCAACTACCACTATGCTTAAGAGCACAAGCTCTTAACATATCTTCCAGCACTTGATTAGTCCTTTCAGTTTGCCCATCAGTTTGTGGGTGGTAGCCCGAACTAAAATTCAACTTCATTCGTATTCTCATGAAAACTATTCCAAAATCTGGGGGTAAACTATGATCCTCTATCCAAAATGATCTTCTTCGGTACATCGTGTAGAGACACAATCTGAACCATATATACTCTGCCAATTGAGATCCCTTATAAGCAGTCTTGACCGGAATGAAATGAGCCACTTTAGTTAATCTATCCACAATCACCCATATAGCATCATATCCTTTCTGGATGCTATGCAATCCAGTAATAAAATCCATACCAATCTCTTCCCACTTCCACTCGGGTATCTTCAATGGGTGCAATAGTCCATCTGGCCTCTGATGTTCGGCCTTAATTCTTTGACATACATCGCACATAGCCACATGTGCAGCCACATCTGTTTTTAATCATACCACCAATATTTTTGCTTCAAATCCTGATACATCTTGGTGCTCCCAGGGTGGATAGAATAAACTGAATCATGTGCCTCCTTCAATATGGTTTCCCGAAGACTATCAATATCGGGAACACAGATCCGATTCTTGAACCATATCGTGCCTTGCTCATCCTCCGTGAACTCTAGGCCTCTACCCTCTGTTATCAGATCCTTGACCTCCTGGATTTTGGCATCACCAACTTGACCTTTACGAATTTCCTGCTCCAAGGTAGGTTCCAATTCAATAGTCACTCCTTCCGTATGTGTAACAATTCCCAGGTTGAGCCTCTCTAAGTCTTTTGCTAATTCATCAGGTAGCTGGACAACGAAAGCGGAGTGAACATGCTCCTTCCGACTCAAGGCATCTGTAACCAAATTCGCCTTGCCTGGGTGATAGTGAATCTCCAAGTCATAATCCTTAATGAGCTCCAACCAACGGCGTTGCCTAAGGTTGAGATCCTTCTGAGTGAATATATACTTCAGACTCTTATGATTCGTATATACTTGGCACTTGGTTCCCATAATATAGTGTCTCCAAATCTTAAGTGCATGCACAACGGCAGCCAGCTCTAAGTCATGGGTGGGGTAGTTCAATTCATGCTTCCGCAACTGACGAGATGCATAGGCGACCACATGTCCTTCTTGCATGAGCACACATCCAAGTCCTTGGCCACATGCATCACAATAAATGTCAAATCCCTTCTGCAGATCTGGCATCATCAATACTGGAGGTGACATCAATCTCTCCTTCAATTGATCAAAGCTTTCTTGGCACTTCTCATCCCACTTAAATTCTCTTCCTTTTTCCAAAAGCGATGTCATAGGCTTAGCAATTTTAGAGAACCCTTCAATAAATCTCCGATAATATCCTGCGAGTCCCAAGAAACTCCGAATCTCAGTAACTGTAGTGGGCACTCTCCACTCCATTATCTCCTTCACTTTAGCAGGATCCACTGCTATTCCTCCATTAGAAATAATATGACCAAGGAATGGTACCTTGTCAATCCAAAACTCGCACTTGCTGAACTTAGCGTAGAGTTGATTATCTCGTAACTTCTGTAGCACCAACCTTGGATGTTGTTCATGATCACTTTCATTCCTAGAATAGATTAGAATATCGTCGATAAACACCACAACAAATCTGTCCAAATACTCCATAAACACTTTGTTCATCAAATTCATGAAATAAGCCGGTGCATTGGTTAATCCAAATGACATAACAGTAAACTCATATAATCCATATCGAGTCGAGAATGCTGTCTTGGGAATATCCGATGGTCTAATCCTCATCTGATGGTAACCGGATCGGAGATCAATCTTCGAGAATACTCTAGCACCTCGCATCTGATCAAACAAATCCTCAATACGGGGCAACGGATACTTGTTCTTCACAGTAACATCATTGAGTGATCTATAATCCACACACATCCGTTGCGATCCATCCTTCTTCTGCACAAATAACACCGGCGCTCCCCAAGGTGAGGAACTCGGACGAATGTAACTAGCCTCTTGTAATTCTGTTCACTGATTCTTCAGTCCCTTTAACTCTTCTACAGGCATCCGAAAAATCTCTAACCACATGAATGTTGTCACCAACAACCTTCCCATTTACTAAAAATGTCGCTAGTCTGGTGGCAGTAGTTACTGCAATTCCAACTTCAAATCTTTCTCCTTTGGAACTGGTGAGTTCTACGGTTCCCTTAGCGCAGTGTATAAACCACCATTGCCTTTCTTAACCATGACATACCAAGGATCAGATCTATACTGCTTGACTCTAACATTATAGCAGTGGCTCCAAATTCTCTACCCATAATGGTCAATGACAATCTACGTGTCATTTGATTCGCCACAACAGGCCCTTTAGGTGTAATTACTCTCATGGGTTTTCTCATATTGTCCAACACATATGCCCAAACCAAAATCTCAGCATGACGCATAATTTTATTAGCAACACATGGGGTCAAATAGACCTTTTTATTCCTCCTAAAATAGTATCATACCGAATACTAACTAAAGGAACATGTAGATCTTACAAACAGTAGTAATTTATATATATGTTTATGTAGCTTGGTGAAGCTAGTGGTGGTGGAGGTGGTGGTTGTTGTTGTCGTTGTCTCTCCAACCGTGATTGCCTTATTTCTTGATGTATCTCCAGACGGGCCTGACGTATTTCCTCGCGTTCTTGTCTTATCTGGTTTTGCATTTCGGTCACCATGTCTGTCAATTGCTGTATTACCAGCCTTTGGGTTGCGATCACTTGCTCGGTTTCAACAGGTGGAGGATTTGGAGGATTCATTTCTGTTTGCTGTTGCGTGATAATATTTCCTTTCCTGGTGTTGACCATCTGAGTTAGATACATATGGTAAGAGAGAGCAGTAGACAAGGCAGTAATTACAACTCATGTTACTTTGGGGGACTTACTAGCTAAGCAGTTTAATGTTTTACCTACCATAGCTAATTTATCACCTTATACTGGCACATGCTAAGATGTCCATATAATATTTCAATCAATCAAAGAAGCAAATCAGACATTGATCATCAGAACAATCAACCAACATTTTTAATAGGGAAAATATTATTATTATTTTTTTTTAATTTTGTCTTAGGCTTCCTATCTCTTAAAAATGTCATAGGGGTAGGGATTCCAAGGTGTGAAATCCATCTTGACTAAGAGTAGAAAAGATAAGAATGATCAGAGTAGAACAGTAGAAGGTGAGACAGGATCAAGATAAGTATAGGAAGAATTAGAGTGAGGTAAGTAGGTAATGGTTTTGTCCATTTCTATCTAGGTTTCGTCCTACAGTCAACATTCCTCTGATACCACTTCTGTAACACCCGGCTTTAAGGAACAAAGCCAGGTGCATCTCATACATGCGCCAAGAAGACAACATATATAATAACAGAGTGTATAGAGATAAATGTCATAAAACATCAGAGTAATTATTACATAGCGGAAGACTTATTACAAAATAAAAGTATAACCATAAAACGAACTAAGGATCGTCGGCGCCAATGTCGAATGAGAAACGCCACCTAGATCAGATCGAACTCCTCAGTGTTAGGCGGCCCCTCTTCGACCACCTGTTCTTCTCCTATGGGGGGGGTGTGAGACAGCAAGAGTGAGCTCACATACGTTCATAGCTCAACAAGTCGTGGGGAATAATGTGGCATGAACTCACCAAAGGTGGGAGTTCATGAAGTGTAAGGCTGATCAATGACATAAAGGCTGAAGCTGAGCATTGCTTTTATAAATTGGTCAAAATTTTATTAGCAATTACTAAGTGTAAGTAAATACCAAACTTTAATAATAATAAAGAACAGTAATAGTAAAATAATCCCAAATGCGATGCAAATGTCCAATTAAATTTAGGTTCCATAGTTAATCATGTGAGGGTCCGAGCCGCTCTTGACCGTGAGCACGACTAGTATACTAGTTTTACACTCTGCAGAGGTTGCGCATCTTTACCCACAAGTCATGTTACCCATCTGCCAAGAGACGGCCAATCCCATACACCTCTACCGAGGAGGCGAGGCAGGGTAACACTACGAGGCCTTTACAAAGTTCCACTAGCTTCAGACTACCCGCTACAGTTTATAGGAAGCTCCAGTGCAGGGTTCCTGGCTGACCGCCATCGCAGCAAAATCAACCAGGGACCTCCCTACACTGACCACTCCCCTACTGCCCTTGCCCCTTTCGGGTAAGGTAGCCCTCCCCTAGCTTTCCTAGTTAATCAGCCAAGGGCGTCCCATTAAACCCTTGTGGTAGCACTGTTTTCCCGGGTGGTCGCTCCATGTTCCCATTAATTTAATGATCTTAACATGAACAATAATAATAACAAGATAATAACAGGATAATCATGAGTAGTGTATCTCCATACCCAATCCACATAAAGCAATAGCAAGTACTACCCAAAAATGTATCAGGGTGAACAAGGTATAGAGGTAATCAAAACTGGGGTAACATAAAGGATCCCATCAAAATTATCCTATGCAGATCATTAAAATTAATAAGAACATGGCTGGGAAAAGTAAGTGATCAAGGGCACAACTTGCCTTCAATGAGCTCCTGCTCAGCTACTTCTACTTGTTGAACCTCAGAATCCACAGTGGCTTGCTCGTCTACTCGCATCAACACAATACATACATAGTATAGCATAAATTAACATCACATCAAACATGCAAATAAAATATACAGTAAAAATCTACACATTAAAATGAGATCATTGGAACTGGAATAACTAGATTTGGAGTTATAGATTTCAAGTTATGAATTTCCCAAGATTTAATGTGCTTGAAATATGATTAAATGCTAAATTAATTTTCTTACTGTTTTTATGTCAAAACAGAGACACTAAATGGTAGAGAATAAAATTACAAAATTTTAGAAACTGGAATGAAGTGATTTGGACTAAAAATGGATTTTCTATGCATTTTACAATTTCTAGATTTGTTTTTGTGTTAAAAACGAATTTCTAATATTATTTCTCTATTTTTAATCTTCTCTGGACTGGGCGTCAATTTCTGGAAAAGTCAGGGGGTTCTGGCGTAAGATTCCCGAGACACAGAGAATAGTACTCTCTGGGTGGCGGGTTGGTTTCTGTTTCTCTCGGGGGTTCTTATGCAACTGTGTCTGAGCGAAAGGGTATCTGCCAATCTGAGACGTCGGATCGACAGCGGACGATGGGGATTAGATCGTATCTTATAACGAAACGGTATGCAACGCTGACCATCAGATGTTATTTGAACGCTCTCGATTTTATGATGCCCAATCCAAATCTGAGCCATGCGATCACGATCCAAGGGTTAGGATCCAACCGGCAGGTACCCTCAATCTAAGCCGTTAATCATGAAATCCACGCCCCAGGGATCGTCTTCAACCTCACTGGTCCTCTCTCTCTCTCTCTTTTCTTCTCCAGCTAGTCCCCCACGGCCGAACGCCATAGCCGCGCCAGCGAGCAGTTCCGTGCTCGCCATCCGAGTCCTAATTTCCGATCGGACGATCCCGCTTGAACCCTACGTGACCATGATCAACAGGCAGTGAAGGAAAACTCACCATGGTGAAACTTCAAGCCGCGCAGACCCGAGTCTGCCATCCGAGTCCCCGTTATACGGCGTGGAACGTTCTTTGCCTCCCACTCCCCGTCTAGCTTGGCACCAAGCCTTCATCTACAGACCTCTCGAGACTACGTGCCATCCAGTGGCAAGCCATCCCCTCGACAGCGCCTGGAGCATTGCCCCACCGCATCCACGCCAGTGCCTAGGCTAAGACGTCTCGCGCTTCCTATCACGCTACAGAGAAGGGGCATGGAACATACCGACGCGGAGGAGGTGAAGATGGGACTGGCGCTCACGGTCCGAAGGTCCTCCACGCGATGGGAGCGCCGAGGCGTTTGTTCTCTCTCCTCTCTTTCTCTCGGCGGCTGCCGTGATGGTTTCTAAGCTATGGCGGCGGAGGTTAGGGCTCTATGGGAGGGGAGGAGAGGAGCGCCATGCGCGCGGCTTTATAGCCCGACAGGTCGGACGTGCCCGGCTCCGATCATGCGTCGAGGTTCCCCCCGCGCGACCCGGACGAGATCCACCTGGGTTTGTTACGGCACCCGGAAGATCAACAGTGATAGGGGGCCCCACTGGTCAGCTGTGGAGTAGCGGAAGCGCGCATGGGCGAATGACGGGCATGCGACTGGCAAGTGGGTCCGTATCCAGTGAGTGCGCAAGTGGAGGAAGTCGGCCGCACGGTGCTCATACTGATCTGGGCCGAATGGTGATTACGGCCCATACCGAGTTCCTTCCCTCTTTTCTTTTTTTTTAATTTTCTTTTTCCTTTCTTTTCCTTTTTACCTTTAGATTCCAGGTTTGAATTCAAAGTTTGGTGGCGAATTTGCACTAAATTTTGAGTGTATAATTTGAATCATATCATTATGGGATGCATTTATTTATTTACGAATTTATCTTGTATTTTATAGTGTTTCTCTTTTTTTTCCAATTTAAATTCCAAATTTAAATTTAGGTTTTAATCCAAATCTTCAACTCATTATTATATTTTTATTATTGTTATTGTTTTTATTAATAAATGCACAAACAAAACTCCAACGAGATGCACTCTCTTTTATTTTAGTGTCATTGGTTTAATTTAATCCCTCTTAATTTTATTTATGCTCTTTTCATGATGCAAATGAGGCACATAAAATAGGATAATCACTATATAATCCTTTTATACAATTTTGAGTATTACAGTATGTCATGGTTAAGAAAGGCAAAGGCCATTATAGCATGTGGTAGAGGTACCGTAGAACTCACTACCCCTAAAGGAGAAAGATTTCAAGTTAATATTGCAGTAACCACCTCATCCAAACGTGCAATGTTCTTTATACCTGAGGAGTTTGTTGGTGACAACATTCTTGTGGTTAGAGATTTTCTAGATGTCTTTCCAGAGGAGCTACCAGGGATGCCACCTGATAGAGAAGTTGAGTTTGTTATTGATCTCTTACCTGGGACTGCCCCCATTTCTAAATGGCCATACAGGATGTCCGTAGAGGAGTTAAAGGAACTGAAGAAGCAGTTAACTGAGTTACAAGAGGCTGGGTACATTCGTTCGAGTTCCTCGCCTTGGGGAGCGCCGGTTCTGTTTGTACAGAAGAAGGATGGATCACAACGGATGTGTGTGGATTATAGATCTCCTAATGATGTTACAGTGAAGAACAAGTATCCGTTACCCCGTATTGAGGATTTATTTGATCAGATGAGAGGTGCTAGGGTATTCTCGAAGATTGATCTCCGATTAGGTTACCATCAGATGAGGATTAGACCATTGGACATTCCCAAGACATCATTCTTGACTTGATATGGATTATATGAGTTCACTGTTATGTCGTTTGGATTAACCAATGCACCAGCTTATTTTATGAACTTGATGAATAAGGTGTTTATGGAGTATTTGGACAGATTCGTCGTGGTGTTCATCGACGATATTCTTATCTATTCCAAGAGTGATAGTGATCATGAGGAACATCTGAGATTGGTACTACAGAAGCTACGAGATAACCAACTATATGCCAAGTTTGGCAAGTGCGAGTTTTGGATTGGCGAGGTGCCATTTCTTGGTCATATTATTTCTAATGGAGGAATTTCAGTGGATCCTGCTAAGGTTAAGGAGATAATGGAGTGGAGAGTACCCACTACAGTTACTAAGATTCAGAGTTTCTTGGGATTAGCAGGATATTATCAGAGATTTATTGAAGGATTTTCTAAGATTGCTAAGCCTATGACCTCGCTTCTGGAGAAGGGCCGAGAATTTAAGTGGGACGAGAAGTGCCAAGACAGCTTTGATCAATTGAAGAAGAGATTGATGTCGCCACCAGTGTTGGTTATGCCAGACCTACAGAAAGGATTTGATATCTATTGTGATGCATGTGGCCAAGGCTTAGGATGTGTGCTCATGCAAGAGGGACATGTGATTGCCTATGCTTCTCGTTAGTTGCGGAAACATGAATTGAACTACCCCACTCATGACTTAGAATTGGCAGCCGTTGTGCATGCACTTAAGATTTGGAGACATTATATCATGGGGACCAAGTGTCAAGTGTACACGGATCATAAGAGTTTGAAGTATATATTCACTCAAAAGGATCTCAACCTTAGGCAACGCCGTCGGGATCGGATGGGTGAGAACTGTGAATGTGTTATTAATTCTGGGCCGTAGATTTGGGATCGGAGGGTCATAAGCGAATACCGATTTGTAAGCAGGCCGATCTAATCTGGGCCGCCTGTGTGTAAACGAATGGCTCGGATCCTACGATACCTCTTCGGCCGCGCTTTTGCAAAAGAGCCCCCTGGGAGGTAATAAATAAACTTGTCGTCCAGTGTGTGCTGTGCGCTATGTCTTGGGAAAGTTCCCCTGAGACCACTGTATTTTCTGCAAATAGTGCGCCCAGTCTAGAGATCGTTTAAATTGAATAAATGAAATAGAAAATGGATTTTTAACATGAAAATAAATACTAGAACTTGATAAATTCATAGAAAATCCATTTTTAGTCCAAATTAATCCATTCCACTTTTTGAAATCTTGTAATTTTATTCCCTATCACCTAGAGTCTCTGTTTTGTCATGAAAACAGTAATAACAATAATTTCTCACTTAATCCTATTTTAAGCACATAAAACCTTTGTAAATTCATATTTTAAAATCTATAACTCCAAAAATTATGATTCCTGTTCCTAGGATTTTATTTTAATGTGTAGATTGTTACTGTGTTTTTTGTGTACATGTTTGGTGTGATGTTAATTTTCTTTAGATACTGTGCTTGTTTGTATTGTGGCGAGTAGAAGAGCACGTGACTGAGGATCCTGGTGAGCAGCAGGTTGAAGTAGCTGAGCAGGAGCTCATTGAAGGCAAGTTGTGCCCTTTACCACTTTTTACCCCATAATATTCTTTAATGTCACTTATTCATGCATAAGTTAATTTTGATGGGACCCGATAGGTCACCCTAGATTGTTTATCTCATTACCTTGTTTACGCCTGAATCACTTGGGTAGTTTGCTATTGCTTTACATGGTTTTGGGATAATCATTTATTACATCTATGTTCCAATTCTTTTGTTATTTTGTTTATGTTCATGTCAAGATCATTAATGTTAATTGGAACATAGAGCTTAACTTGAGTAACACGTGCACCACAAGGGTTTAATGGGACGCCCTTGGCTGACTAATTAGGAAAGCTAGTGGAAGACTACCTTACCCGAAAGGGGCAAGGGTAGTAGGGGAGTTGCAAGCAAGGAGGTTCTCGGGTTGATTTAGCTGCGATGGCGGTCGGATGGGGGTTCTTGCAAGTGCTCTTCCCATAAACTGTAGTAGGTTTTCAGAAGTTAGTGGAACTTTGTAAAGGCCTCGTAGTGTTGCCCTGCCTCGCCTCCTAGGTAGAGGTGTATGGGAGTCACGACCCCTTGGCAGATGGGTAACATGACTTGTGGGTAAAGGGTACAACCTCTGCAGAGTGTAAAACTGGTATACTAGCCGGGCTCACGGTCATGAGCAGCTCAGGACTCTCTGATGATTAAATTATGGAACTTAAATTCAATTTTGTCATTTGCATTGCATGGGTTTATTATTAATTTGTTCTATTACTTTACTTAAGGTTTGGTATTTACTTACACTTAGTAACTGCTAATAAAATTTTGACCAAGTACTTAAAAGCAATGCTCAGCTCTAACCCCTGTCATTGATTAGCCTTACACATCACGTGAACTCCCACCTTTGTGAGTTCATGTCCACTGGTTCCCCACAACTTGTTGAGCTATGATCATGTGTGAGATCACCCTTGCTATCTCACACCCCCCACAGGAGAAGAGCAGGTGGTTCAGGAGGAGCCAAAAGGCGAGGAGTTTGATCTGATCTAGGTGGCGTTTCTCAGTTGACATTGGCGCCAACGACGATCCTTAGTTCGTTTTATATTTATTATTTTATTTTGTAATAAGACTTCCGCTATGTAATAAATACTTTGATGTTTTATGACATTTATCTCTATACACTCTGTTATTATATATGTTGTCTTCTTGGCGCATGTATGAGATGCACCTGGCTTTGTTCCTTAAAGCCGGGTGTGACAGTCGGAGGTTTGTTGTGTGCAGCCATCTATTTGGCCTATCTCTTTAGACACTTGTTTAGAAAACCATAGTTTTCCACTCACTAGTTGTTCTAGTCTTAGCCTAGAGATCCGTAGGAAATTTGTAACTCCTCATATGTGAACCTGTGATTTTGAGAGGAATGGTGGCCATAACTGTTGGGGGCCATCCTCTTCCGAAGGTCCTCAAAAACACAACTAACATGTTTTCCAGTATAGTATACTGTCATAGGAAGCTTTGGCTTTGCGATGAAGGTGTGCATGGTATGAAAGGTGCGATCTAGAAGAAGGATGAACCAGCTCCGAAGCTATAGATGGAGAAGCTTCGGCTTAGCACAAGGACGGTGGTGGAAGATGAAACCGACCTAAAAAGGAAAAGACTCCTTAGTCCTCAATAGCTTGCCTTTTGGCTAATAGTAAATGTCAGGGACATGAATGTAATTTTGTCCAGGCTGCATCCTGTGCCTATAAATAGATGAACAGTAACATCGTACTGTTCACGCTGATTTGTAATCACTCCTGCGTCACTCCCTCGCTTTTACCTTCTGTCAAGTCGAAGGTACAAATGTAATATAATTACTATTAATGTTTATCCATGTTTATGAAATAAAGAGATGAATAATCTAATGGTTTGAAATGATTGTTCATATTCCTTTTGTGTTTCATATGCCTTATTTATGCCTTTTCTCATTAAGATGACGAAGGTATGCCCTTGGTGACCTTCGTCTAGAGATCATTATATCCTAAGGGAGATAATGTTTCGAAGGACGAAGGTCCCTAATCAATAACAATTGTGTTTCTTTGTTCTTGGTGTATAGCATCTGAGGACAAGGACCAATATTGGCGCCCACCTCTGGTGAACTCATTCGACCACCTTCAGCAAGCTTTGACCTTCGTCATGCCACCGAAGAAGACAGCAAGGCCAGGGGCTGCACTGCAGCCATTGGATGTTAATCAGGAAACGCTACGCGAAGCTAGGAGCCAGAAGAGGAAGGCTACCAGCCCAACACCTTAGGAGGAATCAAGAAATCACGGACCTCGAAGCTATCCATCAACAGGTTCAAAAGAAGAAACAAAAATGCTTCAGCTCGCCGATCTCCAGAGAAGGATTGATGAGGCCGCTGAGGAAATGCGCCACCTCACCCAAGATGACCAAGACCGAAGGCCCCAGCACAAAGAGCTTCGTCAAGACAATTCATACAACGATGATGAATGGTATGATGATTTCCATCTTGGCAATTTTGCTTTTGATGATGCTTCTCCTTTGGCAGCAGAGTTGCAGGCTACCCCATGGCCCCCATCATACAAGCCACCTCAGCTTCCTATGTATGATGGGCACTCAGACACGATGCAGTTCTTAATGAGCTATGAGGCAACCATATCTTCATATATGGAGGCAATACTGCAGTTATGGCGAAATCCTTCGTCATGGCAGTCAAAAGTGTCGCACAAACTTGGTACTCTTCTCTTCGGCTAGGAACAATCACATCATGGAAGAAGCTCAAGGATATGCTAATCACTAGCTTCCAAGGCTTTCAGATGAAGCCAGTCACTGCTCAAGCTTTGTTTCAGTGCACACAAGACCATGAGGAGTACCTTCAGGCGTATGTCCGAAGGTTCCTACGTTTGAGAGCACAAGCACCTACAGTGCCTAATGAAATTGTCATTGAGGCCATGATCAAGGGGCTTCGGCTAGGACCTACAACTCAGTATTTTGCTAGGAAGCCCCCACAAACCCTGGAGAAGCTTCTTCAGAAGATAGATGAGTATATTCAGGCTGATAACGATTTCTGCCAAAGAAGGGAGGAAGCATACAGGTTTTCTGAGATGGCCAGGGGCTTCGGAGGAAGAATTCACCCCAGGCATGTTAGGTCGATCCACAATTCCAACCTAAGTGATGATAGAGGAAGTCAACCCCAAAGGCAACAACACAGCTTCCAGTCATCAGGGCCACAACAAAGCTCCTTCAGGCCACCAGCCCCAAGAGGCAGAGGGGGCAGAAGCTTCGGAGGAAGATACGGAGATTAGCCTAGAAGACTATATTGCTTATTCTGCGGTGAAGACAAGGGTCACACCACAAGAACATGCCAAGTCACAATTCAGAAGCAAAAGGAGATTGCCGAAGCTAAGGCACGGCAGAATCAGCCGAAGCAGGTCCTACATACTGCCTCATGCTACTCTCCCTATGTCCTAGAGTACGTAGGTAATCAACAGTCTACGGCCTCTGTCGCTTTGGTGAGCCACTCTCAAGCTTCATAGGCTCAGCTCCCACCACCACCACCGCTACCACCTACTCTGACCCGAAGCCAGCAGCCAGAAGGGCACCAACACACTCAACAGCAGCGCGATTTTTGAGAGGAGTCCGAAGCTCGCATAGTCAATAGTACTGTGCCTGAATCCAAGCACATCTACTAAAGAATATCCTACCCTTGGCGTATCTTTATCTCTTCTGTCATTTTATTTTTCTTGTATGAAAAATAAATCACGAAGGACTGAATTCTGATTTCATGTAATAAATGTTAGTATCATCGAGTAAAATGCTTACTCCTAACAAACTTCCGAAGCCACAAAAGCCGTTCATAAGGGAGCACAAAGTAAGTTCCGAAGCTGCAAAAAGTCGTTCCTAAGGGAGTGCAGAGTAAGTTTCAAAGCTCAAAAGTCATTCCTAAGGGAATGCAGAGCCAAAATACCACCGAAATAGAAGGTGAAGAAGCTCCAAAGTCGTTCCTAAGGGGATGCAGAGCTTAAATACCACCAAAATAGAAGGTGAAGAAGCTCCAAAGTCGTTCCTAAGGGGATGCAGAGCTTAAATACCACCGAAATATAAGGTGAAGAAGCTCCAAAGTCGTTCCTAAGGGGATGCAGATCTTAAAGACTCCAAAGACGTCCCTATGTGGATGCAGAGTCTTGAGTGTTTCAGTGTGTGCATGTGTGTGTTCGGCATAAACATCATGTTGCATCATATCATTGCACCATTCCGCATAGCATTACATCATACATCATATCGCATCAACAGCAAAGATTGAGCATGAAGCAAATCTTCGGCAATAACTTGTTGAATGAAAACGTGCTCAGGCACGAAGCAAACCTTCGACAAAGTACAAATTTATCAGGAAAATCTGTTGGCAACAGTATCACGCAACAGATTTGCCATAAAAGGGGCTTATTTCTTTATGAAGCATGAAAAAGAAGGGAAGGTGTTTTTTCGCCGAAGGCTCAAAAATGGTATGTGCATAAAATTTCATGCATCGCAAAGAAATATATTACATTAATTTACATGTTTATTAATTGTCTCATACACAAATGTTACATTGTATCATTACAACAAAAGCCTAGTTTTCTTTAAGAATCTTCTCGGCGGCCTCATTCAGTAGTTTATCGATGACTTCGTCGACGATGGTATTGGCGACTCATCACATCCAGCACGTCTTTCATAATGGGATCGACCTGGGGGTCGTATGGCTCAGGTAGCAGTGAGAGTTTAGCTATAGTAAACAAACCGTGAGTCCGAAGCTAGAAAACAAACACCGTAGCTAAAATTCAATAATAATACCTATACGCCTTGCGCGCTCGGCAGCTTCTTCGGCTCGCTTAGCTTCTTCTCGAGCATCTTGGGTTTATTTTTCATTTTTCTTTATGATTTCGTTGGCTAATTCTCGGCCACCGTTCACCCAGACATTGAAATAAAACTTCTCACCCATCAAAGTAGCTTCGGCAGAGGGGTCCTTCGTGTCGTCTGTGGAGAAGGTGGCTTCGGTCTAGGCCGTAGCTTTAACATGGTCGCAACCAGCCTTCTCCAAAATTGCTACTACCCCTCGAGCACCGGCGAAGGCACAAATGTCCCCGCGATCACTAAGGATCTATTCAAAGGCTTCAGCTTCTTCACTTATCCAATCAATGACTCCTTTGGGGTCACCTCGAATGAACTTTTCTTCCGAGGAGTACGCACCCACCTTGGCAAAGCTGGTTTTCAGTTTTCTTACGCAATCCAAGGATTTCTCAAAGCATCTCTCCTTGGATTCACCAAGCTCCTCAACATTCTTTTCCAGCCTAACATTCGACCATTCACTTATTTCTTGCTTTACTTTTGCAAGTTCAAATTTTCATTAGCTTCGGCAAGTTTCTTCTGAAGGATCTCAACTTCGGCTTTATGGGCTTCGGATTGAGCATTAAATTTTGCTTCGTCTTTTTTCACTCTATCCACCAATGAAAGCAAAATTTTATCTTTGTCTAAGGCTTCATTTCTTCGCTTGATAACCTCTTACCAAAGGTTGCTGAGGGCTATCTGGCAGCTTTCATCTTCAGCATTCTTCTGCGCCCTCAAAGCATTGCTAAGAATTAAGCCCTGCAAAAAGAAGGCAAATAAAAGATCAGCATGAGATTAAAAGACAAAATATAATCTATTTATAAGTCCATAAATTCCATACCTTCAGACTGTTGTATGCAAGGCTGTCCGCGAGGTCATCCTTTGACATGGCAGAGATGCCAACTTCAAGCTTTGGAAATCCCATGTTTTTTGCCACCTCCCGGCAGACAGATATTTCCTTGTTGTCTAGGAGACAGTATAGAAAGTCATCTTCGTTGGTGCCATTGTACACTAGGGCCCCCTTCGGATACTTCAGTTCCCAGGCGTAGTGTTTGGCTTCGGCGATTTCTTCTTCAGACAACCTTTTTCCCGAAGCATGTCGAATAATAAAGTCAAGATCTTTGGAGGATGCTTCGGGAGTCAGAGATTTAACTTTTTCGAGCGTGTTTTTCTTCTCCAAAACCAAACCAGCATCTGAAGACCCTTGTTCAGTTATTTGCCCAGTTCCAGAAGGCTCTGCCTCAGCGGGCATTGAGGGCCCTGCTTCGGTTTCAGCGTGAGCTGTAGCAGCTTCAACAATTTTCTTTGCAGGGGCAGGAGTTAATGCCCTTGTTGACTCCATAACAGCGTCCAGCACGCTTGCCATCCTTCTTCTCTTAGGGGTTATTGCAGGAGTTTTTGATATCTTTAGCAATTCTGGCTCCGTTGGTGGGCTCAAGATTTTTGGCAGCCCTACTGTTTCCTCTAGCTTCGGCTCTGTGGCCACTTTTTCTGTGGCTTCGGCACCATGTTTTGGTGTTCCGACTGGCCCGGTTGCAGCAGCCTTTGGCAATTTAGCCAGTTCTTCTCTGGGGATGGCAGGAGCAGGTTGTTCAGCCTCAGTAGTGGAAGATGTCCCTTCACCAAGCTTCGGCACTGTGGCCGTTTCAATGTATCTTGGCCGGTGCGTTTAGACCTTGATCTTTTTGCTCTTCGGCACATCAGAAATGGCCGAAGAAGCAGCTTTTCTTTTCTTTCCCTACTTTTGCAAGGGATAGCTATAATCAGGGTATACAAAACCAATGACGTCAAAAACTCTATTCAATCTTTTCTTGCCTCGGCCTTCGAAGGCCATGGTCATTGCATCATCTTCGGCCCTTGTGTAGGCCCCAAGCAATTCATCACTAATTGCCTCAATACTGCTCAACCACTCATCATTTGGCTCGTCAAACTGGTCTCTATATCTGAAGGTGTATTTCAAGTAAACCAGACCACCCTGGCTAGACCGGCAGCAGCTTCCTTCGGCATCTCCCACTCATTTATGAGCGGCCATACTCTGTAGGTGATGTGCTCTTGAACCAAGTCTCTTGTTCCAATAAAAGTACACACAGTGTTGAAGCTTCTCTGGCATGCTTCTATATCATTCCCAAGAGCAGTGGCTGGCCTCCTAATGCCGAAGCGAGACCAAATGGGGCGCTGAATAATCCCTTTTATGTCTTCCCTCTCAACTAAGTTATTCTTCACATAAAACCATTCTTCCATCCAGGCTCCTGGCCACCTTTTCCAAAATGTTGGAACTGGGTAACTTACATCAGAACAAGGCACGAAGCCATAACAACCGAAGTTGTTGTGATACTGCTCCTTGCCAGTAGCCTTCGTTTCATAAAGCAACTCGTGCATATTGCAGAAGCATTTTGCGCTTGGCTCTAGCCCTTGGCTTCTCATGGCCCAAAGAAAAACCCCCATCCTGATAATGGCTTCAGGGGTAATTTGATAAAGGAAAATTTGAAGGTCTTCAGCACTTCAACCAGGAATTTGCTTAATGGGAATCGAAGTCGTGCCTTCATGAAGCTCCTATAAACAACCACTTCATCTTCTTCGGGAGCAGGGGTGGCACTATCCCCTCCAACTCTCACTATGGAAATATCTCGGAAATATCTCCCTTTCATAACATCAATTTGACTCTGTTTAATGGATGATTTTTTGAAGATGGTGTGACTTGGTCGCCAGGGCCGATTTTTAGCATCTTCGTCTTCACTTTCCTTATCAAAGCTTCCACTATCATCAGAATCTTCAAACAAATCAGCTAGCATTTCGTTTGTAATCTTCTCTGTGTTTGTTTTCTCCATGGCCTCGTAAAAACCAGCTAGTGCAGGATCAACATCCTTCTTCTCGTCAGCCATTTGATGGACACTTGAACAAATGCCGAAGCTCACAAAACAAGCGAAATCTGACAGTAAGAAAATTAAACTTGAGAAAATAGCACGAGCGATTGAAATGGCGTAGCAGATGCTGTTGCTACGGGTTTCTATTTATATGCCCAATGCATTGCAACTTGGCGGGCCCCATTTGTCATTGACTTTTGCTATTCTAGCGATGGGAAGGTGTTTTTTCGGACCTTCAGGTAAAGGCCTTCATTCACGTCGCAGTCTGAATTTGTTAGACGCAAAAACAAATTAATACTGTGAGGGGCTACTGTTGGGGGCCTTCCTCTTCGGAAGGTCCTCAAAAACACAACTAACATGTTCTCCAGTATAGTATACTGTCACAGGAAGCTTTGGCTTTGAGATGAAGGTGTGCATGGTATGAAAGGTGCGATCTAGAAGAAGGATGAACCAGCTCCGAAGCTATAGATGAGAAGCTTCGGCTTAGCACAAGGACGGTGGTGGAGGATGAAACCGACCTAAAGAGGAAAAGACTCCTTAGTCCTCAACAGCTTGCCTTTTGGCTAATAGTAAATGTCAGGGACATGAATTTAATTTTGTCCAGGCTGCATCCTGTGCCTATAAATAGATGAACAGTAACATCGTACTGTTCACGCTGATTTGTAATCACTCCTGCGTCACTCCCTCGCTTTTACCTTCTGTCAAGTCGAAGGTACAAATGTAATATAATTACTATTAATGTTTATCCATGTTTATGAAATAAAGAGATGAAAAATCTAATGGTTTGAGATGATTGTTCATATTCTTTTTGTGTTTCATATGCCTTATTTATGCCTTTTCGCATTAAGATGACGAAGGTATGCCCTTCGTGACCTTCGTCTAGAGATCATTATATCCTAAAGGAGATAATGTTTCGAAGGACGAAGGTCCCTAATCAATAACAATTGTGTTGCTTTGTTCTTGGTGTATAGCATCTGAGAACAAGGACCAACAATAACCATCCGCAGTCCAGTGTTCGACAAATCTTGTGCTCAGTTTGTGGTTGCTGCAGTTTTTTATTTGATTTTTTCTTTGCCCTTTCCCCTTCTTTTCTCATGTTGGATTTAGTGAGAATTGTTGATTTCCTTAGTTTGAGGATTGATTTGGGGGACACCTGCTGTTGGGACACTATCCTTGGATTGTTTTGAGTCACTGGTTAGAGCATATCATGTATGTGCTTCGTTCTAGCAGTTTAATACAAAATAGCCAAACCCGACAAAACCCCAATCGCAACTGAGATTTTGAATCTGTTTGAGGAGGTTTGATCTTTTCCTATTCAAACTTCACAAATATAGTCTCCTTCCTCAACTCTTGCTGCCTACAAAATTTGAGGACATTCTGACATTCTTTTATCGAGCGGCACTGTCGCTCATTGGCCAGGCACTACTCCTCACTGGCACTGCCGGACTTTGGCCTGGCACTGCCACTCGTCCTTGAAGGTCTTCCTTGGGGTTTTCCTCTAAAAGTTTGGGTTCCAAATCAACTTTGTCCCTTTGAGCTCATAATCTTGTCAGGAACTTGGTTAGAGCAGCCAATCGACACTTGATTGAATTGTTCCTTATTGGAGTGTTTTGGTGTCCCTAGAGGTTTGGATTGGGTTCAACAATCAAGCCACAAGCTCTTGATTCAGAAATTTTTAGTGGCTACCATTCACCCCCTCTGGTCGCCTCACCAGTCCTTCATGCACCTAGTTGTTATAAGTATTCTATCAATCCAATTAAGTCTTAGGACAAGTTGTTACAATACATGAGTGTAAATGTTAATGTGATAGCGACCAATTGAATGACCCAAGTGAATAAACACAATGATTTATCCCTAAGGTTTAGTGCTTTTTGACAATCTATGTCCTTGTTATGGTGGGTCCAATCTAGTTGGTTCACATGCTAATCAGTATCACATGTCAATCCCATAATTAGGGTGTCGTAAGAACACACTAGTGGAAGTGGGACTATACTTAGAGTGTCGTAAGAACCACACTAGTGTTGTGTGCATGGATGTGGAAGCGTGACTTTGTTTTAGTATGCCTTCTATGGGTATTTATTACATATGTGGATTAATTATGATGCTCATTGTTGAAAATTATGTAAAAAAGGAAGAAAATGCATCTTTTTGTATTCTTAATGAATTATTTGTCAAAGGGGAGACATTTTGACACACATTATACAACACTGCACATCTATCTTTGTAAGGGGAGATTTTGGTTTGGATCTTTTGTTGATGATCTTTTCACTTTTTTTAAATTTTAATCAAAATAATTTTTGAAAGTAAATCCCAATGTTCAATGTTTGTGTGGTGTTGTCAATGCTTTAATCAAGGGGAGATAGTGAAATTGTGTGTGATGAAATATTGATTTAGCTTGAAATTGGCTTTGCAAAGCCATTAACATAATATAGGATGATGTGCATGGTTGTGTATGTGCAAATACGCGGTTTGATATTAATGTAGCATATTCATGAGAGTGGTGTTGTTTGGATTGAATTTGAGTCAAGTCACGGACTTGTTCTTGTACACATTTGTCGGTGCCTAGTGTCCGACCGCACACCCGAGGGTACCCTCGTGGTGCTTTTGGGTAGGATGGTGTTGCTGATCGTAGCTCGATGGTTCGTGCCAGAAGAACGAGAGAGAGAGAGAGAGTCAGACGATTTTCTACAGGTTTGGGCCGTTTTGAGAGGCGTAATACCCTACTTCCTGGGGTGGTTTTGTATGTATGGTGTGTTTACAAGTGGTGTTTTTCGATTGGAGAGGTGCTAATCAGATGAAAATGATGGGGTTCCCCCTGGGCCTTATATACACGACCGTGGGGCACTCCCTACGCACACGCTGATCACATTCTTCCGACTTATCTCCTACAAATAGCGAACTAACTTGGTTTATCTTAAGGAATACCCGGTGGCTTCATCCCAATCTATCTCCAGCGTTTGAGGGCATTGGGCGCGGGAAAGACGGATGGCTCCGTTAAGATTACATATAATCCATGGACGATCTGGGTGTGAGCCCATTGCTTTCTTGGGTCGGACCATTCCAATTGTAGTCTTTGCCCGGCCCACGATGGGATGACCTTGTGGGGAGACTGGTTTGTGGCCCTACGCAAGGATTTTCACCTTCTAGTAGACCCGGGGCATATCCGTCCCCCACAAGCCCCCAATCTTTGAGTTGATTTTGAAATAATCAACTCAAAGGTTCCTGGTCCTGCCTATGGTTCGTAACGTAGCTTAATCCTTTGTACTGCTGTTGGGTGCATCGAAGGTGCACCCGTTGGGTGTAGCCCTCGAGCTTTAAGTGGATTTTAGAAGTAATCCATTCAAAGCTCTTCATCCTTATGCTTTTTGAAATCAGCATTTAGTTTCAAGGTATTATGAATCTGTTTGCTGCACCAGAGGTGCACCCAATGGGTGTAGCCCCCGAGCTTTGAGTGGATTTTAGAAGTAATGCATTCAAAGGTCTTCATCTTTATGCTTTTGAAATCAACATCTGACTTTCAAGGTATTGTGAAATCTTTTGGGTGCACCGAAGGTGCACCCAATGGGTGTAGCCCCCGAGCTTTGAGTGGATTTTAGAATAATCCATTCAAAGGTCTTCATCTTTATGCTTTTGAAATCATCATTGGGCTTCAAGGTATTGTGAATCTGTTGGGTGCACCGAAGGTGCACCCATTGGGTGTAGCTCCCGAGCTTTGAGTGGATTTTAGAAGTAATCCATTCAAAGGTCTTCATCTTTATGCTTTTGAAATCAACATTTGGCTTCCAAGGTATTGTGAAATCTGTTGGGTGCACCGAACGTGCACCCAATGGTTGTAGCCCCTGAGCTTTGAGTGGATTTTAGAAGTAATCCATTCAAAGGTCTTCCTCTTTATGATTTTGAAATCAACATTTCCAGAGTAGCCAAGTGATGCCATCTGTCCATGCCTTGTTAGGTCTGGAATCAATTTGATTAGTGATAAGTTGAACATCTGGCTAGTTGAAACAGAGGGCCTTCGGCTGGATACCACTCTGCCCTGTACTTTAATGCTTCTGTTGATCGAACTTGCGCTTCAGTAACCACATTTGGACTTCCTCTCGTTTCAGCCATCCTCCTCATTTTTGTTGCGGTACATTCATTGCGTATATTTTGTGGGTATCACCACTTTAGAAAATCTTTGAAGATTCCGGGCAACACACCCAATGGGTGTGCCCAAAGGGTGTCTGCCCCACGAAACGTGTTTATTGTGTTGTCCTGAAGTAGTAATTTGATGTGACAGAGGGGTGTAATCATTTGCCTGAGAAGTTGACTTGATTCAACCGGTGTCGTGTTACGCGAAATAACGTCATTTGTCTGACTCATTTTCAGGCGGCTTGAATTGCTTATTGAATTCTTGCGACTGATCGGTGAGTGGGGTATGAAGTGGACGGTCACCCCTCGGCCTCTTTAAATAGCCCGCTTGCCTTGGCTGTTTTCTTCACTTGCCCTTGATCACTTGCTCTCTTCTTCTTCCTCACTTCTCCACTTCTACACGACCATGGGCAGAGGCAAGAGGGGCAAGGGATGGCCTTGCCGCGCTAACGACAAGCGCAAGCGTTCTCCATGTCCACCCTTGGAGGACTTTGGTGACTCGGAGTACTCGGATGAAGTTTCCTCCGAGTGTGATCGGTCGCCTGCTCCACTGTCCCCTGTGGCATCGTCCGAGGACTCAGACGACTCCATGGGGCTGTCCACCATGGCCCGGGTGTACTGGCGATCCATCGAGTGCGCCGAGATCGGTGGGTCGGACGACTAGGAGGAGGTGGACGACTCCTCCGACTCTGAGGAGTGGAGCAGCGGCGAGGGCGACGACGGCGAGGACGACGGCAACAGCAGCGACGACGATGGCAAGGGCAGCGGTGACAGCGACGGTGAAGATTGTGACGGCGACAGCAAGGGCGATGGCAGTGGCAAAAGCGACAGCAAGGGCGATGGTGGTGACGGCGTCGACAATGGCGACGACAAGGGCGATGGCGACGACAAGGGGATGGCGGCGACGGCAAGGCCGGCGGCATAATGCTGCTGGCATAAATATTAGTATAGGTAGCAGTAGTAGTAGTCAGTAGTAGTAGAATAAGGTAGTGTTAGTTAGTAGTGTAGTGTAGTGTAAGTAGTAGTGTAATGTAATGTAATGCAAAGACCGAGGGGTGAGGAGGCCGACTCAAGATGAGTCGGTCTCAAGTTTTGTAACGATCTCCCCCTATGAATGAAGATGTGGTTCCTTGCTGTCCCATTATTGCATGTTCTATTTGCGCATTTGGCAACTTGCCGGCATTTTAGAAGTAATGCCTGAGTGATCCTTGTGATCTCAACTTTTCCCGAGTTATAGCCTGGCGCTTTGCGCCCGACTCACCGCGCCAACCCATACTTCTACTCACGTCTCCCCTTGAATTCTGAGCCCTAGTTCTCACTTTTTCCTCCACCGCTTTCCCGTTTCCTGAGATCCTAAATCCACCCGCATCGCTTGAGGGACCATGATGGCTCCTGATAGGAACAGGGGTGCTCGATCTTCCATCAGGTGAAGGTAACTATCGATTTGGTGGAGATGTCACACAGACGATCCGGCTTCCAATCAAAAAGAATAGAACCCCGCAATCGCAGCACCACTTCTCCTTTGGTTATCCACCGTGCGCTGCTCGATTGACCTCGCCACGAGGGCTAATCCTTGCCTATGAATCAAAGACACAAGCAAGAATGAGAAAGAACACAATCTGAAAAATTGCGGATGGATGATTAAGCTCTCGAGTTGGGGTCTCACAAACCGATCTACGGCGACTGTTCTTGACAGATCTAACTTAAGCAAAACCCGCATCTAACAAGAAGGGGTGGCTACTAATATAGACTCTAGGGTTATGCAAAACCCTAAACGCGCCCCTAATGGACTCAACGAAGATACACGGCCCAATAGGCCAAAAGACGGCGTCGCAGCGCTGGAATAGATTCTGGACGTCAACTTGTTTAGACAATTCCCATAGATTCTGGATGAATTTGGACCAAAAACTGGTGCCATTGGAAGCTCCTCGAAATTATCTTTCGATCCATATAAAGAAAGTCCAAATCTGACTCCGTATGCGACTTGGCGCCCATTTTATTATGGGCTGTTCCTGGAATCCGAAACTAAAATGAACTCGAATCGGTTTGGACCTCCACCTTGATCCGAACGTCCTGGCTAGCCTTCCACGCCTCCAAGTCCTTCACCATGTCCTTGCTGGTCCTTTCCTTCATTCCTAAGTACAATTAATTCATTAGGTAGCACACTATTCTCAAATTCACAAGAATAAGTATATAGGAACGAGCTCACCTGCAAATTCAATTGTCTTGCGCGTGAGCGAGTAATCGGACCTTGAACATCAACTAAGGGAGTGTTGTTTGTATCCATGGGAGTGATGTCCTCATCATCCTCCCCCTCTTGAAGTGGAGTCGTCCTCGACTCAAGCTCATCTTCTTCCCCCCAAATACGGTTTCAAATCTGCAATGTTAAATGTAGGACTAACCCGGAACTCAGGAGGCAACTCAGGTTTATATGCATTATCATTTATTTTCTCCAAATTCTTATATGGATCAGCAGCACGTGGCATCAATTTAGACTTTCTTTACTCTGGAAATCTATCTTTTCTCAAGTGCAACCACACTAAATCACCCACTTCAAGCTTAACTGGTTTTCTACCTTGACTACCAACAATTCTATATTTTTCAGTCATCTTTTCAATGTTGGCTTTAGTTGAAGCATGAAGTTTCAAAATAAAGTCAGCACGCTCCTTAGCATCACTATGTACTTGCTCGGTAGTAGGTAGAGGCAAAAGATCAATAGGAGCATGAGGGTTAAAGCCATACACTACCTGAAAAGGACTTACCTTGGTGGTGGAGTGTTCTGCCCGATTATATGCAAACTCCACATGCGGCAAACACTCTTCCCACATTTTCAAGTTTTTCTTCAATATTGCTCGCAGCATTGTAGACAATGTTCTATTCACAACTTCCGTTTATCCATCAGTTTGGGGATGACAAGTAGTAGAAAACAGCAATTTTGTCCCCAATTTGTTCCATAGGGTACGCCAAAAATGACTCAAGAATTTTACATCACGATCTGAAACAATAGTAGAAGGCATACCATGCAAACGAACAATCTCTTTGAAAAAGAGGTTAGCAATATGAATGGCATCATCGGTTTTGTGACAAGGTATAAAATGTGCCATCTTAGAAAAACGATCAACCACAACAAAAACACTATCGCTCCCCCTCTTCGTCCTAGGCAATCCCAAAACAAAATCCATAGAAATATCCACCCACGGAACTGAAGGAATAGGAAGAGGCATATACAAACCATGTGGATTCAATCGTGACTTCACTTTTTGACACGTCGTGCATCTTGCTACAAAGCGCTCAACATCACGCCGCATTCGAGGCCAAAAGAAGTGTGTGGACAGCACAGCCTCCGTCTTCTTGGCACCGAAGTGACCCATCAGACCACCACCATGCGCTTCCTGCAACAACAAAAGACGAACCGAACCAACTGGGATGCATAGGCGGTTAGCTCTAAACAAGTATCCATCATTTAGCACAAATTTATTCCATGTATGGCCCTCTTTACAATTTAATGCAACCTCTTTAAAACCATCATCAAAAGCATATTGTCCCTTAATTGTATCAAGTCCAAAAATACGACAATCAAGTTGAGACAACATAGCATAGCATCTAGACAAAGCATCGACAATCACATTATCATTCCCCTTTTTATGTTTAATGATGTAAGGAAAAGTTTCAAGAAATTCTACCCACTTAGCATGTCTACGGTTCAGATTTGTTTGACTACGAAGATGCTTAAGTGACTCATGATCAGAATGAATAACAAATTCCTTAGACCACAAATAATGTTTCCATGTTTGCAAAGATCGTATGAGAGCATATAATTCTTTATCATACGTGGAATAATTAAGAACAAGGCCATTCAATTTCTCACTAAAATATGCAACGGGTTTACCTCCTTGCATCAAAACAGCACCAATGCCAACTTCACTTGCATCACATTCGAGTTCAAAAGTCTTACCAAAGTCAGGAAGTTGGAGTAGTGGCGCGTAAGTAAGCTTCTCTTTTAAAAGAGCAAAATAATCCTCTTGTGACTGCCCCCAATTAAATGAAACACCCTTCTTGGTCAACTCATGTAATGGGGCAGCGATGGTGCTGGAATCCTTCACGAAACGACGATAAAATCCTGCAAGTCCAAGAAAACTCCGCACTTGTGTCACCGTCGATGGAGTTGGCCAACTCTGAATAGCATGCACCTTGGCCTCATCAACCTCAATACCCTATGGAGTGACAACATAGCCAAGAAACGATACTCGTTCGGTGCAAAAGGTGCATTTCTCAAGGTTAGCAAATAAGCGCGCGGCGCGCAAAGCATCAAAAACAACACGTAGATGGTCAAGATGTTCAGATAAACAAGTGCTGTAGATCAAGATATCATCAAAATAAACCACCACAAATTTTCCAATAAATGGGCGCAAAACCTCGTTCATCAAATGCATAAAAGTACTAGGGGCATTAGTTAATCCAAAAGGCATCACTGACCACTCATACAAGCCGAACTTGGTTTTAAAAGCAGTTTTCTATTCATCGCCTAATTTCATTCTAATTTGGTGGTACCCACTGCGCAAATCAATCTTAGAAAATATTTTAGAACCACTTAACTCATCAAGCATATCATTTAATCGAGGAATAGGATGACGGTACCGGATGACGGTACCGGATAGTGATGTTGTTAATGGCTACAATCTACACACATGCGCCAACTGCCATCTTTCTTTGGAACCAAAATGATAGGAATAGAACAAGGACTAAGGCTCTCACGTACATACCCGCGGTCCAAAAGGTCTTGGACTTGGCGCTGAATCTCCTTAGTCTCCTTAGGATTTGGTCGATATGCAGCACGGTTGGGCAAGCTCGCTCTAGGAATCAAATCAATCTAGTGCTCAATCCCACGAATGGGAGGAAGTCCTAGAGGTAACTCAGAGGCAAAAACATCTCGGAACTGCTGCAAAAGGTTAGTCACAGATGCAGGCAAAGTGCTAGGAATATCATCAATAGAAAAGAAAGCATCTTTGCAAACCAAGGCATAGCAACATGCATCAGTAGCATGAGTTTCAAGAAGATCAGATTTAGTAGCAAGCCTGACAGGAGCTTTCAATTTAATTTGTTGCTGAATTTCTGTCTCATTAGTTGGTTCCTTATGGGTACTTGCAGCTCTATCTTTATCAGCTTGTACAATTTCAGCAAGAGTCAAAGGTAGCAAAGTAATGTTTTTATCTTTATGCCTAAAAGTGTATGTATTACTCCTACCATGGTGACGTGCATCAGTATCATATTCCCAAGGTCTACCCAACAAAAGAGAACAAGCTTCTATAGGTACTACATCGCAATCCGCATAATCAGAATACATACCAATGGAGAAATGTACTCGTACCATGTGTGTTACCTTAACCTTGCCTGAATCATTGATCCACTGAATGTGGTATGGATGTGGCCGTGGACGTGTGGTCAGGCCAAGCTTCTTGACCAAATCTGAACTCACCAAATTATTGCAGCTTCCACCAACAATAATAACACGTGCATGCCGGTTCTCGATGGCGAAGAAAGTCTGGAACAAATTATGGCGTTGTTGCTTCTCTGATGATTTAGGCTGAGAACTAAGAACACGCTGCACCATGATGCTTCGAAGGTTCACCGTAGCATCAGCACCAAGCATGGCATCATCATTAGCAGCAACATCACTGGAGTCATCATCATCATCCTCACCGTCAGAAGCACTAATGTAGCCATCATCCGTAGCAATGTATGTTCGCTTACTCGGGCAATCCTTCTTCATGTGACCAATCCCATGACAGCGGTGGCAAACAATACCCGAAGAACGACCACTAGAAGGTGCTGCAAGTGCTGGTGAATTCTGTTTCTTGGCGGGTACCTGCAAAGGAAGTTTACCAACATGTGCAGTAGGTGTCGAGGGAGGTCGTGTGGACACTGGAGTGGTCGAAGGTGTATGACTCGAGGTAGGTGTGTGCATCCGTGATGTAGAGGAGGTGCCAAAAGTAGCCCTAGGTCGATGTTGGCGTCCCTGCAATTCCTTCTCTGCAAGCATAGCAAACTGGAACAACTTGTTGACAGTGTTAAATTCTTTGTAATCCACAATGTCCTGAATGTCACGCCGCAAACCTGAATAAAAACGACAAAGAGCGTCCTCATGTCCCTCTACTATCCCACAACGCTGCAATCCCTTCTGAAGCTCAGCATAATAATCTTGAACAGATTTATCCCCTTGCTCTAAATGCATCAATTTCTTACGCAATTCTCTATGATAAGATGGGGGAACAAATCTATCGCGCATAGCTACCTTAAGATCTTCCCAAGTCGTAGGTGCTCTACCATCCCCAACTAGACCAGTCCACTAGACAATAGCAAAACCTTTAAATTCACTGTTGGTACTGTCTCTCGACAGCAAGGAGATCCAACACGAGTGAATGGTGATGGCAACAGGGCACTCGCGCGTGATGGCAAAAGCTCTGTTAATCTGGCCTCTCACGGGCATTGTGCGGGGGTATTTATAGGTATCCGAGTGCACGGCGCCTTGCGTTAAGGACGCATGTGCCCTCAGGTACCTAGTTTATCCCCAGAATATTCCCATAAAGCGGGGTTACAAGCTGTAATTACAAGTACGCCTTTACAAATTAGGCCCGTAACACAACCGCGGCCACGCAGGGCCCGTTACAATGGGCCCGATCTCATGTGGGCCTCGGAGCTGACCGAGGCCGCGCCGTGGGGAGGCGTTGCCGCAGGCCTTCGTCTGGTGCCGAATCGAGCGAAGGGTCTCCATGTTGTCTCTGGTGTCGATCAAGCGAAGGGTGTCCCTGCCTGCTTTGTCTGTCAGGGCAGGGGCTAAGCGGTGGAGACTTCGGGCGAAGGGTGGCGTTTCTGCCTTCGCTCCAACATTTGCCCTCCGAGGGACTAGTTCGACAAAGTCACCTGGTGCCGAAGACGTCGCTAGATGGCGGAGACGCTGCCCTCGCTCGAAGTGGTTCCGCGGGGGTTTTGATGTGACCGTTGATGGACATCGTACTGTTGGACTGCGGGTTTTCCGAAGCGTCGCGCCCTGTGGGATTGCGAGTTTCCCGAGGAGCCGCGCCCTGCCTATAAAGGGGGGCGGGGGACGGCGCTGTTTGCACTTTGCCTTTCGCGCTCCGTGAAAACCCTAGCCGCCCGCCGTCTTTCTGCTCCTCTTCTTCTACTGCTCGCTTTGCTCGTCGGAGATCTGGCTCGAGTGAAGCAGACCGCCCGCCGCCGCCGACGGTACGTAGCAATGCCATCCTCTTCTTCTTCCGCCGACGCCACGCCGCCGGCCGCCGCCTCGTCTGAGGAGACGTTGAGTAGCGTGATGGTGGAGGAGCTGCGCGCCGGCGACTCTGTTGATTTTGGTGTGTCACGGATGACGTCGGCCCGCGTCGAAGAAATGCAGCGCTTGGGCTACTTTGGCGGCGGAGTCGCTCGTGCTCCGGGGACGGAGGAAGTCCCCGAGCCGGAGGGTGAGTTGGTTGTTTTCGAGGCGTTCTTCGTCGCCGGTCTCCGCTTGCCTGCGCACCGGTTTGTTGGCGAAGTCCTGCGTAGATTCAACGTTCAAATTCATCAGCTGACACCGAACGCCGTGGTGGCGCTGGCGAAGTATGTCTGGGCGACGACTTCGTACGGCGGACAACCGTCGGTTGAAGTTTTTGCGAAGAATTACTGCTTGCATTGGCAGAAGAGGGTGATTGAGGACGGAGTTGCCCAGTTTGGGTCGTGCACATTCACGCCGAAGACCGGCAAGACCACAATGCCAGTAGTGGAGTTGGTTCCGTGCGCCCGCAACAAGTGGGGCAATTGGAATGAATTTTGGTTTTACGTTGCTGAGGCTACTGTCGAAGGCCATGAAGGACTGCCCGTGTCTGAGATGTGCTCTCACTATTACTCTGCGTATCCGCCTTTTGAAGTGGCAGAAGAGGATGCAGACGAAGGGGCCCTTCGATGCGCCGCCGGCCAGAGCAGTGGTCGTGATTTAGTTGAAGAGTTTGTGGCGTACGGGGTCTGGCCCTTGGCGCACGGCTGGGCGCTGGGCGAAGTGTGCCCTCGCCAGATGCCTTTTCACGGAGGAAGGGTGGTGCGAAGTCCTGCCTTTGCACTGAATTTGCGAAACCGTGACCCGGCCGCCTTTGTGCGTGATGCGGAGGACTTGGCGGTGCGGCTCGTGGGGCGGTACGTGGCGAGGACGGAAGGCCAGCGCAGCTTTGATATTCGCGGGTCAAATGAACGTTTGAACAGGGTCTTCGAATTAAATCAATTGCCGTACGACGGCTACCCTGGTCAAGACGAAGCGGACCGCCGTGGGAAGAAGCCGGCGGTGGAGACTGGAGGCGACCCTGCGCTGACGGCCGCCCCCTCCTCAAAAAAGAGAAAATTAGGTACTGCGATGGGAGGAATCGGCGTGTCTGATAGTTTTGCTAGGGAGTTAATGAGGACGTGTGCGGCCCCGGGGGAGAGGATGTCTTCGCCCGAGCTCCGGGAGTCTTCGGCTCGGATGCTGAGGGTTACCGGGGGCTGCTGGCCTAGAAATGTTCCTGTCCCCTGCGCGGCTGAGGAAGACTGTTTTACATCTCGTATGGTTCGTCAGTGGAGGGTTTTTCCTTACGGGCGAAATATCGGTGCTGTTGTGTGGGCAGTGATGGACAAGGATCGCCAAGGGGCGGCGCAAAAAACGCCAGGCGACCATCAGGATTCACGAGGCCCGGCCGAAAAGGCAACGGGGAACGGCGAAGGCTGCGGCCTCCAGCGGAGGCAAGCCGCCGCTGGCGGCGAAGGCGGGCGCCTCTGCGCCCAGCAAGGCGCCGGAGACAACGGCGGGCGCCGGAGTCTCCAAGCTGACGAAGGTGGTGCCGCCGGCCAGCGGAGTGGCGGAGGCTTCGAAGGCGGCCCGAGCGCTGCCGCCGCCGGGCAAGCGCGTTGCCGACTTCGGCACCGACATTAGTGTGGACGATTATCTTGGGGGTAAGTTACCCGGCCGCCTTTTTTTTTTTAATCGTTGATGCGCTGCAGGGTCGGACGAGGGCCGGCTTGCTATAGCTGTGCCTGCCGGGGCCATTGCGACGGCTGCGCTGTCGTCGAAGGCGAGGGGCGGGACCCTTGGCGCCGGAGGCGAGGTGTCGGCCCTCGCGTTGGTCAGAGACGAGGCTGGCGCGGCGACCCGCCGGCTGAAAGGAGTGACGGAGGCGCTGAGTCAGGCGACGGAGGCGCTGAGTCAGGTCCGCCGAGTTTTTTTTTTTTTTTTTACGGCAATGGCCTTACGTGTGCTCTGCAGGTGGCTGACTTCACCAGCCGTACTGCGTCGGGGGCACTTACGGCAGCCTTATCTGCCGAAGTCGAGAGACTTCGGACGCAACATGCTGACGCTGTCCGTGAGAAGTCTGCCTCCGACAGCAAGTGTCGTAAACTGGCGGACAAGGTGGCCGCCCTGGAGGAGGAAAAGGCTGACCTCCGGCGCCAGCTGGCGGGGGAGAGGAGGGAGACCAACGAGGCCATCGCCAAGGAGCAGGCCGCGCAGGCGGAGGCTAGGCTGGCACGGGCGGAAGCCAATCTTGCCAAGGATCTCGCCGAAGACCTGCGGGGGCGGCTCACCGCTCTGGAGAGCCGCGCGAAGGGGGTCGAAGCCGCGGTGCGAACGGAGGCCGAACGGACGCGCACACAGCTTATGGCCACATATCGCGAGCTGGGTGCGCGGACCGGTGACTTCGTGGTGCCGGAGCGAGAGGCCGGGCTTCGCTGTTTGAAATGGGTGCAAGAGGAGCTGCAGGAGCTCCCCACTGTCCTGGGGGGATTAATGTCGTTCGCCTCCCTGGTCACCTGCGAGGGGGCGATGAACGCACTCTCTCGCGAAGGGTGCCGGCACTATGAGGCCTTCGACCAGGCAGATGAAGATTTTGGGCGAGACATCTATAAGGTCGAAGACCCCGTGGTGAAGGAGTCCGCCGGCGCCCTCTATGACCGGATGTGGAGTCTGTATGGTGGTGAAGTGGTCAGGGAGCGGGCCGAGGCTGCGAGGGCTCAGGTAACGTTGTCGTTTGTTCGGCGTTTGCTGGATGTGGTCTGTGCGTGTGTTTGCTGACTTTTTGTATGTTTTGTTTTAGGCGGAGCGAGGCGAGCGGGTGGACAATTTCGGAGCACTGAACGACGCCCTGCCTGACCCGGAGCCGGCCCCGGAGACCACGGAAGACGCACCAGGCGTCCCCACATCTGCCGCGACAGTTGAAGACCTGCCCCTGAAGGTGGCCGAAGGCGCTCCCGATGCCCTCGCAGCGGCTGCGCCGGCCGTCGAAGATCCGGCGGCGGAGGCGGTGGAAACAATGGCGGAAGTGGCGGCAGCGGAGACAACGGCGGAGGCACCCGCAGCGTCAGGGCCCTCGCAGGTGGCATAGTGGTTGTTTAGGGTTAGGGAATTTTGGATGTTGTACTGAACTTTGGTTGCTGCGCAGGTTCAAGATTTTGGGCCTGCGCACGCAACCACTGCTACTGAGTTTTTGGCGGCCTCGACCGCGGAAGGTGGTAATCAATATAGTGGGTCTGCATCTGAGTTTTTTGACTTTGCTGACTCCGGGAGCTCGGTTGAGTGGACTGAGGAGTCGTCGGAGGAGAATTTGGATTATTTTACGGCCTTGGACGTGGCTGCGGCGGAGGCCTCGCCACACGCCGCGGACGCGTCGGACGTGCCAAGCCCTAGCGCCGGGCGCCGTCGACGAAGGGCGGTTGCAAAACGTAGGGTTAGCGCGGAGGAGCGGGCTCTGCTTCGTGTGAGTGGGGCTGGTCGGCAGGAACTGTTGTCCCTGCCGACCGTCGAGAGTGTAGGTGAAGGGGAACTGCGAAGGCTTTTTGCGGGTGAGGAGCTCAGGATAATGTTATTTAATTATAGGGAGATGGGAATTATTCCTAAGGTTGAGCCGATGTAGAGTGTGGTGCCCTCGCTTGTGTATGTAGAGGCTTGTATGGTGGAATTGTGTGCCCTCGCGTGCATGTGTGTGAAGGCGTTTTGTACTAACTGATTCGTTCGGCTGCGCTGTGCTTGCTTGATTATAATTGGTCTTGGCGTGAATGGTTCGATGTTGTCGTTTCGGCCGTTGTTGTGCTAGTCCAGGTGTACCCTTAAGTGTCTTCTGCACAGATAGTCTTCGGTTTTTTCGCACTTGTTGTGTTAAACCGGCTGTACCCTTAGGCGACTTCCGCGCGGATAGTCTTCGCGATAGACTTAGATTTTTTCCGCACTTGTTGTGCTAGTCCGGCTGCACCCGTAGGCGACTTCTGCGCGGATAGTCTTCGCGATAGACTTAGATTTTTTTCCGCACTTGTGCTAATCCGGCTGCACCCGTAGGCGACTTCGGCGTGGATAGTCTTCGCGATAGACTTAGATTTTTTCCCGGCTGCACCCTTAGGCGACTTCTGCACGGATAGTCTTCGCGATAGACTTAGATTTTTTCCGCACTTGTTGTGCTAATCCGGCTGCACCCGTAGGCGACTTCTGCGCGGATGGTCTTCGCGATAGACTTAGAATTTTTCCCGGCTGCACCCTTGGGCGACTTCTGCACGGATAGTCTTCGCGATAGACTTAGATTTTTTCCGCACTTGTTGTGCTAATCCGGCTGCACCCGTAGGCGACTTCGGCGCGGATAGTCTTCGCGATAGACTTAGATTTTTTCCCGGCTGCACCCTTAGGCGACTTCTGCACGGATAGTCTTCGCGATAGACTTAGATTTTTTCCGCACTTGTTGTGCTAATCCGGCTGCACCCGTAGGCGACTTCTGCGCGGATGGTCTTCGCGATAGACTTAGAATTTTTCCCGGCTGCACCCTTGGGCGACTTCTGCACGGATAGTCTTCGCGATAGACTTAGATTTTTCCGCACTTGTTGTGCTAATCCGGCTGCACCCGTAGGCGACTTCTGCGCGGATGGTCTTCGCGATAGACTTAGAATTTTTCCCGGCTGCACCCTTAGGCGACTTCTGCACGGATAGTCTTCGCGATAGACTTAGATTTTTTCCGCACTTGTTGTGCCAATCCGGCTGCACCCTTAGGCGACTTCTGCGCGGATTTGTCGCACGCGAGGGTAGCTAGCGCTTAGCCTCGCGGTGACCTCGTGGTGGTCGAATGTCGAAGACCGTCATCGCGGTCTTTTTCGACGCATGTCTTTTCGGGGGATTTTTTACGCATATATTACATGGCTCCGCCTCGTTAAAAACCTCACCCCCCGGGAGGAAAAGAGTGCGGGCCGGTGCAAGATTGTTTTTGCGAATTACAAGGGCGAAGACAGCCCTGAGGAATCAAACAAAAAATTTGCGGAGGTTGTCAATGTTCCAGGAATGCTCCAGGTCCTCGCCGGTTGGCGTTGTGAGCCTGTAAGCGCTGGGGGAAGCCTTTGTCTTGACGATGAAAGGGCCCTCCCACCTGGGCTCCAGCTTGCCTTTGGACTCCGTCCGAGCTGTCCGAATGAGCACGAGGTCCCCCTCGCTGAACTCCCTCGGGGTGACTGAGTGGTCGCGCCATGCTTTGGTCTGGGCTTGATACTTGTTCAGGGCCTGTAGGGCGAAGACACGGTCTCCGTCGATGAGATCCTTTGAAGTTGGCTCGTCCACATCTGGGACGGCTGACGGGACTGTTCGCGGGGACCCGTGCTTTATTTCCTGCGGGGTCATGGCCTCCGATCCGTATAACAGACGGAAGGGAGTAAACCCGGTCGCCCTGCACTCAGTCGTGTTTAGTGCCCAGACTGCCTCAGGTAAGAAATCGCTCCATCTGCCCTTTTTTTCATCGAGGAGCATTTTTTTTTATAGTTGTGAAGATTTTTCCGTTGGCGCGCTCCACGACCCCGTTGGACTGCGGATGATAGACTGAGGCGAAGGCAAGCTTGGTGCCAATGGAGAAACAAAAATCCTTGAAATCTTGGTTATCAAACTGTTTGCCGTTGTCGACCGTTAACTCGGACGGTACTCCGAAGCGGCAAACGATGTTCTGCCAGAAGAATTTTTGGGCAGTCTTTGATGTTATTGTGGAGACAGCCCGTGCCTCGATCCATTTGGTGAAGTACTCGACCGCGACGAAGGCGAACTTGAGGTTCCCCTGAGCGGTGGGCAGGGGTCCAACAATGTCGAGACCCCAGCGCTGGAGAGGCCATGTGTGGGCGATCAGCTTTGTGTACTGCGAAGGGCCGCCTGACCGAGGAGAGAACTTCTGGCAGGCTTCGCAGGACCGAGTGACCCGATTCGCGGCGCAAATCATTGCGGGCCAGTAAAAACCCTGGCGGATCACCTTAGCAGCTAGGGCCCTTGGCCCCGCGTGCGAGCCGCACGTGCCACTGTGGACTTCACGTAGGACCTGCATGCCTTCGGCCTCGGTGACGCACTTAAGCATTGGCTGGCTGACCCCTTTTTTGTAGAGTTGGCCTTCAATCAGAGCGAAGTCCCGGCTTCGATGTCTGAGGCGCTTGGCCTCACTGATGTCGGCTGGGTGATAATACCCCTGCAGGAACAGGGTAATGGGTGCTCGCCAGTCTTCGGTCATGATGAGGTTGACTGTACGGTGGCCCTCGCTGTCATTGGTTATTTGGAGCCCTTCGGGGCTCTGGACTGCTGGCGTGCCGATGACGTGGAAGAACACGTCGGAGGGCAGAGTTTCGCCCCTGGCCGCGGCCTTGGCCAATGCGTCGGCCTCCTCATTCTTGGCCCGGTCCACATGCTGCACGGTGAACCCCTTGAACTGCCTCTCGAGACTTCGGATGGCCGCGAGGTACTGCATGAGTGCGGGGTCCTTGGCTGCATAGTCTTTCTCGACCTGGCCGGCAACTACCTTGGAGTCTGTTTTGATGATGCAAGTGGTGACTCCGAGGGCCCTTAGCTTGCGGAGGCCGAGGATGACTGCTTCGTACTCCGCTATATTATTTGTGCATCTGTCGGAGTCCAGATTGAAGCTGAGTCGTGCTGCATATCTGTGCTTGACCCCGACTGGTGAGGTTATGATTGCAGCGACGCCTGCCCCCGCATGGCACCATGCGCCGTCGCAATGGATCGTCCAGACCTTCTCTGTGGTCGGGTCCGGCTGTGTTACTGGCCCGGTCCAGTCGACGACGAAGTCTGCCAGGACTTGCGATTTGATGGCTGTCCTGGGCTCGAAGCTGATGTGGTAGCCGGAGAGTTCGGCTGCCCACTTGGCGATCCTCACCGATGCCTCCGGGTTTCTAAACAGTTCGCCGAGCCCCCTGTCTGAGGTGACGCGGACCTTGAATGCTTCAAAATAATGGCGCAGCTTGCGCGAGGACATAACGACTGCGTAGGCGATCTTCTCCAGCTCTGTCATGTTGCATTTGGACGGAGTCAGGACCTCGGAGACGTAATAAACAGGGCACTGTCTGGCAGCGCCTTCGACTGTCTGCTCCTGCACTAGTGCCGCGCTGACCGCGTGCGGCGAAGCCGCGACATAGAGCAATAAGGGGAGCGAGGAGTCGGGGCTCGTGAGGGTGGCCAGCTCCGTTAAGTACTGCTTTAATGAGGCGAAGGCCGCTGCTTGCTCCGGCCCCCAGGCGAAGTCTTTTGCGCCGCGGAGAGTTTTGAGGAAAGGAAGACTTCGCTCGGCCGACCTGGAAATGAATCTGTTGAGAGCGGCCAATCTGCCTGTCAGACGCTGGACATCCCTGGTGGACTGCGGAGGCGACATGTCGATGATGGCCTGGATCTTGGTTGGGTTGGCCTCGATGCCGCGGTGCGACACCAGGTAACCCAATATCTTGCCCTGGCGAACACCGAAAACGCACTTTTCCGGGTTTAGGCGGAGTCGTGCGTCTCGCATGTTTGCGAATGTCTCGGCCAGGTCGGCGAGGTGGTCCTCCTTATTTTTGCTGGCGACGACGATGTCGTCCACATATGTAAATATATTTCTGCCGACCTGCCCCTCGAGTACTGTTTTGGTGAGCCTGGAGAAGGTGGACCCGGCGTTCTTGAGACCCTCCGGCATTCTGATGAAGCAATAAGTGCCGAAGGGTGTTATAAAGCTGGTGCTAGCCTTGTCTTCCTCCTTCATGTATATCTGGTGATAGCCGGAGAAGCAGTCGAGGAGAGACATGACCTCGCATCCGGCCGCGCTATCGACTATTTTGTCGATCCGTGGCAACGGGAAATTGTCTTTTGGGCAGGCCTTATTGAGACTGGTGAAGTCTATGCACATCCGCCATTTCCCGCTTTTTTTCTGCACCATTACAACATTGGAGAGCCATGTGGGGTAAGCCACTGGCTCAATGAATTTAGCCTCTAGGAGGCGATGCACCTCCGCCTTGGCGGCTTCTGTCTTTTCATCGGACATTTTGCGAAGCTTTTGCTTTCTTGGTCGCACCGAGGGGTCGATTCCCAAACCGTGCTCGATTATGGATCGGCTGACTCCGACCAGGTCGAGGGCGGACCAGGCGAAGACATCTTTATTCTTGGCCAGGCAGTAGAGGAGCTTCTCTTCTTCATGCGAAGTAAGGTCTTCGCTGATAGTGACTGTCTGCTTGGGCGTGGCCTGATCGAGGGGGACAGTCTTGGTCCCATCCTGACTCTGCAACTGAGCCTTGTCGTGCTGCTTGTCAGTTGGGCTGGCGGGCGCAGGGACCTCGCACTGTGTCGTGAGACAGTGCACGTTCCTCTGACCAGGCACGAAGTCCCGCTCTATGTTGCGCGCTGCTTGCTGGTTACCGCGGACTGTGATTACGCCTAGCGGGCCTGGTATCTTCATGCACAAATACAGTCCGTGGATGGCGGCTTCAAATTTATTGATGGAGCCCCGACCCATGATGGCGTTGTATGGATATACCATATCCACAATGTCAAAAGTTACTTGCTCACTTTGGGCATTGGGTGCTACACCGAAGGAGAGGGGCAATTCTATTTTGCCGACGGGGAAGGTGCCTTTGCCGCCGAAGCCATACAACGGGTTGTCCGAAGGCTTAAGCAGGCTGTGGCTGATGCCCATGCGATCGAAGGCGTGGAGGAAGATGATGTCCGCCTGGCTGCCGTTGTCAACGAGGACCTTGTGTAGGTCCCAGCCTGCCACGCTGCAATTGATAACCATGGCATCGCAGTGGGGGGCGCTGCGCAAGTCGACGTCCCGTGCGTCGAAGGTGAGCGGTATGTGGGACCACTTCGTCTGTACAACTGGGCCCGTGACGGCGACATGGTTTATGCTGCGGTAGTGGTCCCGCTTCTGCCGCTTGGTGTCGAAGTCGGTGCTGGACCCCCCCAGTTATCATATGAATGACTCCGCGATAAGGTTGATCGGCGAAGTCTTCCTGCTTTGGGGCATGGGGGATGTTTTGTTGTTGCTGGTGTGGTGGTGGAGGCGGAGGATGTACGATTTGTACTTCCTGATGATGTTGGTAAGCGTGGTGCGGTGGATGCGGGGCGGGGGCGTGGATATATGGTGGAGGGGGTGGCTGGTAATTATGCGCGACAATTCTGGGGTTGTCGGCTGGCTGCGCCCTCGCCATCCTGTCTCTGGTGGCCTTCACTTCGGGGCAGTCTTTAGTTTGGTGGGCGCAGTCTTCGCCATGGAAAAGGCAGTAAAATCGGCGCGGTGGAGGGGGTGGCTGCGCACGCCCTCGGCCCCTGCCGCGAGTTCCACTTCCGCGGCCCTGGGGGGGATATTCCTGGCGACGAAGGGGGTCAGCGGCCGGCTGCTGGTTGGCGATGTTGTGCACTTGCTGCTGACCGCGGCCATCTCGACCAGAGTCTGGTTGCGGAGTCCTTTTCCACGTGCGGCTGGACTGCGGAGCATCTTTTGGCTTCCGCTGGGACTCAATCTTGCGCTGGTGGAGCTCCTCGGATCTGGCGTACTTTTCAAACAGCTGGTATAACTCTTGGAGGTTCTTCGGCGGATCCCTGATGCAATGGCTGTAAAGGACGCCAGCGCGAAGACCACTGATAGCATAGTGGATGGCAATCTGGTCATCGACTGAGGGTAGCTGTGACTTGAGTGTCAGGAATTTGCGGTAATATTCCCTCAGGGTCTCCTTCTCTAGCTGCTTGCAGAGCGAGAGCTCGGCCAGGGCGTCGGTGTCCGGGCGGTACCCTTGGAAGTTGAGGAGGAACTTGTCCCGGAGACTTCTCCAGGAATCGATGGACAGCGGAGGCAACCTGGTGAACCAGGTGAGCGCGGGGCCCTCGAGGGCGATGATGAAGGACTTCGCCATTGTGGCGTCGTCCCCCCCGGACGATGTGACGGCGACCTGGTAACTCATTATGTATTGAGCCGGGTCGGTGCTGCCGTTGTACTTGGGGTAGGTCCCAGCCCAGAAGTTAGCTGGCCACGGCGTCACTTGCAGGTGAGGCGCCAGGGGGCTTCGCTCATCGAGGTAGTTGACCCCTTGGAATGGCACGGCGTGCGGGAAAGTGAAGTCGCGCTGGGGGAAACGCGGGTCCTCCGGTTGCGCGCGGTGTTGCAGGGGTGGCCCGTGCTGCAGGCCGGGGTGGCTTTCGCGCGTGTCTTCGTTTTGTGCGCGCTGCTGGAGGGATGACTCGTGCCGCGGGCTGAGGTGGCCTTCGCGCTGCATCAGCGCGATCTCTCGCTCGAGTTCCTGGGCCTTGTGCTCTTCGTCGCGTATCATCTGCCGCACTTTGGCGAGTGCGGACACACGCTGGCGCTTGGCCTCCAGTATCTCCTTCTGCCTCTGGAGGTTGCGGTTCTTGAGGCGCAGGGCGCGCAGCTGTAGCTGTTCTTCTGCTGAGATGCCGAGGACCTCACCGTCCTCGGCGAGATCCGCGCCCTCCGGTGGAACGATGTCTGAGGGAGGTGCGAGGCCTGAGGGTTGTCCCTCAGGGTCGCAGGTGCGGAGGGTGTCGTCTTCAGTGGCCTCTTGGTGGGTGGATTGGGTGAGGGCGAGGGCCTTGCCCTTTCTTGCGGCGAGCAGTGCTGCCTTCGCAGCCTCGTCAGCCTTCGGGTTAGCTCTCTTGGGTGCCATCGCGGGTGGTTGTCTCGTAGCACGAACGGTGGGCGCCAAATGTTGGTACTGTCTCTCGACAGCAAGGAGATCCAACACGAGTGAATGGTGATGGCAACAGGGCACTCGCGCGTGATGGCAAAAGCTCTGTTAATCTGGCCTCTCACGGGCATTGTGCGGGGGTATTTATAGGTATCCGAGTGCACGGCGCCTTGCGTTAAGGACGCATGTGCCCTCAGGTACCTAGTTTATCCCCAGAATATTCCCATAAAGCGGGGTTACAAGCTGTAATTACAAGTACGCCTTTACAAATTAGGCCCGTAACACAACCGCGGCCACGCAGGGCCTGTTACAATGGGCCCGATCTCATGTGGGCCTCGGAGCTGACCGAGGCCGCGCCGTGGGGAGGCGTTGCCGCAGGCCTTCGTCTGGTGCCGAATCGAGCGAAGGGTCTCCATGTTGTCTCTGGTGTCGATCAAGCGAAGGGTGTCCCTGCCTGCTTTGTCTGTCAGGGCAGGGGCTAAGCGGTGGAGACTTCGGGCGAAGGGTGGCGTTTCTGCCTTCGCTCCAACATTCACTAGTGGCTTGTCTAACTTGATGTCATTCAGGTACAAGGTGGGCAGCAAATTTTTGTTCTATCGTCATCTCCTAATCAAGATATCCCTCAGCATCATAATGACCCAAAAAAGATGGTATAGTAAATTTAATCTTAGCATAAGGGTCGTCAGGAGCACAATTGTTATTACCTTGCTGGCGGTGTGGCATACCTTCTGTGTTTTGATGAAGACGGTGACGTACGCGCAAATCTTGGTGGCCGCTTCATCATAATTACCTTCTGCATCAAACACCGCATCATCGGGAAGATGTGGACGAGGAGGTGGTGGTGGCAGTGCTTGTTGTTGCGTCTCCAACACAGCAAGTCTGTCGACGATCTTGGACAATCATCGATCTAGCCTCTCGTAAATCTTGCCAAGGTCCATGTCAATGAAGGCATCATGCACTGACTTGTGGACCGTCTCCTCCATTTGCTCCTTCAGGAGCTTGTTGTTTGCCTCAAGATCTTGGCAGCGAACACATTCATCGAAGTCTGTAGGGATCCTTGCTTCTTCTTTGTCGCCTGCCATCGAAACATAAAAACAAGAAACAAACAGTGAAGGTTATCCCTAATAATTTCACTACACGCTCCTCTCAGGTGGAACATAGGAACACGTTCTAATGTATCTTACCAAGTTCTTACTAGTATCTAATGAAAACACAATGCAAAGGACGGTACAATTGGAGGCTGGTTCATGATACTTACCAAGAGGTAGTGAAATCGCGATTGCAAGGTCAAATCTGTATTGATCAGAAGATATAGTATGTGGAGCTGTAGGACATGCACAATAAGTATGTGAATGTGGAACAAAATCGAGTGCAGATGAGCAAAGTTCAATAAATATCCAAAGCACAAGTCACAATTGCTGGCTAAGAGATGTATCTGAGGTGTAGCACAACAAGTTGGAACAAAGAACAATGGAACTAGCAGAACGGCAGTACCATAAATATTGTACTAGCGAGGCCAAAAAGGCACTAGTAGGAATCATAGGTGATTTGATTTTTCTTTTTTGTATGATTTTTTTATATTTTTTCAGCACAAGAAGCAACAAAATAGGAGCTACACCAAGTTTCACCTAAAACAGAGATCAGATGTGGTCTATAGAAAATCAGCAAGTTCTCTGAAAAGCGTGCAAGAGCTTTGATAAATTTTTTTGACAATTTTATCGAAACCAAACAGGCCATAGTAGTAGTCAGTAGTAGTAGAATAAGGTAGTGTTAGTTAGTAGTGTAGTGTAGTGTAGTGTAAGTAGTAGTGTAATGTAATGTAATGTAATGCAAAGACCGAGGGGTGAGGAGGTCGACTCAAGATGAGTCGGTCTCAAGTTTTGTAACGATTTCCCCCTATGAATGAAGATGTGGTTCCTTGGTGTCCCATTGTTCCATGTTCTATTTGCACATTTGGCAACTCGCTGGCATTTTAGAAGTAATGCCTGAGTGATGCTTGTGATCTCAACTTTTCTCGAGTTACAGCCTGGCGCTTTGCGCCCGACTCACCGCGCCAACCCATACTTCTGCTAACGTCTCCCCTTGAATTCTGAGCCCTAGTTCTCACTTTTTCCTCTGCCACTTTCCTGTTTCCTGAGTTCCTAAATCCACCCACATCGCTTGAGGGACCACGATGGCTCCTGATAGGAATGGGGGTGCACGATCTTCCGTCAGGTGAAGGTAACTATCGATTTGGTGGAGATGTCACACAGATGATCCGGCTTTCAATCAACAAGACAAGAACCCTGCAATCGCAGCACCACTTCTCCTCTGGTTATCAATCGTGCGCTGCTCGATTGACCTCACCATACGGGCTAATCCTTGCCTGCGAATCGAAGACACAAGCAAGAACGAGAAAGAACACAATCTGAAAAATTGTGGATGGATGATTAAGCTCTCGAGTTGGGGTCTCACAAACCGATCTACGGCGACTGTTCTTGATAGATCTAACTTAAGCAAAACCCATGTCTAACAAGAAGGGGCGGCTACTAATATAGACTCTAGGGTTATGCGAAACCCTGGACGCGCCCCTAATGGGCTCAACGAAGATACACGACCCAATAGGCCAAAAGACAGCGTAGCAGCGCCAAAACAGATTCTGGACGTCAACTTGATTAAACAATTCCCGTGGATTCTGGATGAATTTGGACCTGAAACCGGTGCCATTGGAAGCTTCTCAAAATTATATTTCCATCCATATAAAGAACGTCTAAATCCGACTCCGTATGCGACTTGGGCGCCGATTTTATTACGGGCTGTTCCTAGAATCCGAAACTAAAATGAACTCGAATCAGTTTGGACCTCCACCTTGATCCGAACGTCCTGGTTGGCCTTCCATGCCTCCAAGTCCTTCACCATGTCCTTGCTGGTCCTTTCCTTCATTTCTAAGTACAATTAATTCATTAGGTAGCACACTATTCTCAAATGCACAAGAATAAGTACATAGGAACGAGCTCACATGCAAATTCAATTGTCTTGCGCGTGAGCGAGTAATCGGACCTTGAACATCAACTAGGGGAGTGTTGTTTGTATCCATGGGAGTGATGTCCTCATCAGCTCCCAAGAGGAAGAGATAGAGCGTTGTTGTCCCGATCATCCCGCCAATCGATCCCAACATCCAACTTCCATTCGCCAGTAACCATGTGTTAGTTATTTCAGAGGCTGGCCTTCTACACCTCGTCAAAACTAGTGTTCTTCCACCAAAAGAGTTGTGTTCCTGGCGAATCTGGCGTGGGGTTACCATTCCGACAAAGGACACCCACGAGGCTGTTATCTTCGTGCCATTTCTCATCCGAGGACTGGCCCAGCCATCTTCTCCTTTCTTCCGTGACCTTCTCGACTTTTATTCTCTGAATCTTACTGTGACGGAACCTCCCAAGTCATTAGGCCCACCTACAGTTGTCCTTGTCCAACAGACTTCAGACAACCCTGCAGGTGCTCCTGAATCACTTGACAAGTTCGGTATCTGCTTTCTTTACCTTTCCCAAGAGCGTTTCACCTGTCACGCAGACATTACAAGCATCGGAGATACGAAAATGCGAAAGCAATTACGTCTACTTACTTTTATTGAAAAGTAAGACAGAGTTAAATATTTACATACCAGAATATAATATAAGAGTGCAGAGTATTATTATTACAAACCGTGGGAGGCAAAAACCCTCCCGATAAGTTTTAAACAAAAGTTTTATGGAGGATCCTTTCCTCCCGCAGCTTCACTCCTGGTGCTCTTCCTTTGGTACCACCTTAGAACAGAAGCAACAAAAGTTGGTTGCTTCCTCACCTAAAAACAACATGGGACAAAGCCCTGAGTATGGAATGATTCAGCAAGTCTTACCTGACTAAAGAAAAGACTCTCAAGGGTATACTGGCTTTAGGGGAGTCATGGTAAGGCTTAAAATTAATCAATGACTCTGTTTGCAGAAATGCTTACTAAAAGTGCATCCTTAAAAATCAAATTTTATCTTGGCAGATTAAGTAAGATTACCTGTATCTAGGGTTCTTTCTACCCTAGTTCAATCACTTGACCTATACTAGCCAATTTCTTAACAACCCCTCATCTTTACTGGAGTTCTACGTATAGGGCAGTGACCAAGTCTTCATAACCGTGAAGGTACGGCGATCCGAATCGATTATGCTCAGCTGAGGATCTTCAATCACACGACATATGTAGCACTTAACCCTTGCATATCTCAACTCACCATCGGGGTTCTTAAGACCAGATCAGGTTCACGCCAACCGAGAGCACAGATACACCACCTTCCAGCCTCTTGCCATGGAGGGTACACGCTACTCTCGCCATCTCTCCACTCCCATTGTGTGGTATCTTATTTTGGTATTAGTCTGCCCGAGGCAAAGCTTACCCATGACGAGGCATGTGACCAGTTAAAGGGTCCTCGGTCAGCAAGCCTACATCGAGACGGTCCTTAATCGACTCAGACGGAGACACTACACTGAGACTCTCTTCTCGTGCAAGTCGCCTGCCTGGTCTCAGCTTAATCATTTCAAACCCAAAGTTTGGTACCTGGCAGAGGTACATCTTTTCCGATGTTGAACCCATCATGGCCATGATGGATCCATCATCAAGTTTTAATATTGAAAACATCCCACCCACTTTGCAACATCATCTTTGAGAAAACAAAACATTTTGTTTTTCTAAAGCAATGCTAAGCATAAGAAAACTTTTTGTAAAACAGGGATGAGGAAATAATCCAAGGAAGAAGATGCAGCAATAGTTTAGCACACAACCCCTATCACCTAATGCATCAAGCAAGTGAGAAAGATTTTAAAGGAACAAGGAGGTGGCAAATGCACTGGGGCTTGCCTTGTTTTACTGGTGAGTCAAGCTCAGTTCCAGATGTCAAAATAGAAACAGTTGCCTGCCTGATGTTCCTTGGGTGGTGGTGGTGAAGTCTTCTCTTCTTCGACTTCTACTTCTTCTTCGTTTTCTAAATATGACCATACATAATAATGAATGCCCATGTAATGCTCATGAGAGTGCAAAGATAATAAAAGTTTATTATCTAAAGTCTTGAATACAATTTTCCTTCACGGACCTCCGAGAACTTAGGGTTTCCGGAGTCAATAGTGAAGTTCATAGGACAGGGGGTAGGGTTTTAGGTTCTAAGTATCAAAAAGGCCCAAATCATACCAAACTCTACTCAAAGCTTCTAAATAATATATAAGGGTCATCCAAAAAGTTTGGGAATTTTTGGAATCGTTATCTATTTTCTAAAAATTCAGAAACAAGATTTTAGCCTATTTTAAATACTCTATAATTTTCTATTTGGATTAAAAATCATGAAACTATTTTTATTAAATTCTATAGGAAATTAGGAATCTAGCAAAATTGGTTTGTTATTTTTACCATTTTTCCATAATTTTCTAGAATTTATTTAGATCTGGTAGAAAAAGAAAAAGAAAAGGAATGAACAGTCTTGGGCCAAATCCAGCCCAGGCGGCCCAATCTCGGGTGGAAAATGCGCGCGCCCGCGCCCGCGCTGGCAGATTTACATAGAGGCCCTCACTGCTTTGAATATCCGTTAAGAACCCACAGCCACTATTCACTATCTCACTGACACTTGTAGAAAGGCCCTTGAACTTCTAATCCTTCACAGTGACACGTCCACGACGCCGCACGGCGGGGAACCGAACTCCGGTGAGCCCGCATACCGGCCGACTCGCTCAAGGACTGGCATCCTATTTTTGCCGAAGCCAAATTCAAGATCTAGTGATCATTTCCCCTCACCTAATTCCAAGAATGGCTACCCGGTTTGCCCTGGCCACGGTGGTAGTGGGGAAAATCAAAGGAACAATGTGTTCCCAGCGATCCATGGCGGTCTAGTTCAATCTGAGGGGTCAAGGAGCTTGTGGAGAATTTAAGGATGCTAGAACAAACAACTAAGAAGCTTGAACTAACCTCGAACAAGCTAGCCACGGTGAGGTGCTTTTACGGTGGCGGAGACAGAGATTGGGGGAACTTAGAAATCCGCGAGCTCAGGTGATCGATTGAGGGCACGGTTTGGATGGCCTAGTGCGTGATTACACTAAGGAGCTTACGATGGGCTCAATTTATAGCAAGCGAGAGCGGTGGCCAGGAATTTGGATGATGATGCGCGGCGGTCGGAGAAGGAGAGGAGCACTGGCGCAAGTGCTTAGTGGTTTTCACCGTGGCGCTCCATCCGGCGATCACCGGATCCCCTAACATGACTAATCGTGACATGGTAAAGTGTCTGGACATGCGGCGCATGACAGTGATTGATCAACGGCGGCGAGGTCTTATCCCGATCAACCGATGAGCAAGGGGGTACGGTGGGCTTAGCCGCAACCGAGCTCGAGCTGATCCCTCGCCCAGAACTTTACTTCACCATAGTTATCCCCTCGTCAGTGAACACGAATCGTGGCGACAACGTGAATCACGACGTAAAGATCATCGGCGGCGAGGGGGAATCAACCCGTGATCTGATTCAGTTTGGGCACACTGTACCATCGCATTCATCTTCAGTTTACCTGACAGAGCAACTTGAAGCTCAATTTCCTCCTGATTTTATGTAACAATCGGTTCAACTCTCTGTATCAAAGCTATAGTCCTATGATTCAGCTACAACATTGTTATGGGAACCATGCTCAATCTCTTACTGGATCATGATCAAATCTAGGTTTAAAGACTGCCTGATTATACTGTCAGACATTGTTCAGTCTCCAAGTAGCCTGACAGCTCATCTTTAGGTTTAAGTATCTCCAATTTCTTCATGTAACCATGGTTAAGTGCCTTTAACAAAGTTGTTCTCCTTTAATAGATCTACAAAATTGATGTGGTGACCTAGGGCAAAATCCTTTTTGTTTGGAAGTTACAAGGCCCCAAAGTTGAACCTATTCTCTGAAAATCAGACTTAGCCATATGGTTACAAATGTGGTGCTTTTGCAAATAGGCCCAAAACCTAGGGTTTAAGTTGCAAATCTTCATAATTGTGAACCATATGACTTAAGACACCTTATTATCATAGTTTTTGCACTTTAATCCAAAAGTGCACTAATTTTGCACTTCGCCCCCTAGGGTTTAGGTTTAGGGCTTTCTAGGGTTCCAATTAGGGTTTCTTGCACTCTTAGGGTTTGGATCCCACTTGAGTTCATCCATGGAGACACTTTATGACTTTTTCAATTGAATTTTGAAGTTTTCTCTTGTTTAAGCCTTGTTTGCTCTATTACACCCAATCTAGGGTTCAGTTCCCTACTCCAGGGTTTTATTTGCAAAAGGTCATATCAATACAACTTGTTTGAAATTTTTGCCTAGTGAATGCACTCTAGATGTGGCAAACACATGATATGCCCATGCTTATGATGTTATGCTCAAGTTTTAATAACAGTAACACCAGGGGTGTTACATCCTTCCCCCCATAAAAGAATCTCGTCCCGAGATTAAAAGTCCTTGGGTAGGAAATGGAAAAGGAAATGCTTCACTCTTTTATTTATTTATTCTTGGTACAAGGCAGGGGTGGTCTGGGGCTCACTCCTTTATTATGACAATTGTATACATTTTACAAATTACATGAGGCTAGAAAGCCTAGGAAGTTCTTTTCTAAAAAGTCTCGAGTTTCCCATGTAGCCTAATCTTCTGAATGCTGGTTCCACTATATCTTGTAAAACTTGAGAGTTCTTCTTCGGGTAATTCTGTCCTTTTGATCCAAGACTCGAATAGTGTGTTTTGAATATGTCAAGTCTGGTTCTAAGGCAACATCCGTTACTTCAATAGTTCGATCCGGAACCCAAAGACATTTCTTCAGTTGAGACACGTGGAACACATTATGTACAGCAGACAAGGTTTCGGGTAGTTGAAGTCGATATGCCACTGGTCCACATTGCTCAATCATAGGGAAAGGACCAATGTATCGAGGTGCAAGCTTCCCTTTTACCCCGAAACACGTTATACCCTTCATTGGTGAAACTTTCAAATAGACATAATCTCCTTTTAGGAAATACAAGGGCATTCATCGTTTGTCTGCATAACTTTTCTGACGAACTTGAGCTTTCTTCAAATTATGAATTATTTGCTGAACTTTTTCTTCGGTCTTTTTTACCATGTCTGGCCTGAAGAAACTCCTTTCACCAGGTTCAGACCAATTTAGCGGAGTACGACACCGTCGCCCATATAAAGCTTCAAAGGGTGCGATCTTAATGCTTTCTTGATAGCTATTATTATATGAGAACTCCGCTAATGGTAGACAATCATCCCATTTCTATGGGAATTCCAGAACACATGCCCGCAACATGTCTTCGAGTATTTGGTTTACCCTCTCAGTTTGACCACCGGTTTGAGGATGATAGGCCGAAGTATGGAGCAACTTAGTACCCAAAGATTTGTGAAGTTCTTCCCAGAATTTGGATACAAATTGAGGTCCATGATCCGACACTATGGTCTTTGGAATACCGTGCAAACTAAGGATGCGAGCAATGTATAGTTCTGCATATGTGAGGACCAGGTAATATGTTTTGACTGGCAGAAAATGAGCAATTTTCGTAAGCCGATCAATTATAACCCAAATAGAGTCATACCCCTTTGTTGTTCTGGGCAATCCCACAATAAAGTCCATACTAATATCTTCCCATTTCCATGTTGGTATTGGTAGAGATTATAATGGACCAGCAGTCTTCATATGTATGGCTTTGACACGCCTACAAGTGTCATATTTTGCCACATAGCGTGCAATTTCGATCTTCATCTTTGTCCACCAATAATGTTGTTTTAGATCATGATACATCTTAGTGCTTCTGGGATGAATAGAATAGCGACTAAGATGTGCTTCATCTAATATTTGCTGGCGGATCTGTTCATTCTTTGGCACAACTATGCGATTGTTGAACCATACAATGCCTTGATCGTCTTTCCTAAAGCACTTGGCTTTTCCGGCCTCTATCTTCTCATGGATGTGCTTCATACCCTCATTATCCTTTTGAGCATCCATTATCCTTTGTAGAAGGACTAACTCAAGCTTCAGTTGATTTAAAGTTCCATGTTGGATCATTCCCAGGTTCAACTTCTCCATCTCCTGGCATAACGTAGTATCTGAAGTCTTCATCGTAAGACAGTGACAGGAAGCCTTACGGCTGAGTGCATCTGCTACCACATTGGCCTTGCCTGGGTGATAATGAATTTCCAATTCATAGTCCTTAATAAGCTCAAGCCATCGCCTCTATCTCATATTCAATTCTGACTGGGTGAAGATATACTTCAGGCTCTTATGATCTGTATAGACGTGACAGATATTCCCCAACAGATAATGACGCCAGATTTTTAGGGCATGAACCACAGCAGCTAACTCCAGATCATGAGTGGGATAGTGTACCTCATGTCGGCACAACTGCCTGGAAGCATAAGCTATTACTCGGCCTTCTTGCATTAAGACACAGCCCAGACCACTGCCTGATGCGTCACAATACACATCAAAGGGCTTCTCAATATCCGGTTGAGCCAATACCGGAGCAGTGGTTAATAATACCTTCAATTGTTCAAAGGCTTCATTACACTTTGGAGACCAAATAAATTTAGTACCATTCTTCAATAAACTTGTGATTGGTTTCACAAGCTTGGAAAAATCTGGTATGAATCGGCGGTAATAGCCAGCTAGTCCAAGGAAACTTCGGACTTGATGTACAGTGGTTGGGGGTTTCCACTCCAAAATATCCTTGACTTTGCCGGGATACACCGCAATCCCCTTGGCAGATAATACATGTCCCAGAAATTGGATTTCTTCCAGCCAGAATGCGCACTTACTGAACTTAGCATATAATTGGTGTTCTCTTAAGCGCGTCAACACGATCCGTAAATGCTGACCATGCTCCTCTTCATTCTTGGAATATATTAAGATATCGTCAATGAATACCACCACAAATTTGTCCAACTCAGGCATAAATACTGAGTTCATCAGATAAGTGAAGTGGGCAGGAGCATTTGTCAGTCCGAAAGACATAACCAAATATTCAAATAAACCATACCGCATAGTGAATGCAGTCTTCGGTATATCTTCAGGCCGGATACAGATCTGATGATAGCCCGATCCGAGGTCAATCTTGGAAAAGACCCTCGCTCTAGTTTAATTGATCAAATAGAATGTCAATCCATGGAAGAGGGTACTTATTTTTTATAGTAACCTCATTAAGGGGTCGATAAGCCACGCACATCCGTAATGTTTGATCCTTCTTCTTAACGAAGATGGCTGGATAGCCCCATGGTGATGAGCTTGGCCGGATGAATCTCTTCTCTAGTAGATCTTGTAACTGGGTCTTGAGCTCTGCCAGTTCATTTGGAGGCATTCAGTACGATCTTCTAGAAATGGGAGCCGTACCGGGCTTCAACTCAATCACAAATTCTACATCTCTTTCTGGAGGTAATCCGGGTAAATCTTCTGGAAAGACGTCTGGGAACTTGCATACTACCGGAATATCTTTGATCTCCGGTATGATGGCTTCATATATTCTGCCAAATGGTTTAGCTGAAATGGCTATGGGGATAGACAAAAGAACTTCTTCTTGGTTATGACTCAACCTGATGGTTCTCCGATCAGTGTTGAGGATTGCCTTATGCTGGGCCAACCAATTCATGCCCAAAATTACATCTATGTCTTGGCCTTTCAGAACAATCATATTAGTAGGAAAGTCCCGTTCAGCCAATGTTACAGGCACTTGGTAATCCACTTCTTTAGTAAATATTTGTCCCCCAGGCGAATGAATTTTAAACCCTTCCCTTGATTCATGGTATGGAATGCAATATTGCTCCACAAATTTCTTGCTTATGAATGTATGTGAAGCACCAGAATCAAAAAGAATAATTGCAGGGTGATTGGCCACTAGAAACGTACCCATCATAACCAGTTCGCCGTCCGGTGTTGTGGCCACTTGAGTATAATAAATTCATCCTGTTTTCCTTGTATTTTTGCCCGCGGTATTGTTTGTTGCATTTCCCTTTCCTTGAGTAGAATTCCCAGAACTTTGCTGATTACTTGAGCGATTCTGCTTCTGATATGGACAGTCCTTAATAAAGTGTCCGGAGTTTCCACAGTTGAAATAGCCAGTCGAAGAGCTGGGAAGGGCAGGGAAACGAGTGCCAGGGGCACCCGGCTGACTTGTTGGAGTGGGGGTAGTGGCGGGGCGAATAAAGACCGTTTGCTTAAAAGGGTAGGAGGGTGGGCATGGGAAAGAGCGATTTGAATTGAAAGGTCGGATTACCAACCTTTGTCTTTTTTCGGGGCCCTGATTGGGCCTGTCGCCTCCATAACCCTTGGACTTTCCGGAACCTGCATATTTAGCCTCAACTACCAGTGCTGTGCTGACAGCCCTTCTGTAAGTAAGGTCAATGCAGGTGGCCATCTTTCTTTGCATTCGATCATTCAAGCCTCTCATGAAGCGATTCCTTTTCTTCAAATCTGTGTTGACTTGATCGATTGCATATTGGGATAAGTGATTAAATTTATTGAGATACTGGGTAACAGTATCCCCGCCTTGTTTCAACTTCATGAACTCCTCCTGCTTCATGGGGAGCACTCCTTCTGGTATATAGTGCTCACGAAAAGCCAACTTGAACTCATCCCAAGTTATTTGATGACCAGCCGGTTGAACGGCTACAAAATTTCCCCACCACGTGCTGGCAGGGCCACGCAATTGTTGGGCTGCGAATAGGGGCTTTTGAACCTCTGAACACCAAAGGAGCCCAAACTTATGTTCAATGACGCGGATCCATTCATCCGCTTCTAGAGGGTCCTGTGCTTTGACAAACAATGGAGGGCGCGTTTCGGAGAAATCCAGATAGGATGTTTCACGGAGGCCTTGCGGATATGCCCGCCTGCCTTGTTGTTGTAATTGTTGACCTGCCATCTCTCGCAGGAAGCGGGTATTGTCGGCCGTGGCGTTAACCAAGGCAGCGATGGCCTCGGCTAACGTGGGAGGTACTAGAGGTGGGTTTGGTGTTGCTTCCCTCCCACGGGAAGTCCCTGCTCCATCCTGTGAACGAGTCTTGGAAGGCATCTGAGGCAACAAACATTGGAAAGAATATAATATGCCAAAGAAAACCATCCATTATACATTACTGAAAAGGGTAATGTTACAGACTCGAATTTTACAACAGGATTACATTACCTATTATACATTACTACTACTTCTATACTATACTATTCTTGCTTCTTGTCACTCTTAGTAGCCTCGCTGTCGGGAGTAGGAGACCATTCATCCACCAGCTTCATAGAGGGAGGGGGCTTGAACAAGTCCAATTAACCACCGAAGGCTTCTCTCGCTGTCCCGGAAGGTCTGGCTTTCGTCCCGACAGGATCCGCAGGTACATTGGGATGCAGTTGGGAACACAATACATGAACTTCTTCATGTAATGTATTACAATAAACCTGCAAGTTATCTATGGCTGAGCTAAGCTCCTCCACGCGGGCTCGAGCTTTTGCCTCCTTAGCCCAAGCAAGCGAACGAGAATTAACCGCCCAGTCGAGCGCTAGATCTCGTTCCGCGAGTTGATCTTGCAGGTAGCGGATGTCGGCTCTTAATTCATTTATTCTTTCGCCATCCACGACCCATATGTCGTTCCTGCGATGAAGTTCTGTTCGAAGCTGATCCACTTGGGCTTCCAGATCCCCAATTGGATCGTTGCTACCAGTACTGCTATCTTCATGTCGTGGGGCAAGTTGATGATGGGGTACACCGATTGGCTCGGTTGACTTGCGTGCAGTCTTTCTTATGCGCGGTGGCATTTCTTAAGGGGGAAAAACTTATTAGCATAGTTTTTAGCATGATGCATGTGTAATTACAGAATCAACCTTAGTTGATTCACACCTTCTATACCTTGCACTCAATATCTGGTCTTTCAAATAAGTTCTCCAGAAGGAAGCTAGATAAGAAAGAAAGAAATTTTTCTAGATAAGTCTTGGAAAATTCCTTTTGAAGATGCCTCACAATATCTGCAGAGATGGGCTTCGCTCTGATACCAGCTGGTATCAGAACTGTAACACCCCAGGTGTTTATATTCCGCTCGACAGCGAGTACGGGTGTAAGCACGTAATCAGTGGATAAAACGGATGTTAAATTTTAAACAACTTCGTCTATCGCGATTTTCATATCACATCCGTTCTGCCTGTCGCGAGTTCGACTTTGATTTTATCTATCCGGGCTCTTCTAAAATTTTCGTGATATTCGGAACATCGTCATCTCGAAAATCGGTGCGTCCGAGGATTATTTAAAATTCATCGCTCGCACGAATACGAATTCGGAAGTCCGACTCACTCGGATGATTTTTATCCTGGGCAAATTAATTTGTGCTCGACAACTAAAATTATTTGGGGAAAATATTTAGGATCGCGCATCGTCTGAGTGAAATCGTGCGCGCGAATATGATTCAATTTACTCTTCCGCACGCTGTTTTGACGACAGAATCGCGTGTGCATCAGCAGATATGGTTTCGACTAATATTAGTCGAATCACGCAGATAAAAAATACCAAAGCCGAAGTCCATTTAATCCAGTCCATTGCTTCTCGCTTCGGTCTAGCTCTTCAAAAGTGAATTAACCGCAAGATTTTGTCCGAGTTCAGAGAATTCGCTAAATCAAGTCGTTAGTTCTCGGATTTCTGTTTCAAGATTCGGGAAATGGGATGTGTAGTTGAATTGTGTATCGACCCAATGGGAATTGCCAAAAATCCGGATGCAAAAATATCTGCGATTTTCTATAAAAAATGAAGAAAAGAAAATAAAAAAACTACAGTCGATTCTATCCTATCCGCGCGTCGCTCATCACAGGAAGAAAATATCCCGCGCGCGTCTGGCTTATCCTGTCGCCGCTGAGCCTTTATCTTCTCCAGCCAAGCGCCCACGTCTTCTTCCTCCAAAGTGCCCATCAAGGCTCCTGCGCGTCGCGCCCTGGCTCCCTCTCTCTACCCATGCTCGCGTCCTGCGTGCGTCCCTCAGCTCGCTCCCCCACAGCCGCGCCCCTACGCTCGTCGCTGAAGCCCCCATGGCGTCCCGGAACTTCTGCGCGTCGCTGGTTCCCCCTCCCATGGCTCCCTGCATCGCGAGCTCCACCTTCCATCGCCGAACCGTGCCCTGCTCCATGGCCGCCGCGCTGCAGCTCTCTGGTGCTCGGTCGCCAAATCTCCCTGCTCGGTTCCGGTCGGTGCTTAGCTCCTGTTCAATCCGCTGCGCGGTTCTTCCCTGCACGGCGGTCTTCCTGTGTTCATTCCCCCCCACGTGCCAAAGGGTCCTGCTCCTCTCTCCCCAGCCATGGTCACGCCTGGCCGTCCTCTGTCCTCATCGCCATGGCCGAGCTCACCCTAGCGCCTTGGGCCCTCTGATCTCTCCCATGGCTCCTCCCCTTGCTCGGATTTCAGCACTCGGATCCCCTCCTCCCTGTAGCTTGCTCTCCTTCCTCCTATGGCATCCATCTCCCTGTGCTCGCCGATTTCTTCTATGGCACGTCCCTGCTCAAGCTCCCGGTACCCTGCTCACCGTTCCGAGCGTGATTCCGTGGTGAACTCGTCCTCTGCAGCTCCCAGCCGTGGCATCCTCCCTGCTCATGTCGCGTCCCAGCCAAGCCCCTGCTCTAGCCCGCCATGCCTCGTGGTCCCTCTCTCTCTCTCTCTTTCTCTGTGTGTGTCCCTGGATCGCTCGCGTGGATGGATGGGTCGCTGAGGTGCTGCCTTGCTGGATGAGCACTGAGTCGATTCGATCCGTCAGCTTCGTATCGGGGAATCTCGAAGTTTGCATTAACTGCTCATCGTCGAGCTCCTTTATTGCGCGCGCGAGGCTCTCTGCTCGTCACGGCATGTTGAGTTTCCTCGTCGAGTCTCGCCGTGCGTCCTGTTTCCTGCTCGCCAGCGTGCCCTCTCGGCTCGCTCGGCTTTAATTCCCAATCGCGTCGTCGACCTCGTTCGTCGTCACGTCGTTCACCATTGAGCCTCGCTGCCCATCATGGAGTCCCATACGTCCCGCCCGGGATTTTGCCGTGTGTCCCTGCTTACCATCTGTCCACGCGTCGTGCGTTGAGCAACGAAACAAAAATCCGTGCATGTCGAGCTCACGCACCGAATCTTTTTCTAGCTCGCCGTGACGCTCGGCGTCCTGCCTGCTTTGCTCACCCGCGTCGGCTACTCGCTGGTGCTCCAACTTGTCAGCTATCGCTATCCTATCCGCGTCAACACGCGACTATAGTCGTGTTCATTGAATTTGTCAACACCCTGTTGTCGATTGGACTGTCATCGCTATTGTGTGCCTCGCTGCATGCTAGCCGAGTGCTGTCGGTTGTACCTCAGCACTCGTGCTTGCCGCTGGCTCGCGTTAATGCTCGCGCGTCTGCTTGTTGTCACTGCGTCGCACTCACTCCTTGTCCATCGGGCTTCACGCGTGCTCGCGTTTGTCGTCGAGCTGTTGAACCCGTCCTCCCTTGCTCGTAACTTCATTGTCGCTAGAATCCTCACTAGATTCGTGTCCTCGCCAGCTTGCTCCATATTCAATCTCGTCGTCGTTCCGCTCGTCAACAAGAAATTCCAAGAATCGGGTGAAGACAAAGCTAGCAGCATGGTATTCACCAAGTGCGCGACAGGAAGCTCGAGACCGGATTTATCAGCATTCGTACGAGAATTGGGTCGCGTTTGATGCTGGTGAGCCGATTTATAATTTTTGTAAGTTTATCTGATGATTGGATTAACTAGAATTATTAGTCATAATAATCCTCGTATTTAGCGCATGCGCGTTGTGGTAGTGTTAAAAATAAGTGAAGTACGATGGGTTTAGTAATGTGAAAGGTAGATTAATTTAGGGATATCTAAGCGAGGTGACGACGTAAAGGATAGATTTAGTATTTCATATAACCATCTAATGAATTTTGTCGTTGTCAATTGCACTAAATAAATAACATAAAGAAATGTTTGATTAATTGTTGACATGTAAAATATGTGAGGAGTGAAATAAAATTAAAATAGTTCTTTGTGAGCCATGTAATATAATTTATAAAATGAGGGATAAGATTAGCATTTAATCAATTAGCTGGTGAGTTGTGTAGGCTAATTGTATTTAATGTGTATAGTTTGTTGTTCGTGATGTTTGCGATAGGTTCGAGAAGCGTAATTATTGTGCTTAGTCATACGTCGATAACTAGTATTTTTGTATAAAATTGTACAACGCCTCGCCGCTAGATGTTTAAATCCGCTATCGTGTAA